>JBBJLR010000024.1:2680861-2704256 GCA_037577145.1 Brachypetersius gabonensis
GCGGCCGAACGCCGGGGCTGAACGCCGTGTGGACGCTTTGATTTGCTTCAATGAGCAGAAAAATGGGCGGCGTTCAACAGGCGCTCACCTGGTGTCACGAACGCCGGAAAAACGCCTGGTTCAGACGTCCGTGTGAACGAGGCCTAAAGCTGGAGAAATAAACCTTGAGGGAACCAAGACTCAAAAAGGATTCTGAATGATGGGGACTAAAAGCCAGCGTACTGAAATCTAAGTGAATATGGAGGTTCGTAGCAAAAGATCATGGAGAGATTCTGTGCTGAGACCATTCAGGGCTTTAAATGTTAGTAGAATAATTGTGTAATCAGTGCACAGTTTGATCAGAATTCAAAATAGTTTTTATAACATTGGACAAATGTAAAATGTTCTGCTTCCATTTAGAAAAATGCTAAAATTGATTTTTTTTCTTAGAACCGAACTAATAATTGTTCATGGAAACCGCCGCAAATTCACAGAAACTATCCTCTGTTTTTTTTCATGGCTATATATATTTAGAAAAATATAATTTACTAATTTAAATTCAGCTAAATTTCCATATAAAATATAACACACGTTTTTTTAGTACTGTTGAGATACCGTGGTGACAAAGTTACCATATATTGGCTGCTGCCCTGTGACGCATCTCTGTCTGAGGATCCTGCAAATATTAAACCTAACAGTTTGTGTCTGACAGCTTTTCAACCTAGAGAAAGAGAAAGTGTGACATCTAATCTTTTATATCTTTCATGCAATTTTTTTATCTTATTTAATCTATGTTTATTATTTGGGTTGGGTGTTATATACAGTTCTGTGTCACCTGACAGTAGTGGAAGCTAACCTCATGTTTTTGGACAATTTTACCTAATGGCAGCTTGTACAATGTAAATAAAAGTTTATTTAATGTAAATAATGAAAAAAATATCATGACTTTTATTTATCTTTATTTAATAGAATAACTATTTAATAGAGCTGGCATAGGTGGTTGGAGTCTTTTTGGGGGCATGGGTTGCTGGAACGCAGCCTTATCGCGAGGGTACACAGCCTCCTTGCTATTGCTCACAAGCGCTGCCTTGCAGTGAGGGTACACAGCCTCCTCGTCTGGCCTCATGGGCGCGGCCTTGTCGACGCTCGTGATCGCAGTCTTGACGCGAGGGTAGACAGCCTCCTCTCGCCTATCTTGTGCACAGCCTCGTCAGCGTTCGTGATCACAGTCTTGCAGCCTCCTTGCAGCTCGTGACTGCAGCCTTCTCACAAGGGTTCACAGAAAGGGAGATGGAGATAGGGAGAGGGAAGAAAATAGGCAGTCAGTGTACGTGCCATTCGTAGCACTAGTTCCCTTTTGCTCGTTGTTGTTTCTCTCCTCGAAGTCTTTCTGAGTCTCCCAGACCGGTCTCGTCCTTCCCTGGCACGGCTGCACACTCTGGAGCTGAAACAGTCACTCAGGAGAAGTTCACAAGCACTCACACAGCAGCACAGTTAAAGATCTTCCTCACCAACAAAGCAGAGAGATATGGTTTTGCAGACAAGTACAGTTTCAAAGGTGCCTAGGCACCGGTTACAAATGAAGGCTCAATAGTCCTTCTACTACACAAACCGTAAGGAGCATAGTTACTTTTCTACCTCTTTTCTACACACTTCCTCCAGCCTCTAGATGTTATATTAAAGTAGTTACTGGGTGATCACGCACTGACTCCCTGGCTCAACTGGGTTTTAACGACACATTCATCCAATCACACAACATGAACACTAACGACCACTCACTAGAGACAGGTGGACAAATCATTAGGTGCTTCGCCTCCTGGTGCTTGCTGCACCTAATGATTGCACTCACACTCACTCACACAAACCCCAGTGACTAGACTGCATAATGAACAGTCCTAAACAAAAACAGAAAAGCTGCCTCTAAAGGCTGTAATCCCTGGACATAACAGTTGCAGAACTAACTAATGCTACTTCACCAAATATGCAATGTAATGTTGCATATTTTATTAATTTATTAGTCAAGTCATAAAGAAGTGATTAAAAGGAATGAATAACAGAATGACTAAAGGGAGTAAATTGCTTTGTTTCCATTGTGATGTACTTTAAATTAAATAGTAAATTTCTGTGTAATTTATGTATATTAGCAAGTTATTTTCAGGTTGATATGTCATCTTGTAAGAATAGCGGTTAGTGCTTATCATTTTAATGCAGATATGATGTTGTGTGTGGTGGTGGTTGCTCCTTATTAAATAAAGCTATTAAGTAATTGTGTTTTTGCAAATATGTGAAGATTGGTTATGCATGTGCACTGCAGTCAACATACCTCTTTCAAAGACTGACCATCTTCTGGTGAGGCAGTTCCTGTCAGAAATCTCACAAGCCTCACAAGCTCCAAGAGAAATACCTGGGAGATCTTTATTAAAGAGAAAAGCATAATTGAAAAGAAAGATATCAGGGGAAAACCAGTGGCTGTCATCTTTGATGAGACAGCAGATGTTAAGGGCAGATGTATGTTCAACATCTTGGTTGCACCTCTGGAAGATTTTTAGCATATCTTGTTGACTCCATTCTTTGGATGTATGCAACCACTACACAGTTTCAATGACAGTGGTATGACATCGTCAATGAAAATGTCATTGTCTTTGATATAGCCGGTGCAGCCTACATGCTGAAAGCTTATCGGGAAGCTTTGAAGTCCTTGTTTCCACAGTCACTTCACATAACCTGCACATAGTGAATTTGCACATCATAAATTTGACTGGTGGTGCATTTTGCGAACACTTCACTGAACTCAATGCATTCATGATGTACTTTAGTCAGATGTTCATGGCAGGAGGGCAAAAAAGAAGGTATCTGTCTCACTTGACAGTCAGTTTGCAAAGTTGTAAAGCAACAATGCCACCCACTCCTTGTGCCATGCATTGGAACTGCTAGTTCTCTGCAGCCGAAAACTACACAAGGCACTTCATTCTGTACCAGGAAGTTCTTCAATCAGAAATATTGGTATGCAAAAAAGTAGTGATACATCATAATATTAACTGTATTAACTGCATAGTTCATCTGTGGGAATTACATTTAATGGATGAGTAGTTATGCTTCTTTTTCAGTCAATTGTATTTATCATCTCATCAAATTATTTTGTCTTTCTTTCTTTTTCTGTCTTTCAGGTATGTGTCCGTGGTGCTCTGCAGTCACTGGAGAAGCTTCGTGAAATATCTGAACATTCTACAGATATTCATATGTCTACAGGTCCAGTTGAGCATTGATGCAGACAAATGCACAGCGATGTTGCAAATGCTGTTTCAAAGCAGAATTCCTGTGACAACTAAGGTCTTTAATTACCCTGAGGACTTGAAGATTCCCCTGGTGGCAAACAAAGAGCTTCATGAAGAAGTTTGTGCCGAGTAAATCTCTCAGTTCTCATTGCTTTGAGAGCAGAAATCTAAACTCCACCTGGTTGAATAAGACTCCGGTGCTTCTGAAGAAAAGCTGACCAAATACATAACAAATAGACAGCCTGGCATTGAGTTTCTGAGGCAGGTGAGAGTCAAGCTAAGATGCATCTCATTCTTGTCAAATAGTCCTAACAGCTACAATGCTATCCCTGGCTTCTCTTCGGTACCGTGTGAAGAGAGCAACAACTACTTCAGCAAGTTTGGACCAGCAGCACTCCAAGCAGTGGAACTGTGAATCTGGATGTTTTTTGGCATGGTGCACAAGCGAGGTTCCCGGTCAGGAGAAAACTGGCTTTGCACTGCAAGGATGCAGTGTCCAATTCTGCTGATGCTGAGAGCAGTAATAGTGTTTACAAGCTTGTTCGGTCAAGCAGAAGGCACTCCGCATCATGCGGCTCTGATTTTCCTGTACTTTAATCAGTGACTTAAAAAAAGTGGTCTTTTGGACGTAGATAATGAGTCACTTATTGAAACTGAGATGTAATGTTACTGTCACGGTGTGGTTCTGGGAGGGAAAGGGGGAGGACGCCACAGTATGGTTACAGATATGGTTTTAATCAAGAAAACAAACAAACAATAAAACACAACTATCCCCGACTCAAGGTAAACACATGAAACATAACACAAGAACAGAAACAGGTAAACACTAAATAAGGACAAACACAGCAGGGGAAACACAATATACAGGAAACGACAGGATGTACACAAAGACTAGGCCTGTGCTCCTCAAACGAACAAACAAACCAAAACAGGAACTTGAGGGCTCGACCCTCCCTCGCAGCTCAGCGAGCAGGACACGTGGATTAGGCAACCAGCACAGACATGTGCAGAAACGGAGAGTCAAAAGGGAGGAACACGGACCTGTAAACAGAGAACAAAGAACACGATTAAACATACAGATAAACAGGATACACTACAGGACTCAGAAACACAACCAAACACCAGGGGGGAAAGACAAATACAGACTCAGGGAACAAGGGATCGGCTAGGGCTTAAATAAGGACACGGGAACGAGACACAGGTGTAACTGATAATAAAGGGACGCGACACAAACCGAACACGGAGACTAAATAGGGAACAAGGGGGAAAGGGAGGAAGAGAGGACAGGAGGTGGAATGGGATTGAACCAGACACGGGGAAACACAGAAGTAAACACAGGAAATAACAGAAAACTAATACTCAGGGGAAGGGGAACGAAATCTACAGGAGGAGAGCGTGGTGGCCGTTACAGTTACATTAACATTTTTGGTAAAGATGTGAAGTTTGAAGGCACCTACACTGAAATGTTGATAATGTCTTTTTTTGTCTTTTTCTATTGAGTACTTAAAAAGGCTGTGGAAAGTTTTGGGCTATGTTGATGTTAGCTGATCTCCACAAGTTAAAGTTTTTATGTTTATGTTTTAGAGGCAATTGAGAGAAGATACAAGACAAGTTTTGTCGTTTCTGATATAGACCTGTTATTTAAACCTATTACATGTGTGCTTTTTGTCAGAAAGTAAGTTAATTTAGGAATTTAAGTTAATTTAAGAATTTAGGTTTTTCAGAATAACTAATTTTTACCATTTCAGGAAAGATGTGGGCAACGTCAGTGTCGGCTTGTGTTAACAAATCTTGGGTTTTATTGAGGTAATTACGTTACACATTAAGAACCAAAGAACAGAAATTATTAAAAAAATGTTCATGCAATTAATCTGCCTGACTATCAATTTTGTTAATCTCTCACCCATTTTCTATCTTACTATGCCCAGGTACACCATGGATGCTCTATACCAAGGGAAAAACAATTGCAAAATTTGTCTCAAACACAACCACAATATCAGTCATTTTGATCTCAAAAATCACAAAAAGCATGTAATCCTGGAGGGACTCATTAGAAATATATGTCATTTGAGAGCACATGGATGAAGATTTGGTTTCTTTAACAGAGACTTAATACGAGATTTTCTAAAATAATATGACAGAAGTTTATTATTTGTAAAAGAAACCCGATTATCACTGGTAAGACTTCATTTAAGGTAGGAACTGAATTGAGTGTGGAGGTAGCAGATTTTGACAGCTGTGCCAGTTCTGCCTGTTGAACTGGATTAAAGGTTACCAGGCTCTCTGCTACAGCTAAATTTTGATTAGTATCTGCATCAACTGTATAAGGCAACAGATGTGATGGAGTAAGGTTTTTTATTTAAATTTCTTAATTAATGGCTTTGAAATTATTATTAAAAAAGTCACCAGATCACTGAGCTTTGGGCTTTTTTAATTTGTGGATTTTCACAAATGTCTGATTTTGTTTTCATGTATTTCAGTGTATTTCACATTCCTGCATTTACTGTATTGCTTTGTCTTTGTTTATTTCTTCATGCATTCTTGTCTATTTATGTCAACTATCATACCTTGCTCTTTATTTGTATCACCCACATATGTACGTTGCCCCTCTGTCGTTTCATGTCCTGTTCTTGGTTTATTCTAACGTGTGCTTTGTCGCAATCATGTTACATCCCCTTGTTTCAGTATATCTTCTTTGCTTATGCTTCTCACAGATATTCTGTTTTGCTTTACAGAAGTGTACTTGAGACTGATTTTAAATCAAACTCTTCTGACCTCTTTTCCTGCCTCCTAGCTAAGTGCTTGGTTTGTGATTGTTGTTCACCCTACAGAATTCATTTTGTTTACTCTTTCTTGTGATCATTCATTGCCTTCAGGGAGCCTTATCATTTAGCATGAGCCTGAGGGATTCTTCAATCACTATTTGCCCTGTTATTCCGGTTTTGTTAAAAAAGACCTCTTTGGTTATTCCGGCACATGTGTCTCATCCAGCTTCTTTCGACAGACACCACGACAACTGCAATTATCAGATATTCTGTACCTCCGTGATTTCTAGTTCGTTTAGAATGAATCCTAGAACTCTAGGATTTTTTGTGTTGCATTCAATGAAAGATGATAGATAATTGGAATATGCTGCAGTAAGTGCTCTGCTGTAGTCTCTAAGTTTCTCCATCCAGACAGAATTGAAAAATTCCAGCTTGGTTAATCATCATTTATGCTCATTTTTAACATTTTGCTTTAAGGCACATGTTTGATCATTCCTTTACATCTTAAAGATGCTATGTTAGCTAATATGGATCAAAGAGAGTTATCTAAGCATTCAATTAGGTTTTATAAGTCTGTTGGACCAGATGGAGAGCCAACTGGTATTGATAAATCTGAGAGATTTTCAATAAAGCTTAAAACTTTGGCAGATGTAATTTTATGACTATGTAATTACATTAAGGTTAAGACACCAAGGGTCAGAGTTAATTTTAGAGTGAGACCACAGTAGTAGGAAGACCCTATTACAATTTAAGTAAAACCTACCATATCTAGTATTGAAACAAATTCAGATTTCATTGAAAAATGTTCTTTCTCAAAGTGTATATGTGATCCTATGTGATCCTATATGATCACTATAAACTGCAAGGAAACAATGAAGAGCATGACGAAGTGGAAGCACAGCAAGCAAACAGGGGTCCATGCTTGGCTAAAAGCTAACACTAGCTGGTCAGCACTCCCGTCCAACTTCCTCGCAAATGTTTACTCCCTAGTCAATAAACTGGACTAGCGTGAGTTGAGTGACAGCATTCTGGACACGGCTATGCATATTAGCAACATGCTACTGTACTGTAGCGTCTGTGATGTGGAACTGAGTACCAAGATGAGAAGAGGAGGACTGTATGTTTACATCAACAATGTCTAGAGTGTGAATGCTGTGCTCATCTCAAGCCACTGCTCACAGCTTGTGGCTGTTAGATGCAGGTCTTGGCATCAGTCGTTGGCTACATCAGCTCAGTTGGTTGATCAGTCATCACACTGTCTCCAAGATCATCACCACACATCCCAACCATAAGCTATGGATGACTGCAGAGGTGTGCATGCTGCTGAGAACCCATGACAGCCTTCAAATCAGGTGACATGTCTACCCTGTGAACAGCAAGGGCCAACCTGTTCACAGCCACTTCAAGGACACTGGGGATCTACAACGTATGCTGCAGGGTATTCAGGCTATCACCAACTACAGGACATCTCCATCTGCCTGTGATGGCTCTAGACCTGTGAGGTGCTCTGTCTGGCCATGGCTGATGTGAGGAAAATTTGCTCAGTGTTAACTTGCGGAAAGCTGCTACACAAAACAGCATTCCTGATCTGCTCAGAGGATGTACAGACCAGCTGGCAGATGTTCTCACAGACATTATCTGTCTGAGCACCACTGTGGTTTTAACTTGGTTCAAAGCTACCACCATCATCTCCGTGCCAAAGAAGTCCCCAGTGTTCTGCCACTATGACAATTGTCTTGTCGTATTCATGAAGTGCTTCAAGAGGCTCATCACAACTGCCCCCTGACTGGACTTTTTGCAGTTTGTATACCGTCCCAACAGATGATACCATCACCAACACTACCCTTCATTTGGCCCCACAAAAAGGACAGTTATGTGGGAATAAAGCAGTTGCAATGGCCGATGGACTGGGGTAGTGCCAACAGCCTGTCCCTGAATTTGGATAAAACAAAAACATGGTTGTTGATTCAGCAGGGCGCGATTTGATCACTCCCTCTTGAGCATTGGCAGCTCCTTGGTGGAGATCATCCGGAGCTCCAAGTTCCTTGGTGTTCACATCACAGGTCCCTCAATACCAGCTAAATCGCCAAGAAAACCCAGTAGCATCTCTATTTTATGCAGAGAATGAGGACAGCATACCTTCCACCCCATCCTCAACATGTTAGGGACAATAGACAGCATTCTCTTTAGCCTGGTATGGGAATCATAATGTTTTGGATCACAAGATCCTACAGAGGATTGTGAAGACAGCTCTGAAGATAATTGGGGTCACCCTACCCTCTGTCACAGGTATTTACACCAGACACTGCATCTGCAAAGCCATCGGCATTGTGCATGACACCACTCACCCCTCACACACACTCTTCTACTGCCTATCATCTGGCAAAGGGTTCTGTAGCATATGGCCCTGCCCACTGCCAGAATGGTTATCAGTTTCTTCCCTCAGGCCATCAGACTCTTCAACTGGAACTAAAACATAAAACTTACTTGACTTATTTCAAAACAAATTCAAAACATGGCTCATCCAACTACTCTCTCTCCCATTCATTATGGAGATCTCTTGATCACAAAAATACTTTGCCCCTTGTCATCTGATTGATTAACAGTGTACAGTGTACTGCAAACTGAATTAATAAGTGAAAATAATATTCTGCAAAGCGGAGTGCTAGTGTGTCCAAAGAGCACTGGTTCAGGTTTAAAATGTGGCCAAGACCACGGATACTGCAATCTACAAAACCTAAATATAAATACACCCCATCATATTGATTTGTCTGTGGTCTGTTGCAAAAACCAGCTGCAAAAATTAGCTAGCACATCATGCTTTATCTGGGCAGATGGGAATCCATCTGCTGCTTGCCCTGCCTGCCCAACCACATGCAAATATATAAGCTGCATTGGAAGGATCAGAGTGGACAGGAGACTGCTGTCCAAACATACACTCCAGCTTCTCTTCATGGATGTCTGTCTTTGGCTTTAAAATAGCCTCTCAAATAATCCAACATTGGAAGTCACAGGTCTAATTCTGAGGTTGTCTAATATGGCATGGTATATGTTGTGATTAGTGTCACATGATTCAGCAAAATCTAAGCGATAAATGGACTTAATTTAGCCATAATGGAAGTGATGCAGAGGTAAAAATGTGGACGTATAACTATTTACTTGCAAAGTTAAAGTTTAATATTAGTGAGTCTCTAGAGCTTGTGCTGACTAAGAAAAACTGTGACTTTCTGAAGAATACAGATATCAGAAAGAGGCTCATTATGTTACTCCACATGTTATCTGTGGGTAATTTGTGGCCTTCCCCTTACTGAGAAAAGTATAAATAGAATATCACTTCTTAAAATGTCCTGCTCCTCCGGTATTGCTTAAATTTATTACCTTTCCAAGAATGTGGTTAGACCATTCAAATGGGTTTTGGCTGTCTAAGGAATGTTCAGCTGATAAGGATGACCATAAAAAAAGGATCAGTACATTCTAAAAGCTGTAGGATCAACAGCTGCAATAGCAAAAAGCCAAACCAGATCGCTGAAAAAAGACACGTACTAATGTTGCCTCTGTCATGGTTATAACATAACACTACGTCAAAATGAATAATCATATGAACAGAATTCACTGGGTCCCACTCAGATACATTTGCTAAGTCACATTTCTGAAGAACCAAGCTTGGTAAGGTCATAAAGGTCTGGCCAACCGAGCCCAATAGGGCCAGACAAAATATTAAGAGTGCATTCAGCTTGTTTTTTCACATACACCATTAGGCTCCGGACTTGCAATGGGCGCATTTTTTCTTCCAAATGCATTTGGAATAGCTGTTGGAAGAAATTGTTGGTGTTTCTCTCTGTAACATTAATATGACTGGAAGTTATTTTTGGATAAAACCATCTAAATATAATATAAATGTAATCTAGGCTAACTTTCCACCTTTAAAAATGTAAATATTTTATTGCTTACATGGCCATCTCTCAGCACTAAAGGGGTCATCTGAAAAGTTTCAGAAGTGGTATTTCTACTGGTAGTTTATTAGATCTCCAAAAAGTGATACCTGTAAATAGTAAACATTATTAAAATGCATTAAACAGCCACTTAACAGAACAGCCCATGTGTCTACCAGGAGGTGAATTATGATCATAATCATAAAACTTTATTGATCTCAAAGGGAAACGGCTTATGTTACAACTGTACAGTCACACAGAGACACAGAGGCAATATCAATATTAAATATGCAGCCTAATATAAAATTCAGATAAATACTTTAAAAATACACAAAATGCAGGTGTATTACTTAACTTATCGCTAAGTATTTTACTAATAGCACAAATAGTGTTTAGATGTTGTTCTCCACACTAAGTCTGTTGTTGAATGGAATAGACATCCGTAATATAGCCGTAAGTAGTAGTAAAGTAAAAAGGGCCCTTATAGTCTTGTGATACCTTGTTCCAGGGTGCCTATGGCACTAGCATTCCTGGGATTCGAACCCACAACCTTCTGATTGCAGGGGCAACACCTTAACCACCGGGTCACCCAGCTGCCGCAGCTGCCAACAATATGGAAAGATGTAATATAAAGACTTAATCACAATAATAAATTGCAGATCCGCGTAGCAGCAGCTGATTATTGCACAGAGTGAGCGATTGAGTTTGAGTTATGGAGTGTCATGACATTGGATAGGAAGGATTTTCTGTGGGACTCAGGGGAGCACTTTAGGCTATGGCTAAATGTGCATCTCACAACACTGTGGAGTGAATACTTAGCACTGTAAAAGACGGACTAAAGTCAGCCTTTCAGCTACTGTTTCCAAATTGTTAAGTTCCTCACTCACCCCTGAGCCTGCTCTCCTGATCAGCTCCTTGAGTCTCTTGGTGCAACTTTCATGCTGCCCACCACAGCACAACACAGCATAGAATACAGCATAGCCAACACAGACATAGAACATCCACAAGATGGTATTGCACACTACAAGATCTGTCTTCTTATGAAGTGCAGGTCTTTGACCATTAACTTATTGTCCATGTGCTGACCAAGGAACTGGTATTCCTGAACAATCTCCACATCCACCCCCTAATGGACATGGAAGTGACAGGAGACTGAGGTCCACCACTTGTTTTTTAGTCTTGTTGAGGTTGTGCTGAAGCTGATTCAGTACAAAGCCATCTGATATTCCTGTGAGTCATGTGAGAATTTCTGCAGATAGTAGCAGGAGTTGTATGTGAAAAGGAGCAATTACAACATTGCTCCCTAAAGAGCTCCAGTAGTACACAGCGCTGTTTCAGACACACAGCCCTGTAGCTGCTCGTACTGTGGCCTTTCATTCGGATAGTCCATAATCCACAAGACTAAGGGGGCATGAACCTGCATAGCAGACTGCTTTTTCCACACCTGGGATGACTGAATAGTGTTGAAGGCACTGAAGAAGTCAAATTACATGATCCTCAGGGATCCAACTGATTTGTCTAGGTGGCTGTAGGCGCAGCAGGTGGATGATGGCACTGCCCTGTCCAATCTTGGCCTGGTATTCATCACTGACATGGCGGTAGGATTAACCCATGTCTGGGAAACTGATCCCAAATTTTGCCCAACATGGCATTCTGAAATTTGGAACTATTAGACGAGAATATTCTGCCGCTATAGGACTGATTTATTCCACCATGCATTTTCTGCCTGTTTACAGGCTTAGAGCAAACCATGTTCTGGGAAACACTGGGGTAACCGATCATCTGAAGATCGTCAGTGTAATGTAATGATCAATCTATTAGCTGCTTTTATGTAATGCATTTGTTTTCCATTCAGACACTGAATTTGACCTGTGAAAGAGAAGAACATCTGAAAAAACAACTCTTCTTGCTGTTAATATCCAATATGCCTGACAAAGTAAAGGAAGGTAATGGAATCTTTTCTGCTAAATGTCCTACTCTATTATCGCCATATTGTTTTGTGTTGAGGGAGAGTGAGAAATAGGAGGTAAAGACGGGAATTAATAGCTGAAAAAGCTATTAATGTTCTGAATTTAATGGGGTCACTTATTGCAGATGTCAATCCAAACATAAGAGAGTTTGCCTATGTGTTTCCTTTGTCGCTTATTAGAAATGCAGAGAAATCACTTGCGCATTAGTGCACTCCCAAAAACGCATGACATTACTTAGGTATTAGTTCTTATATATATTATATACAGAGTCAACCTTCTTACATAATCACTGACAAGCTATGGGATCCTACAAAGGTATGGGATCTTACTTAGTTAGTGAAAATGAGATAATTAGATGGCCATAATTTAACTGCCTTGTTTCCATGATGCCCAAGCTTTAGAACTATGTTCCCACAGCTTTCTTTCCAAAAAATGGGACATTTTTTTGAAAAAAAACTTTTTGCATCGATATTTATTTCATTTCCGACGGTTAGTACTGATGTTTTGTATTAGAAACTTCTTTGGAAGCTTGAGAGTATCATTATGAAGGATTTTAAATCCAAAAACTAGTACTAAAATTTGGTCTGGTAAATATCGCCTAAATATGTCAGTTCTGTCAATTTGCTATTGAATTATCCAACAACAAGATGCTGTTCTTCCATTCGTACCAGACCTGATGCATGATGTCTACCCTAGTAAGCGCAAATGCATCTATGACCTTCAACATGAAATATGTTTTTCTAAAAAGCAAATTTTAATTTACTGATAGCACAGAATAAACTGAAACATTTTGTCTGTATATAAATGTTCTTTTTCTATTTAATTTACTGTATGTTTTTGTTAGTAATAAAGGAATTATGCTATAATTAATCAATCACTCTCATCCTCACACCCAACCATACACATGCAGCACTACAGATGTTCATTTATTCCTCTCCTCTACACTCTTTCATCACATTCTCACGCCATCGTAGTTTTCCCACACTAATTAATTGAATCTGACAATTTGCTGTTAGTGTCTGACAGCGCCTGTCCCATGTGCTTTCTTTCATTCATTTCCTCTTTGCGGGGGGGTAGGATGTGGGCAATCATGCATCAAATCATGCACTCTTGCCTTAGAGTTGTCAAAGTGGAGGAAAAGGTCAATGCTTTTTATCTGTGGTCGCCTGCATAGGGACGTTCTGTAAACTCCTGCCAATTCCAGAACAGGTTTCTGTTTGGTAAATCTATCAGCCGCCTTTCTGTATACCTTCACCATCATCCCCCAACTTTCAGAGAGCCTGCGAGATGTGGGTAAATGCCAAGCTGTCAAGCCAGCCCAGGCGCATAAACACCATCCTCATTAGAGCCCATTAGACCACCACAGCTGGTCTTGTTAACATGTGATTTGCTAATTTCGCTTTGTGCTCATTTTCAGTGCCATTTTAATTTCACTGAGCACCATTTACACACTGAAAATGTAATCTAGACTTCTCCTGATTGAATGATGATGCCAAACTGTTTTTATTGACAGTGGTGTAAATGATGCTGACTTTTTGGCTCTAATCACCTGCTTCAGTCCACTGTTGCTCCCACTATCATCCACAGCTCCGGGACTCTTCATTTCAATAATCTCTCAATAAAACAACTTGGTCTACTCAACCTTCAGCAGAGGAGACAAAACATAAACATAAACAACAGCCAAAACATAAACATGGTGACAGTAGAAGAATGTATGTTGCCTTTCTTGTTTTATAGGTGTGAATATGCAATAATTTATATACACAGTCCACAGTTGGAATTACTCATGGCCCAATTTTTTTAATTTAGAATATCTTTAGAAATAAATGCAAATAAACCAATTTAGTATAATCAAATACTTTAATAAAACATCCAAAGTTACTCAGAAATGAGGAAGAAAGAAAAAAAATATATAATAGTTAAATAATTCAACCACAGTATATAGTCCGGTGGTCAGCTTAAAACAATTTTCCTTAACATAATGAACTGCTGAAACAGGGATTTGAAGATATTCAGTGAGTCTATATATTTTTTCACATCATATAAACATTTATTTTTCATTTTTGTTCATTAACTTTGGATTTTGTTTATACTAGATTGTATAATTACTATATTAAATATTCTGATTATATTGTATTAAATCTTATGATTATTTTTATATCTGAAGATATTGTAAAAGCAATTATAATTCAGAGTTGCCAAAAACTCTGACCAGGATTGGATGTCTATAGAACCAGACTAGATATGTAGGAGACATAAATGATGGTTTGCCCTGTTTGTTGACCAAAAGACCAATGGAGGCTCATCTACAGCCATGCTACTCTGTATATATAGCATCCCTAGCCAGGCTCAGAATGCAGTGTCTGAGTGCATCATGAATTTGCACAAACCATTTTACAATACAGTGATGCACCAAGCCATGTTTGACAGCTTACCAGATAAAAACCCACTGGAGATACAGCTTGCACTCACATTACATTATGAATTGCATTGTGACCCATTGTAGGCTTCAAACTATGTTTGCTCATTCACATGTTACATAAAATATGTTTCTGGCCAAACTCAACCACATGGTTTGCCCTATTCACCTGCATTGGTCCACTGCTGCTCCAACAATCCCTTCCAGTCCAGAACTGTTGA
Source organism: Brachypetersius gabonensis (assembly GCA_037577145.1). Lineage (NCBI taxonomy): Eukaryota > Metazoa > Chordata > Actinopteri > Characiformes > Alestidae > Brachypetersius > Brachypetersius gabonensis. Next base: position 2,695,423 of record JBBJLR010000024.1, read on the forward strand.
TTTCAATTATCTCAGCATACAAAAAAACTAAAAAAACGGATGTATCAGTTTACGTTGGATTCAGCAGGACCTTTATAGTTTCTAAAAAAGCTGTTTGTTATGTCATACACTGGTTTTAAGTAGTTAATAAGCAAGCACTGCTGGTTTAATGAGTTTTAGAATTGAAATGTTCGGTTTAGGTTTAGGGGAAAAAACATCTATCAAGGTATATAAACTCCTGTATGAAGTATTTAATGTGCATAAATGTTCCTGTGTATTTAAACTCAACCACTTTGAACTGCTGTCCAGTTCAATAATGTAATATGTAATAAACCTGGTATTTGAAGTACAGTAAACCCCCTTATTGTTCCAAGAGCACCTGCATATATTGAAAAATAGCGTTTTTGTGATATTACCCCTGTACAGACTGTACTGTAATTCATGCACATGTGTGTTTTTTTGTATAAGCAAGGTAAATACAGTAATAAATTAATTTAATTTACTGTAATAAAACTACAGGGCATTAAAAAGAACAAAGCCAAAACACTGGAGGCACTCCACGGGGGAAATTGTGGACTGCAGCTGCGTCAAAGGGCAGCAGCCAATCAGCAGCACGGAAAAATAAATAACGGCAGTACTTCACCATCCCAAAACGTTTCTCTCCGCAGTACAAAAACATATATAGTTATTTTTTAAATTGAAATGTGGCTGAATTTATGTTAATCTTTATGTTAATAATATAGTAAATTATATTTTTCTCAATGATTTCAATGTATGAAAATTTATATGTGGTCACGAAAAAAGCCCTCATCCTTGTTGTTGTTTATGTCTGTCCGGTCCTTTGCAAACAAGCACGAGGATGACGGGGCGTGGCGGATGAGGCCTTGGATGTCACAAAAGTAAAAAAATTAGTTTCCTAGTTAGTGTGGGGTTTTCAGTGAACAAATATTATTTCGGTTCTCAGAAAAAATCTTTATTGGACTGAAACCACGACTGCTGATCTGCGTTAAAGTGAAGTTTTACTGTGCTGTATATCAGAGAGTCTGTTGAAATACAATGACACATTTCTGCTGCACTTTGGCCTCAGAGCAGTGAGAAAACTGTTTTATATGGGTGGCTGTTTGCTCAAGAGAATGCTCCCAAAAAAACAAGAAACAAACAAACAACAACAACAAAAAAAACCCAAAACAAAGCTTTGTGCAGCTCAGTGGGATTTTTAGTTGTTGGCTCTGTCTCAGCATGCCAGTCTGTCACACTGCTGAGAGCCATTTTGAAAACTGTTTGGCGCCAGTTGGATGCCAGGGTTACTGTAATCTTCCTCTAAAACAAACTGACAATTTCAATGCTCCACAATGTTATGCATTACTCAGTTAAATTATGATAAATCATTGGAAGGTTTTGGCACACCTGAAGGATGTATATTATTCTCTAAAGAGGTCAGGCATTATATGCACAATTAATGCTTATTTACTAATTTAATTATTTGAGGGAGTGCGTAGAGCACGTATGTGTTTTACATGAAACATGTAATTAGACAAGGGCATTCTAAATGTTGTATGTGATGGTTTATAAAATGTATATCACCCAGGAATATACAGTACCATTCCAGTTGTGTCAAAATGTTGTAAATCTATTTTTCTGCTTTCTTTCACATAGTCCAATCAGTTTTTTTCTGAATTCTATAGGTTCCCTTTCCATTTCATTTCATTTCAAGGTCACGTGTAATGTGGAGATAACAATTCTGTTACATCAGATGCTTATGCTGGCTAGCATGATGCTGAGTGATGAGGAAGGGGAGTGAGAAAGAGGAATTTTGTATTCATTGGGATATCTTAAAGAGTTAAGAAGTTTAAAGTAAAACATGCTTTTGTAGCTGCCATCTGTGCTTGACAGCAATAGGACAGTCAAAAGTACAGTCAGGCAAAAGTACTGCCTCCATACAGTATGGCTTTACAACTAAAGCTGAATGCTCTTATCCTTTATATAAATTCAATCCACTTTCTATATGATATTTCACAAAGGCTGTAAATGTAAATGAAATATATGTCAATGTTATTGTATTAATATTTCCTCTTTTACTTTCTTAGCCTCTTGTATGCACTTAGGTTGAAACATTTGTTTGGTTCACACATTTTGCACTGACTTTGTTTTTTTTGCGTTTGGGAGAGTACAGTTAATAACTGTGTTGAGTTGTTCTGCATCATGCAGCTAACAGTGAGTCCCACTTTATCACTTTTCAGGTAAAGAAGGAAACTGTGTTGAAGAACTAAACTCCTTTCCTAAAAATGGCAGTCCTCTGATTCTGCTCAGGGACAACTTGCAGTTCCATGACTACTTCATCTATCATCTCAGATCCCTTGACCTCACTGCCCATAAGGTTTGTTACCTTCGGTATGTTTTCTCGGTCAGGAACTCCACCAAGCCCCTTTTAGCCAGTCCTTGTGTAGGAAAGGGCCAAAGTCAGTCCAGCTCTCATTCACATTTAACTTCAGGACAGTGTTTCCTACCAGAGTTATTTTAGCTTTGACTATACATATTTTTTACATTTTTTATTGTGTAGTTCACAAAAAAAGGTTTTGTCTAATTTCTATTTCCTGTAGTTCTTATTACTGATTAATTTCCTACCCTGGACAGCTTACCATACTATACTAATAAGAGTCCTGGGGCCAAACTCCCAACACTATATTTACCTACATGTGTGATGTGTGTAAACTGTCACTTTGGATAAAAAATAACAATGCGAAAAAACACAAAATACATTAGATAAGATACTTCTTAATCAAAAAGCCATCTTTTTCAGGGAAAATTAATGCAAGTCTATTAGGAACCTTTCAGAATGTATGCACTACTGGTGGCTTCAGTCTAGGTTTTATATATCATGCTTTGATGTGATATATTCAAGGTGTCAAGAATGTGTATGAGGGAGAGTTTCTGTTAAAGTGTGTTCACATTTGGAAAGTTTAATTCTGAAATACTGGATTCGTTAAAAACAAATGTTCATATATAGTGAAGTTTGAAAAGAATAAGAGCTGATGTCTAAGAAAGGTAGCATTAATCATTGTAGAGTACCAATATTCCTTGGATGTGTAAAGCCCACTTCCCACAAAGGACATCTTGAACAAAACTGTGTAAAAGTGGTCTTTGGAATGAAATTTTTCATTTACTCTGTGGGAACTTGACCTCAAGGTGAATACATTGGATGACCCAGCTCACGAGCTTTTAATGTGGTCCACAGCCACACAGACTCTCTTTTGTAATTTCCCCACCACTGCAGCTCCTCGGCCTGCAGTTTCATCTATAATCAACCCTAAGACTCATGTCCCTGCATTTCAAGGACCAAAATATATTTCTTTTCACCTCCATCCATAAGAATAGCTCCTGCATGAAGCTCACATTTTCCCCTTCAGGACTTCTAGTAGTCCTTAATTTACTCCTTCAGATTTTACTTAAGCTCACATTTCTTCATGCTTACAAAATTAAAAGTTTAGTTAAAGGTGTGCTTGTGCTGAACATGCTCCTTGCATAGCTGACTGCATGAAACCTCTACTAACTTAGTAAACGCAAATGTCTTTGCATGGCTGTCATTATTAATAATAATAGCGATTGAGAAATCTCAACCAGATTTTTAATTTTAAGAAAAACAAAGGTTGTAAAGATGCATTATTCATAAATGTAAGAACTAGTGACCATTCATGCTGAGAACATTAGCAGAGGGGTTTTCATAGCATCTATACACATGAATAATAATTTAAGGGCAGCATGTGTGAATGATGCAAAGCCTGAACATTACCGAATTTGAACAATGTCCTGGGTTTTGAGTGTGAAAGGAGCTGTAGTTAAGTGATTTCTCAAATGCACATTGAAGGGGTTTAGTGAGACCCCACTTGGGAGGGTACCCACTTCTGGTTGCTAAGATTGCACTCCTGACTGAGCATAACACTGTAGCTCACATACCATTAAGGGACATTGGGGGTTATAGTGACAAGTTCTTCTCAAAAGGCAGCAAGATGACATTTTTTCCAAGCATGCAATGACTGCAGTAGGTGGCAGATGTGTACTGTCAAGAGTAGCATTCATCAGTGGTATGAGTAATGAGAACCAATTATTCCTGCTGATGAAGAACATTATGGCTCACAAAGGCAATAGAAACTCGTTCTAAAATTAGCACCATACTCAGAGGCATGATATATTGTCTGCTGCTTTCATAAATCAAATACTTATCAGACACTCCTGTCCACACAGAGAACTGCAAAAATTGCAAAAAAAAAAAAAAAGTTAACTTTTATTTTTGTTTTAATGAAGCACAGAAAACATTTAAGCAAACAAAAATGAGTTTTTATGAGTCAAAGGGAATTTAAATGTATTCATAACTATAGAATGTAAAAGCTTTCTGTGACATACAGGCATTTTGTATCTAGTTTATTAGTTTATTAGTAGAACAGTTTTTAAATTTCTCTAGAGTGGTACTTTTCACATTAAACCACTCTACGCAAAATGACTTAAGCAGACATTTTAATACAGATAGTGCTATATTCCTTTAACATGTTCAGCAGTTTAAAGAACCTCCTTCTTAAATCACCCAGGTGCAGGATGTCACATCAACGTTGGAAAAGCAAAAATTCTCACATTCGACATTGATTAGAAGTCACAGCACAGTGAAAAGTGTCATGTGTACATGCACGCAATTACACTCAGTGACCAGATCTTTGTGTTTGGCAACTGTAGTCTTTACAGGAATTGGCTGTATTGTTGTGGCCTGACAGTGATGGAGAGGGTATTGACAACTTCTTCCACAAGCAAAATGGTGTCAATGAAGCCCATGGATTGGAGGCTGTGAAGGACATTTAGCTATACTGTTCATTGTGGTTGAAATTGTGGTGAAAGCTGATTCTCTCATTGCTAGCCACTCTCTCTGACTACAGATAACCCTGGGGGAGTACATGAACTAACAATGTTATCAGACCATTTGACCTCCAAGCATCAGTCCAGATGATCAGATAGGCATTGTCAAAGGAGGCTACCCTGCTGTTAATGCAGCTTTGCAGTGAGCTAGAGGCCCCAAACCTTAGGTTTAAAGGGTCTGTATCAAGAAAAAACAAAAATGTCTTCCTTTATTGAAAGGAATCAATTTAATGTAGTACATAAGCACTCTCAACGTTTCTTTTCACTCGCAGTCTGTGAGTGGTAGTATCCTAGTGGGTTAAACACTTGATGACAACAAAGTTGCAGGTTCAAACCCTCACTTTCTACTAGTGTGTCCTTGAGCATAACACTTAACCCTCAGTTGCTCCAGGGGGACTGGCTCTATAACTAATGATTGGAAGTTGCTTAGGATACGGGCATCTGCCTTACCTTACAGAGCAGCTGCAAAAACAGACTGTTTTGAATTTGCTGAGTATGTAATGTCACAAAAACATACAATATTTGCATGTATCTGTCTATTCAGCCCATAGCATCAATCATGTTGGAGTATAGCTGGACTTTTACGCTTACATTTATTAATATAGCTTGAGGCTCAACCCTGTCTGATAAATTAAAATGCTAATGAACTAACTATCAGTTTACTGTCAGATAATAGGACATTAATCAATTTGACAGCAAATCCACATACTTCACCACCACTGACTATTGAAAGTAATCCACGCTTTTAAAGTTACAGTGAAATTAATTTTTCTTTAAATTGATGCTGCTGATGGCCAATAGCCACTAACATAAAACATCTTAAGTATTTATCTTAAGTTAAATGCTTCAGGGATACATAAAAAATCTGTCATTTTCAGATTTTAGAGTACACAAAAACATAGAAAATAAAAACAGTCACAGAAGCTGAAGTGCTGAAACTTAAATGTAAAACCAAATTTGTTTAAGTCTCCATTTCTATGGTATAGCAAAAGGCAAAGTGGACTAAAATCAACATGCCCTGCCTCAGTTGCCGTATTGCTTTATAAACCAAGTACAAAACACAAAATTATACCAGTGTTTACATAACACAATTTATTAATGTTAAAATCATAATTAACAGATTTTTTCAAATAATGAAACTTAATTAAACATCAATACAAAATTCACCTGTGTACAGTCATGTGTTTACTGAATATTTGGTAACACTTTTTGGTAACACCTTTTTATATAAGATGTAATAAAACATCTCATAACAGATGTCTTATGTTTTTCTGTTAAGACAGAATTTGTCAAAACAGATTATATGAATTGCTTTTGCATCCCTGTGTCTGTATGGGATTCTCCTAGGTACTCTGATGTTCATCCACAGACATGTGCGTCAGGAGATGCTAAATTGCCCCTGGATGTGTATGAGTGCATTAGCTGCCCTGCGATGAAGTGGCAACCTGTCCTGTACTTCTCTGCCTTTTACTTCTAGAGCATTGTAATAAGCTCTAGCAGCTCAGTCTGGTGAGATCAGCTCAGATAATGAATGAATGAATTACATAAACAGTAAAGACATCACACATTATATCTTTATTAACAGTTATTGGTAAAAGTGACATGACACTGTTATAGTAATATTAATGGACACATTAAAAACTGTAATGGTCAACTCAAGACCCTGCATGACATTTTCCATGTTGCCATTCGTTTTGTCAAGGTTATGTAACAGGGTTCTAGCTTTTACACCTGCTTCAAGAACGGCAGACACTGGAAGAGGAGCTAGCAGGACTGTGTTATCCAACTTTGTGTATCTAACTTCACACCTGTGCTTCCCCGAACCTCAAATAGGGCTCTGACCCATGTTCTTCCAGAGTGGAAAGGGATGAGCAGCGTTGCTTGCCAAGGCACTGAGAGGACAGATAAACCCTGAGGAAACTGTGACCTTGCCCATCTGCAAGCTGCTTCACCAGCTGTAATTTGACTGTCAGTAACTAAGAAAAATTACCTCTAATTATCATGACATCAGACATTTGGTTTGATTGCATGACACACACTCACTGCATACATTCCTTTGAGTATGTGCTTCCCTACCTAGCTTTGTATTGACTGCATTTTGTGCCAAAGATTGTTAACTGATATCAGGCCCAGTCAGGGCAAGCTGACCTTAAATGTACTTGGCTACTATCTCAGAACTGTTTTAATCATTGGCATGATGCAGAAGCCTATTATTGTTATCTGTGATTTATAAAGCCAGTCTTTTGCAGTAATATGATATTTTTTAATAAAGATATTAGATCTGATACCTCAAGCTATATTTAGCATGTTTCTGACACACTCTGTAATAAAGCCAGTCATAGCCATGAGGTATTCTCTGAAGGCTCCTCTGAAGACCCTACAGATCTTCTTACATGTAACAAGAGAGATGGGTGTGGTAAAACAGTTTTTGTTTGTGTTTGTTAAAGCAAGTATCGATCTTCTGTGCAATTTAATGCATTATTTCTGTTTATTTTCTAATGGTGGTTCATTTTAGCCAAACATAAAATGTGGCGCATGCAAAAGTTATGTAACATTTTATTTTTCTTTTGACACGGCAATATAAGAAATTATGAGCTACAATTGGAGATTTCTTTTTTAGTCTTTGGGTGTGTTTAGTGTTGTTTTGTTGTGCTTTCTATAATAAGTAAGCAAGTAGTTTGTCTAACTGCTAACCTCACCCTCCCCTGGTGCTTTAATGAGCACTTTTTTTTAAAACATTCTCCTCGCACTGTCATTCCAGTCTGTTACTAATTAAAAATGTATTCAGTAGTGAAGATCACACTTAATTATAGGTGTTACAAACAAAACATTGCCAACAAATTAACTGCATATATATTTTTAAATCTCTATAAAGACTGTTATGTAGATTTTCAGTTCATCCTACAGAAACAAAGAAACCTCTCTGAATGTTTTACTCTGCAGACAAAGCAGCTCTAACTCTAAGGCATGGACTCCAGAAAACCTCAGAAGGTGTACTGTTTTATCTGCACCAAGACTTTAGCAGCAGATCCTTTAAGTCCTATAAGTTATGAGGCAGGGACTCCATGGATCAGCCTAACACATCAAACAGATGCTTGATTGGATTGAGATCTGGGGAGATGAACTCTGTGATGTTTCTCAAACTGTATTCTGAACATTATCAACAGCATTATCCTGCTGAAAGCACTGTGGGGACACTGTTGGCATGAAGGGGTGTACTTGGTCTGCAGTGATGTTTAGGTAGGTGCTAACATCCCCATGAATGTCAAAACAATATGAGGCTAGTGGTTTTGTATATACTGGCAGATTTTATCAAGATATTTAAACGATTTCCAAGTTGTAGGCTGTTTTGATGTTATCGGGGAATTGATTCCATAGGAGCTGCAGAAGAGAGGGCCCCCATGGTATGAAGCCTGCTTCAAGTAAATCACGTATATAATGTTTCACTTCCCTCTGAAACCACCCACCTATTACTAGGTGAAGAAATGTTCACATAGACCCTCCGTGAAACTCCCACTGACTTCATAACTGGTGACACGCTACCAGTTATGGACACACTAGTTTTTAGAATTTTAAAGACATGCTGACCTTGAGGTTTAGGCTTAATCACTTATATTTTAGGACAAATATAAAAAAGTGCAGGTGTCTGTGTATGAAAATTTAATTTAAATCCCATACCTTAGCAACTAGTTTCCAGCAACCAACAAAGTCACAGCATAAGCGTATCTTCACTGCTGGCTCCATCAATCCATCTTAGCTTAAGTTGACCGAGAGAATACCTTGGGTGTGGAAAGTTGGATGAAGGCCGAGGGGGTTGCTTGTGAAATACTTTGCTGGTTGCTGCAGGCTGCTACAGTATTCTCTATGTATTATTTCACAGATCTCCTTTCTTGACCTTTATCCTAAAGTGTTAAATAAAACTACATTCAAATGCAAATGTTTAAGCTACCCTG
>JBBJLR010000024.1:2704356-2723974 GCA_037577145.1 Brachypetersius gabonensis
GTCTGTGTGTGTTATGCACTAAATTAAATGAAAATGTGTCTGAAATTATGCTCTAAATATTTGCATTTGAGTTTAAAAAAAACACATTTTCTGTTTTGATGTTGGACTTAACATTCTCATGTATCAACATTTTTCATAGAGCTTTGTGAAGCATCCATTTTTATTTAGAAGGCAGTTTAAATGACACAGCTGCACTTTTTTATTTCTTTTTTTATTAGTTTTTTTTTTACAAATCAGTTTTTGTTGTAAAGCAGAACACACAAAATCAAATCTATACATATTTTTCTTTCAGTGTTCTAGCAAGAACAATAAAATCACAACGAATCTAATGCCTAGCACATTGACATGATCTAGGTTCTGGTTGGGTTTCTTTAAATGTTCTTTAACTGGGACATTTACATTTAAAGGATGCAAACTCAAAGCCATGTGCAGGTGATGGATGTGAAGGCATGAAAATAGAATGGTACTGTTACCTGACTCTGATGAACTGAATTAAGTGGTAAAAATGTGATTTATAATAAATTACACTTGAACTTACATATTCCATGTGCACATGTCCTATAACATTGACTTTAAGCTTATCCAGTCTTGCTCACAAACCTGTATCCTATACTGTACATTTCAATGCGGCTTAGCAGCTTACAATATATGAACATAGAATTGTCTAAATTGGTTGGATTTAATTGATTTACATCAGTCCGACAATGGAGGTTCACGACAAACTTCCCTATCAGTCAGAACTGTGACCAGCTTATGACCACCTCTTTTTTGTGGACTCTAGCCTGTGCACCCTAAATTCAGTAGGGTTTCCCACATGTACACTTTACCGGGGCATCCACAAATGTCATAAAGAATTATCAATCTTGGGCTATTTTTTTTCATTATTAGGAACAGAATTTAAGAGAATATAAAGGAAATAATTTAAGAATATAAGTAATATAAGCATAATAAAAAGCAGCCCTTGACAGATTTTTCTGTCATTCCAATCATTTTAATGCTAAACTTTGAAATCCAGCCCACCCCACTCTTTTTGCAGTGGTAGGCAATGTTGGCCCTTTTTGTTACCACCGCCAGTATATTTAAGACCTTAGGGAAACATTATCAAAATGTATGATCTAGGCCTAAAGTATAGATACACTACCAGAGTCATATTCACTCAAAGGTGTTTTACAGTTTTTTCACTCTATTTATGGGGGTAGGATCTCAAAATTAATTAAATCATATTTATTAAATTAAAAATAGGCATACACTGATTAAAAAAAAATATTGTCACATTAAAAATGTAATGATCTAACTTTTTATCATGGTATATGATGTTACCACACTAATGTATTTAGAAAATTAAGTTAATGTATAACACACTAAAGGTTATATGTTTAACAGTCTTAACTGGAGTCAGAGGTTTTTTAGGCTGGACATAGACTGCTGGTACTCTAGCTAGTGCACTGAGATTACTATTCTATAGATTTAATAACCTCTTTCCATCTAGAATAAAATGTATATTATTCCAATAAAATATTTTCCATCAATGAGTGAATTGTAAACAATTTTTGGAAAAGTTGGCAAAATAAAGTTGGCAAAATAAACTGTCCACAAATTCTTGAAGATAACAAGTATTACAGCGTCAGGGCAACAACTCAGGGTACCAGTTTTAACATCTAAATGCAACTTGTAAACTGCAAGCAGCAGTACTAACAATTCAGACATAATGCCAACAGCTACTGCAGCATCACGTAACACAGAGAATGTTCATATCGTCGGAGTGGAGACACTTTTGCTCTCACTATGTCGTCACTTATTCTGACAACCTGTTTTTCACATTTCCACTTTATTAATCGACCAACTTATCAACCTCATCTAAGTGTGACACACATGCTTTGAAATATTTGAGCTTTTTTTTTACTATTTAACAACCCTTTTGAGGTTGTTAAATAGCAGTTGGAAATCTCTGGAAATCTGACAATGGTGCTCCATCTGACTTTCTTCTAGCATCGCTCCACCTTACTTACGTAACCTAGAAATGACATGGAGAGGAACACTATAACAGCCACAGCAAACTTGTACGGCGTGATCGAAAGGAATGTGCTTTTATATGGCTCTTTAATCATGTAAATGAATGGGGGGGGTTGTGTGCCCCACTTATTTATCAAAATGACAAAATACACTACCAACAACGAGATACCACTGTTATCATTTAGAACACCAGAGTAACCACAGAGTAACCACAGAGCAACACCCTCGCAAGAACGTGAACAGTTTGCAACAACCTAGCAAGTACGTGGGACACCTAACCTAGCAGCTCCCTAGAAACCTCCAGAAATACAATACTTACAGGGAATTGCTTAAGCTGCACTATCACTCTGTATTTTCTTCAGGAACCATGCTGAAAAGAACTGTAAAGAAAATGATCATGTCCTAACAAGTCGTCTACATGTAACTGATGTGTCATTTAATGTGAAACAGCAAAAAACATTGTTTAGCTTTTGTTTAGAAGCTATTAGCTATTGTTTATGACTCATACAGCTTCAGTGGAGCTATCTCTATAAGGACCAAAATAATCTTAATCCCTTAACTTAACAAGAACACAATTAAAATATCCTTGGTTTAACAGCTTCTTACAAATTAATTGAAACCTATACAGTTGTAGAGTAGCAGCATCGTAGTTCTACACACATCGTAGTTCTACACACATCGGCTACACTATTGGTTTTATAAGAATGAAAATTTTTCAGTGGTAGTGTATTAAAACATTAGGCCTAAACCATATTTTTTGTCTCAGTTTGTTATATGATTACTTTCATTCTTCCTGATCTATATGTTTTGTGGCATTTCTAATAAAAGGTTACCAAGATTTAAGGTGGGCTCATTCCTATAATGTGCTGGAGCACCACAAACGAATTTGTAGATATATACACTATAAATGCCAGAGGACCTTGAAAGTATCAACAAACAAAATGAGTAGTTTTGAAAAAGGATGTGGATCAGACAGAACTTCATTGTGTCTATTTAATAGAAATCAATTTGCACCAGACAGGCTTTGAGGGTAACAGATGACGTGTGGCTAGTAAGGGTTTTCACAACTTCACGTGATCTAGATTTAGACACGGTCTCATAAATTTTTTGCTTCAGTAAATTTCATGATTGAAAAACAGAACTTGGTGGAATGTGAACATACCTAAACAAAGACAAACCACTGATTCGCGTCTAGTAAGGAAACATCTGGACAAAGTAGACAGACACAGTTATGTTCACTAGCAAGAGACAGAGGAACGTAGTTTCAAAAACACACATTTTTTGTTTGACAGACATACTCCTTATAGTGATTATATGCAGCATTGGTGAAGGACAGACATCCTGGAAAATAACATACAATAGAAAAACTAAAATACAAAAGAACAAAAAGCTGTCTAAAGAACTAAATATTAGCTTTGTGCATAGTTCATTTTCAGAAGTTGCCATTTTTCCTTTCTTCTTTTGCTTAACATACTATATCTGTAGTGTTACAAGGAAGTGCAAAAAAATTTACATCTCTTGGTAGGGTGAGTGCTCATAGATCACTGCTGCACTGAAGGGCACCTTCACCCAATTCCCTCTAACATATAGGTTTCCTTAATAAATGTCAATTACTCTATTTCTTTTTTGTGTCTGTGTGTGTTCTTTTCTTACAGTAACCCGCGTGTGTTTCTCTCACTCAGTCCCACGGTTGTTATTTCATGTCCATTCAAACGTTTTCCAATGGTTGTGGAACCGGCCAGTGGTCCATGGCTCATACCTCACCAACCCAGACCACTGTATTTCCTCGCTTGATGTCTGACACTTCACAGTGAAGGCTGCTCTGTCTGCCGTCCAGAACAAAGAGCGACTCTGCTGATGGTGTGACCAAGTACTTCCCAAACAGGCCACTGGACACCACCACCCTGTTGGTGCTTCCCCAGGGCCAGTGCTTGATGGGAAGTGGTTCTTTCAGACCTCTGACCGCTTTGCTCGTCCCCATGGACAGGTCGGAGATGAGCAGACTGGAACCTTGAGCCGAGGAGGTCACCACGACGTACTGGTAGGATTCTGCAAAAGATGGCTGGAACACCAGGTCTGACACAGGAGCTGGGATGTCCAACTCTGAGCCTAGCTGGAGTTCACCCTGGAAGGAGATAGTCTGAACTCTAAGCTTGCTGCTCTGGTCATCCACCGTGACCACATAGCGGCCATCAGGTGACACGAAAGGACGTCCAGCAATGCCATGGTTTGGCCCGACAACAGCATCAGTGACACTGTCAAGCAGAAGCTGGAGTTTGGAATCATCCTTCTTTTGGCACTGGATGAAGTAGTAGCCGCTCAAGTGGGTGTATGCCATGCTCGCTGGTATGCAGCTATAGTTCTTCAAACTGATGGTCTTGACACGATGGAGGGTCTCCAGGTCAATTTTATGCACCGCAGCCTCCGCTTTCACGAAGACAAAGCCAAACCTGAGACGACAACGGTCGAAGAAAGGTTAATAGTTTTTTTGATATTCACTAAGCACTCTCCTTTTAATTACAATTACCATTTTCTCCTTTTAGGAATTATAATATTGATGAGTTTTTAGAGGTTACACCAAGGCAGCTGACATCTCATACCTAATGTGGGTGATAATCAGGTTTGTGGGTGGGATGTAGAAGTCCTCTACTCGTTGGAACTGGTCGTGGACGGTGTGGTGCAGCTCCCCTACGCTTGCCTGCACGATGACCTGAAACAGTGCAATGCTAATGTGAGCAAAAATAGTCAATATTTCAAACACTGCGACACAAACTATGCAATTTAATGCAGCAAACGGATGGAATGAAACAGGAACAAGATCCACCCTATGGAACATAAAAGAGACTCGTGGATAAATATAGATACAGAACCACTGCTTTCAAGCTTTATCTTGTCTTATCACCGCAGTAATGGAGTATGTTTGTGTAGGGGCCACCCTGCGGCTTTCATGACAAATGCTTAATCGAGCCCTGCACAGTGTTTGGACATTGCCAGTGACTGCTGTGCTATTAATGTGCCTTGCGCTTACCAAAACTATCAAAGTTCTTCAGAATCCAATGCGAAAATAAAACAGCTTTGCTGTTGCAACTAAAGGACAAAGACTAAGGAAGGACATCCACAACTAAAAGTCCATAATACTGCTACACCATTGTAAAATGGACTTCCATTCGCTAATTTTTGTTTTTCTGGTAGTTCATAATGCTAGAGCTTGGCTACGCACCTTGGGCAAAGACCCTTGGCAGCATTGATATTCATTATTTTCATGGTGCTGGAGAGCCCGTCATATGCAGCATCATCTCAATATTTATACAAAGCAATGACAGAAGTGGTTTGAGCAATCAGATTTTTATCTGTTTATCCATATAAAATCCACATTTTTGAGATATAAGACACAGTCCAGTCAGCAAGTGTAAAAGGGGCCTTGAGCTAAGAGGGATTTAAACTATAGATTATGAATGGATTCACGAATGAACAGTGAGGGTAATGCTGTGAGAACATTGCAGAATCATGTTTATAGAACACATCTCTCATCTCTGTACACAACAGATTTAGTGTTTTCAAGAAATTCAGTGTTTATAAATTAAGCAGTGTGGACGATGCAAACTAAGCATTTACCTTCCTAGAAACAACAATACCACTGATGATAGTGGGACTTGGGCCAAGCAAATAAAATGCAACTTCGTCTCCCTTAATTTGCTCGTTTGTTTAATGTAATGTATTTATAATCAAATTCAGGCTTTTGACTAAGCATACTAAGTCATTTATAAATATGCTTGGTGTGATATTGCACCACTTGAATGAGAGCATTGCCTCTAGCTTCCACAAATTGCAGATGCCCAGGTCAATTACTCGTGTTCTGAATGATCATGATATTATCAAGCCATTTATTTGTGGTGAGGATCCAAATGCCCCACAGCCCATTATAAAGCTTCCCTGTAAAATCTGCTCTTTAGCATTTTAGAATGATTCATGGCCATTTCAGGGACTATTCATTATTACTGAGCAGCTCTGTGTGGGCAGTCTGAGCAAGTAAAGATGGACAATGCCTTTTCGAATCCACACATTGAGTAAAAATTTGAATTAAATAAGCCAGAGGGATAATAAAAGGATCTTTCCTTGCCCTATTCTTCATGTGTGGCCATGCACTTCTCAGACAAATGAATATCAGGAAGACCACAATGATGGGGAAACCTGGTGATGAGGACTGAAATAGATACCCTTGTTAATAAGGTGTTTTTTTTTTTATCACAGTGTGGAGACCACTGCCTTATGATTTATTAATGGGATTTTAGTTTGGTGAAAGACATAAATAATAGGTGCTGAGTCCAGCAGTGCTCCCCTGCCTATTCTGAACATCTCACAATCCAGGCAAGTGATAAACATCATGACGGCAATGGCTTTCCCAAAAGTAAGGCAATAGAGAGGCTACCCTGCAGCTAAATTGCCATAAGCATCCATACAATATTCACACCCACTGTCATTAAATATCCAAAAGGGCTAACATCACTGTCTAGCACAAGGGATCTGCTGCTTAACTCAGGATTTCAAACAACAAAAAAAGGAACTTTGACCAAATTGCATATTGCACACCAGACAAAACACAAAAAACTACAAAACATAAGTCTTAATAAACCCATTAGACTGAACAGGCAAACATGTTTGTTTTGTGAGATCACAAAATGAAAAGGAGTTGCATTTGTTTCTCAGTTGTCGTGTATGGACCGTTGAGTGAATAGTATGTTTTGACATACTTCATCAACCATGATAGGGACAAGCATATTTAAAATGTATTTATTCATATACTCTGAAATTAATTAAACATTTGGTTTAATTAGCTTATTCTCATTTCTTACCTGTAAAGTAGGATGTGTTTTCTGTGTATCTCCCCAGCTCAGCACCCACACCTGGTCATGAGACTTGTCATAGAAGAGCTTTACTGGCACCGGGTCAGTTTCCACAGCCTGTGATGGAAAAAAACAGATGCTGTGCTGTAGTTTATGAAAACCTGTATGTACAGAGGTGGACAATAGTTCAGAATCTGGAATATTTCTTCATTTTTCACAATGTTAAGCCTGTGTTTTGTTTGTTTCCAAATTTAAATGAAAAAACTCCCAGATTTTCAGCGTTCTCTCAGTCTTTTTGCGGGCACTATACCTATGAATGAAAGGCCCTAATATGTACCACACAATGGAAAACTACAACTTAGAATGCATTGTAGGATTTTCAAGTAAACAGTATGGAAATGTTGTTTATTTATTTACTTTCGCTAAGTTTTTGGCCTGTTGTCGAACTGGCATATAAGGTATAATTATCTTGTTGGTATTTTAACAGTCCTATAGTTTTTTTGTATGCTAAACTGTCAAAAATAACTAACAAATACCCCCTTGACCTTTTCAGAGTGGTACAGCCTGACTCTAATGAGAAACCCACAAGCAGGAGCTGTGGGCCCAGATTTGTGGCCACAACAAGTGGATTAACCACTTCTGCAATCAGGGTCAGGCTGCTGTCCACCCCGCGCTGATGCGGAACAGAGAAGTATTGTGGGTAATGGGAGGGTTGTGCTCCTTTTTTCTACCAGCTATGTACCACTCTGTACTATAGAAATAAGGAGGAAGGGCTGTGACCTTGATGGCTAATGTTCAAAAATGAGTGGGCTTCTTCTGCTAGACTACAGAACATGGTGTTTCTGTTTTTGTTCTTTGTGTTACAACAGGATCCCTGAGGAACATTTTTCATTTAACTGTGTACTGTGTATGACAATAAACACCTACTTGACATGACACGACTTTAGATCAGTGAGGCAAACTGGCATGATTCGCTTTGAAAATAAAATTTTCCTGCCACCCTGTTCCACATTTTAAACTTTATTTTAAATGTCGCTTTCTACCCAACTCAGCAAAAACAATTATCTTGAAAAAATAATCTTATACCAGATACTCAGACTCAAATTGCACTCAAGCTGCATGTTGATTTGACAAGTGACTTGGTTTGTGCTTGCTTTTAACAGGTTTCACATCTTGAACCATGGACTCACCTTTAACTGACTTGCAGCTTATCTTAGGCTCAGTCTTGACTGATTTGTGATCGGACTCTTAACTGATTCACCACTCAGCTCTGACTGGCCCTAAACTGACTTGGGACACGTCATGCCCCAAACCATGCAATCTATAGTCTAAATATTCAAATTTTTTCATCTTTCTATTAAACACTGCATTTTCTGCATGTAGACAAATGATTTAAAGTTGTCTTATCAGCGTAAAACATGAAAGGTTTACACTTAGGCAATGCCAGGCTTAAACTAAAATTCCCTACTAAAAACTCCTACCCCAGATACTTGACTCATATTTACATAAATTGATGGGTGATGTTCAAGAACACATAGTTTTTTATTACATAAAACAGTGAAATTAGCTGATGCTCCATTGGATTTGTCCAATCTTTCTTGGCTTTAGGGCTTTGTTTCCATCTCACATTCCTTAATTTGTTAAAAGAAGCACAAATAAAGCTGCCAGACCTGCCATATGAGGAGACTATGATGCTCTGCTGAGACAAGATGAAGCAATGACAATCTATTCAGAGGTTTTCGTGTTTATATTACATTTATTATGGGTTTAAGGGAATGTGCAGTCCAGAAACACAAGATTGTAATGGGGGTTAGAGTGGTTTTGAGGCACATGCGAGGAAGACCTTTAATGGCCAAAAACAAACACTAGATACATAGGGCAGGAAACAAACACTGAGTAAATCAACATAAGACAGACAGTAAGGGATAAATGCTAAGGTGACACTACATGAGACAAAAGGCTGGGAACCGACAGAGACAGGGATGGGCACATGAACTACAAGGGCGACTGGGAATGGAAACTGGTTGTGTGGGGAATCGGGGTAGTGGCCAGGACAGGACAGCTATGTCCTGGGCTTCAGCTGAGGCAACTGCCACATCCAGGGCAGCAGCCTCAGCAAAAATGACCCCAATTTGACTCTGTCCTCCACTATGCTGTTTGGCGCTATGAAATATGGCTCAATAAACCATGTCCAGGGGTAAAATGTTAAAAGGCCCTTTTTATTCCATTCTATTGTTTTTCTTTATTTTTGCTGCTCTTAACTTTGTACTATTCACTTTCTGTCATGACCAAGCAAATTTTCCACTTGTGGGGCTAATAAATGTTTATCTTATCTTATCTTATCTTATCCTATCTTCTAAGGCTTCCTTCAGGGCAAAAAGTGGCCTATCAGGGCCAATCGCCAACTCAATGATTTCCTCCCTCACACTCGGCAGGGAAGGGGAACTGAGAGCAAGATCAGTCGCCACAGACCTGGTGTAGCTCTCAGCCTCCTCAGATTCACTATACTGCTTCTGCCCTTTGGTAGCCTCTAGATTTTTGCAAGGAGTCAAATAGTCTCCACTAGGAAATTGATTCACTTCTTTTTCTCTCAGGATAGCATCAACCAAGTGTGCTAGCCAGCCAGTGCTCTCATCACCACGTATAACATGGAGGTACAGGAGCTCATGGCCAGCCATGAGCCAAGTCACCCAAGAACTGCGTTTAGGTCCTCACATGCTACGTCTATGCTCATGACCAGTCCATGAACCAGTACACATGGAAGAGGGGCCTTTATTAATCAAAAACAAACACTAGGTGAATAGACCAAGAAACAAACACTGAGTAACAAAATAGAAAACTGACAGTGTCAGAAAGATTACAGCTATTGTGACCAACACAGACACAAGGGAGCTTATGTTGCTACAAGGGTGGGGAACACACACATCCCTGTTTCTGGGAAGGCTTTAAACTAGATGACGGAAGACTGCAGCGAGGATTTGATTACAGTTAGCCATGAAACAGTCACAAACACAACTCCAGCTAATGCTGAAGATACTGGATGGAGTCCAGTCACTCCAGAGAACATAGTTCAATTGCTCCACAGCCAACTCCTGGGGATTTTAAAACACTTGGCACTGGTTAAGTTGACCTTGGGCTCATGTGTGACTGCTCCAGATTGAAGACTTGGTATCCCAGGTGGTTGCTAGGGTGTTGCTAGGAGGAAGCATCCCATTGCTAAGTATCGCATTTAATTAATTGGGTGTTATGTATTTGTGTGCATGCTGATATAAGTAGGGCACACGAATTATTGCCCAAAATGCATTCTTATTCAGAAAAAGTGATGCTGTACAGAAACTGTAAGTTTGATCAATAGAACTGTGCACAAGTACACCATTCCTGATCCAACAATCTGGAGTTGGCTCCATGTCAGTATCTCAAAAACTAAGGGACTAGTTAATGGACAAAATAATATATACATTTCCAGTAGAAACAGAAGACAACATTAATTTACAGACTTGTGTAATGAACAGCATATAATAAAAAGGGAGGAGAATTGCACAAGGGGATTGCACTGGGGTAAAATCATTTGTCAGATGATTGTCCAGACATGAGTGCGGTGCAGGTGTTATTTGCTATCTGGTGGGAGTACCCAGCCCAAAATAGTTATTCTGAGTGCTAGAGCCGAGGGGCCAGTTCAGACCTGGAGGCATGCATTAACCTGCAACCCCATCACACACATATGCACACGCGCATACTGAGCTATATGTACATCAGTGGTGCATCAGCAGTATCTCTTCCTCTTGTTGGAAAAGCTCTCTGTCCTACTCACAAATTTGTCATCTTCTCTCTTGCACACACTATCTCTCTATTTCAGAGCAGAGATGCATTTTCACACTTGGCCCCACCTACATCCATCTCACACCCCCTCCACTGTTGTGACTCTCCGCATGGCAATATTTCAGATTTTCTTGCCACAAAAAAATATGCATGAACAATAAAGCACCACTGGAAATATATAAATGCACATACAGTCAGTGATGGTCCTAGCTTTCCCAGGCCCTAAGCAAGAAATAAGCATGGCCTAAACTGCATATCTACAGTACTGTGCAAGCCTTGGGAATTTGAGGCTGTTTACTTATGTTATATTACTGTATACTGGAATAAATACAAATAACATCTACAAAGTGAATCAGCAGTTTTATGTATACCATTGTGTTTGGTTGACCATACTCAGACCTATCCCAGTATTTCATATAGTATTTGTACCTTTAAATACTCAGATGACTAAATTTGTACTTCACTAGATTAAACCAGATGGGCTACTTATGGAATTTCACAGATCCATGCAATGGCTAGAGGCACAGAAGGGAAATCTGCAAAGATCCTTGGCGTTCACATGATGAAGAACCAGGGCTAGCTGGTGGCCTGGTGGTTAGACAATTACTTCTGTGATAAGAAAGTTATGGGTTGAATCGCAGGATTGTAAATGGCTCCACTAAGGTACCCTTGAACAGACTACCCTTCCCACACACTACTCCCTGTGCTTTTGGTGTGTTCTTGGCTGTTCTGGTAAGCTAGCTAGAGTTTTCTTCTGTTTTTTAACTGTACTGCTTTTTTGCTGTTCACTTAGACTTCCTTTTGTCCTAGATTACTACTTTGTATCTGGTGTGCTTCTTGTTTGATTGTTGGCTGCCTTTGTCCCTGGTGCGGTTAGCTTCATTGGCTTTATTGCAATCAGCTAGATAATTCTCACCTGGTGTTAGGGAGGCCAGAGGTAATTAATGGGAGTGGCTTACACTCACCCACAAGTATTTAAGCAGAAACAGTCCTCCACAGACATAGCCCTTTCAGGGAAGGGGTCTTCAGGCTTTCACATTTCGCACTTAGCTAAGTATCCATTTCTTCATTCTATTCTATTATTCTGTCTTCTTGTGTTTTTGTTACTATAGAAAATATGCCATACACCTATGCAGTCTGCAACGGTGTGGAGGAAATCACTGAAACTTCTCTCGGCTGCTTTTTCTCCACAGCATTCTACAGTGGTTCATGGTGGTCTGTGGAATTGCCAATCTTGCTTCAAAAAAGCTGACTATGTCTGGACTGACATGTCTTCATTCATTTCACTTCATAGCCCTCACAGAGACGTGGCTCACACCAGAGAACTCTGCTACCCTGGCTGCTCTCTCCTCTGCCATGTACTTCTGTTACTCTACTTGCACTATGGGCAGGTTTGCCTCTCTCACATAGATGTTCGTTTTATGCCTCTCATCCTTTTTTCTCAGCTCAGCATCTCATCCTTTGAATTACAATCTGTAAGATATCCAACTAAGCCCCATGTCATTGTCCTTTATCGCCCACCTGGCCCTCTTCATCGATAAACTGGACGTCCTTCTGAGCTCATTTTCAGTTGATGACTCTCCACTCATCCTCCTTGGAGACTTCAATCTTCCAGATGACAAGTTGCAGACCTCTTAGCTTGCGATAGTCTTTTGGCCTGTCACTTGGTGAGTTTCCTCCGACCCACAAAGCAGGCAACACTCTTGAGTATCAGCCAGATCACTTCCTATGTTCAATATATTGTCTACTCCTCTACATGTATCTTTCAAATTTCCTCTTCAGACTTCCTCGTCTCATTACCCATGTGTAATACCTGCAGAAATCTATCCTCTCTATACCTGTCCTCTCACCTCCTCTATCCTTTCTTCCTTAGCTCTATCTTAACTCCACTAACCTCTGTCCATCTTCAGTTTCTTGGCTTCTCACCTCTTTCTCTCTCTCAAGGATGTTATTGCTCCTGATGTACAGCAAACCCACCACATCTCCGCTCAACCCTATCCTGTCAAGTAACGCTCCAGATGAAATCCTCAAATCTAATCCCACATCACCTACGTCATCAATTGTTCCTTAACAACTGTGTCCCGTCTGCTTTCAAGTCTGTAGTGATCACATCAATTTGGAATTCTGACATTCAACTTATTTTTGCTTTCCCCTCTAGTGATGATCAGGTCTCAGCCCACATCTCAGACTGTCTGGCTGACATCTTCTCTTGGATGGTGACCCACCACCTCAAACTGAATCCCAGAAAAAACTGGGCTTCTTTTCATCAAATGGAATCCATCACTTAGCCACAGCCTCACAGTTTCTTTTGAGAACTCTGTTATTGTCCCCTCAAAGAAGGTAAGAAATCTTGGTCTCATGCTAGATGAAGAAATGTCGCCTCTTCAGGACATAGAGATCTCTTCTTTACAACATTTAAAGAATCCGACCCGCTCACCACTGAAGCTACACAGTTACTTGTCCAGTCTCTGGTCATCTGTAAACTAGACTACTGCAACTCTCTACTGACTGACCTTTCACTGAAGGTAACAAGACCACTTGAATGCAGAATGCTGCTTCAAGGCAAAGAACAGACTTGCACTTCCTTACTTATCAGCACTGATCAAGCAGCATGTCACTTCTCATCCTCCCAGAGAACCAATAGAAGAGGAAGACCTGCATCGAGACTCGTTTCAGTCTTTCAGTCTTTGACAGGGTTTGTTGAAGTTTGTAACTTAGCTGGCAGTTGGTTTTAATATAGCTTCACAAGTATAAAGAACAGATGTAGACTACTTAAGCACTCATGTATGTTTCTCCGGATAAGATCACTTTCTAAACGACATAAATGTAAACTCCCCGGATGCAGAGTCACTGGCTGCCCACTACTTCACTTGGGTTGAAGGGCTAATTGTGTGCTGTGCTTGACAAAACTGGCCACTTTGCTTTACACAGACCCTCAACATCTACTCCATCACCAAGAACGGCCAACAGTGTCTCTACATCCCATGGAAACAATCGCACACATACTTACATGCATGCACACACACCTTGATTCCCCTCACAATCATGATAACCTAGTGTTTATTATGTCATATTAATTTACTTGAAGAAAATTGTTTTAAAATATCTACCCTTCATTTAGTTATAATTTAAACTTTAAATGGGGTCTTAATGAGAGAGCCCCCATTACAGTACTAATTCTATTTCATCAGGGTGTTTTCTAAATACAAATAATGTATATTATATACTATCTGCTGAATATCCTGTGATTAAGACTCAGATGGCTGTAACTAGTGTATGTTGAAAAATTTTGGTTGCTATCTGCTATGTCTGTATTACATCCAGTCTTGGATGAACACACCATGCTTGCATCAAAATCCATGAATGATAAACTATAATATACCAACATTGCATTACTATTTTGAAACATGACTATTACTGAAATATAAAAAAAATAAACAACACTAACAACAGCAAAAAACCCAAAACAAAATGCTTACTTTGTTTACTTTTGGGCCTGCCCAGTATTCAGTTGTACACAAAAGTTTGGATACCCCTGGTCACATGATGACCTATTATCTATGTGAAAATAAGTACACATCTGAATCAAGGAACAAATGTAATGCACAATTCTTTTGCGGAATTTTCCAAAGTTTTCCAAAACACATTTAAATAAAATGTGTCCTATGCACAAGTTATGGCACATCTTTGTTTTGAATTGTCCATATATTAAACTATAAACCAATAAATGTCTTACAACTTGCATAAAAGTGTCATATTTAAATATATTCCTGTACAGGATGCTTTAACATATTGTTACTTAGAAAATCAACAAAATTTGATATTTTTGCACTCAAACATGTATTTATTATCCTCAAACCAATTTTGAAAGAGTGTACAAACTTTTGACCATATAATAACCACAACCTTAATTTGTTTCATCATGCACTTTGGGACAGTGTTTTTGCAATAATGTTTTATTTGTCATTTTTTCAGCGGGTGGCATGGTTGTGCAGTGGTTAGCGCTGTCACCTCACAGTGAGAAAGTCGGCCAACTCCCGGCCGGGGAGGTCCTTTCCCAGGTCCTTTCTGTGTGGAGTTTGCATGTTCTCTCCAAGGCTGCATTAGTTTCTGCTGGTGCTCCGATTTCCTACCACTGTCCAAAGACATGCACGTCAGGCAAATTGGAGATGCTAAATTGCCCCAGGGTGTGACTGTGTGCATGAATGTGTTTGACTGGACGGTCCGCCTTTCACCCTATGAACGCTGGGATAGGTTTCAGTCTCCCATCCACAATCCGGGTTTGTATAAGCTGCTTAAAATGATGGATGGATTTTATTTCAGTTATATTTGATTGCATTCAGAAGGCAACCTAGTAATACTTTTGTAATACTTTGTTCTAACAAATTATACCATGTAAAAATATATCAAGTAGCAAACAGAAAAGAAAACAAAGTGTACAAACAGATACAATTCTAGATTTTGTATGAATATAATTTTTAAATCCACAATATTTGATGTTAAACCAAAGCAGGTCCTTCATCAACCCTCAGAGGGATAAGAGAGATGATATGGTCTTAGCTAAGGAGTGTTAGTGCCTACCTGCACAACTTTTTGCGCTTGAGTATCAATGACCAGCAGTCGTTTCTGAAGAGGTTGGGAGACGTAGATGTATTTGTCCCTCACACTGACCGCTGAGGCCCACACACAATGTTGAGGTGTAATGCCCTCACTTTTGGGACAAATTTCCTCCTAACAAAAACAAAATATATGAAATAAAATTCACAAACATCGTTAAAAAGTGAATTTTATGCTTAGAATTACTGAATAAACATGATTAACTCAAACTAAAAAAATAGAATTTGCACTACAAATGAATTTGGCATGTTTTTTTCTGGTAATGTACCCATGTGATTGTTGGCGGGCAGGTCATTATGTGGTCTCACTACCTGACCCCTGTTCTTTTCACATGGGTGTTTTGCGTTATGAAGACTATAGTGGTTTTAATATAAATTAGAGAGCTTTGTAAACAGTGTGAGGAGGTTCACCTTCATTCGTTATTTCTTTTCATGTCTTGTGCCTGTGCCAGACCCTGGAGGGGTGTGAACACTCTTTCTGTGGACTTAAAACGTATTTTCTTGATGAATCGGCAGTGATTAGATGGCAACTTGCATGATGATGATGCATAATTTACCCTATTACAGTAAAAAGCTTTTTAAAATAAAAATGCTTTTATTTAATATGTAATAAATCTTTAGTAGATTAGAAATGTGAGAATGTCCCTGCAGATAACACAGAACATTCTCCATAAGATGGTGATATTAGTAGTGCACATTACTGAAAGGGTGGTAACCCACACCAGCAGGATCTTATGACTGTGTGCATATTTGTAACAGATTTCATGGGCATAAAGTAAAATTATGTTTGCTGACATTAATTGTACATGTGATTAACCAATAATGGGCAAAATAGTTTCTAGATTACTCAGTTTCTAATAAAACTGGTTGTGACAGTATATTATGTCCAAGTCTACGAGGCCCTAAAAAGCTGATAATTGAGAAAAGTTATTAGGAAGTGCTTCAGCCCCTGTACACCTTACATGATCTCACACTAAGTGTCTTTTCTATCACATTATACATTACTTGTAAATGTGTCCACAGCTATAATTGCTGGATTTTTTTTTCTTCTTTTTTTTTTATTTACGAAGAAAAGTACATTAAAACACTCAAATAAAGGATAATGTGTTCTTCCAATACTTATAAATAAAAGTACATTTGGGGAATAAAAGTACTGTTCAGTATAGAACTCAAAAGTTTTCACTTTCTAATATATTTAGCATGCTTAACCTGAAATCTAATTAAATTTAATTCCTCTGGACTTGACACTGGCAAAAAGTGATTAGAGACTGATTTTTGGTGGTGAAAGCAAGCAATGGTTAATCACAGACATTCATTATAAAATATGTATTAAAAACAGCTAAAGAGAAAATTGTTGCCTGGATTTCTAGTTTAACACTGGAGTGCCAGAGGTTTTTAATTTAATTAGACTAAGGTAACACTAGATATTAATTTAATGAGTATGGCCAAGGTTTTTGAGCACTCACATAGCTGGCCACAATCCTCTCACTCTGCTTGATGTGACGACGAATCTCACAGTCGCCAGGCTGTAGTATCGTTATCCCTTCATCCGAGAAAACATAGAACATGTTTCCCACACTCAGGCCTGGAATCAAAACAGACACACTGGTATACAGCCTGATCATCAACGACATACTGACAAGTGATGAACAAGCATCTGTAACAAAAAAGACAAAAAATTGGGGGGCCTTAAGAGAGTAAAAGAATATAAAAATGCAGTTGTCACACAGATAGGCAGCCCATTAAAATTTTTTTGTGGATAATGGATCTGAAATTGGCTCCAAAGAGCATGTTTGCAGCTCTGTCACCTAACAGCAAACAACGGCTGCTAATTAGCAGGTGCACAGTTGCGGAGCAATGCTTACTCTGACAGCAGAGTTGTCAAGGTGTAAAAAAGAAGTTATCAGGATGCACATGTTAGTGGTGGTGTTGACACTGACAGCTGCAGTGCGACAGTCATAAATCTATCTTGGAGCATTTCACCAAACCTTGATCACAACCTTTGTTTCATACTGACTGAAGAACACACACTCTGCTGAAAAACTGAATTATCTCTTTAAAACTGTTATTTGCTGCTAGCTACTTAAATTACACTACTAGCACAATACGACGAGGAAGGTGAGGGCTCACATGTACTTCCTTCAGCTTTTCAAACTGCTGCTAACAAAACCAACAGCTCAACACATTTAGAAGAGGGCTACCAGTTTTGCTACCTCAGATAACAGAAGTGGGATGATGGGAGTTGAGTGATGATAGGAAATGGAAAACCATCGTCTGTCTGTCTGTGGAAGGTACAAATCTAAGTATATCACATGATTACCTGCCCTCCAGCAATCACATGACTCGGGTGTTTTTTTTAGGCATACATAGCATGTAATGATAATGTTTCTAATTTATGTACAGAAAAACTAAGAAACTGAAATGAAAAGGAAGACAGCATTCTGTAGCTAACAAAATGAGATCTGGACTTTTACCAAGAGTAACGTAAGCTATCTATTTTAGATAGCCTTTATCCTACAAGGATAAAGAGAGATTACTTATGAAAGAGGCTATATTTATTTCTAGTTGCAGTAACTTCAGCCAGTAACAAACTTTTAAATATTCATGGGTACAGCTTGATTACCAACTAGTCAAATCTGGTTCCTGGATAACAAACATTAAAAAAAAAGAAAAAGAAAAAGTGATCACACTACCTTCTTCCCGCCACAGGATGTTCGCCACTGAAGCGTCCGAATGCCAGAAAGTGTAAAGAAGAAGAGTTAATATATGAAAAATAATACAAGTCATAGGCTTTTTAAATTCCTAATGAGAATACTTGCGCAACAGCTACAGACTTACCCCTTATGCTGTCCTTCTTTTTTTCTCCACTGGACCACAATTAAAAAGGGACTTTTCCCAATAGAAAGAGTTAAGGCAATACATCATAGAATCCCAGCATGGTCATTTAGGGCATTAAAATGTTACAAAATATTCCAATGTTTTGATGTGCTTTAGTTTTAGAAGGCCAAAATGAAAGGTGCTTTTAAAGATATGAACAGTCAAAGTAGCTTCTCCTGGTCATCGACAACAACTGCACTTACAGCACAGTTTTTAAAAGTAAGCTCAAATCTGACTTTGACTATTGGCAACTATTCATTGGAAGCCATAAGACAAACAGCAAAGGTTAGGAGTTCCCGACAGATCCTTGTTTGTTGTAGTTAAATTATTTACAGAACACTTTTTATAGACTGAAATGGGTGTTTTAAAGACAAATTTTAAAGACAAAGGGCCTCATGTACTAGTTACAGGGGCATAAGTGGTGTTTCATGCAAAATATGTGAGGATCATGCCCAGTGTAGGAGGACTGGATAAAATGTGGGTGGATATATGTGCCATATCACATATCCTGCTTCATTAACTGAAGTTTGAGCAGCTTGCAGTTGCCAGTTTGGCCCTAATTTTCATTTTGCAAAAAGGTGCAAATTTGCATTAGAGACTCAAAAGTGAAGGCACAAGTTTCTACCATCAGAAAAGTCTTGTTTAAACTGTTGGATAAGATGTTCAGTATATATGTGAGATGATGTGGTGCAGAAAATGCCATGAATGTTTCATGTACTATCTAGAAGACATAGGTGGGATGTTTAGGTGGGATACAACACCACCCGCTCTTCATCACTGAAATGTAAGTCTCTGTTTGTCAAAGGCTCTTGTAGTGTGTGGGTGAGGGTACATCACATTTTGCACCATGCTTGTACGTACATAACTTGGACTAATCATGAATAGTCTAAGTGACCCCATTCTCTATCCTTATTTCAGTAGCGGTCCAAGGCTGTTTTGTTCTTACCCAGTACTTAATTCCCACAGTATAAATTGCTAGGAAAAACCGAGCAAGTGAGAAAAACAAATACTGTCAACATCATCACTTGACTGCCAGCAAAAGACATTACAGAAATTACTTAATAATTTTTTCTTGATAGCAAAACACCAGAAGACATTGCTGTGATTAGAAAGGCAACACGACCTATGAAATTTAGAAACTGAATCTTCACACTTTCACTGACTAGCCCTGCCTATGAATAGCACAGGCAGCCTAATTCATGCAGGCCATGAATGATTGTCAGAAGTTATGAATTTTAATATGCAAAGGGTTTCTGCTTTTACTTATTTATAAACTTCATCCTTTTTTGCAATTAGCTTCATAAGGTTGAGTGGTCCTATAAATGGTCATATGTCTTGTGCTCTGCTTTCTTTGCCAGGAAGATATTATGCATGTGTCCCGGAAGCATTTGGCAAATTTCAAGGAAACTTCAGTGTTTGAATTAATTAAACAACAAGTTCTGATATATT
>JBBJLR010000024.1:2724074-2734503 GCA_037577145.1 Brachypetersius gabonensis
ATGTGTGTAGAAAATGCACTCCTATCATGTTTTTTTTCTCTTGCCCTGGTTCTGGTAATGTTTTAAACCAGAGAAAAACAGCAGGCTACTGTGCATTGAACACCATCATGAAATCATAGTGTGCACACTACACTGTAAAATGTTAATTTTAATCCACAAATTAAATAAAACAGTTCAGTTCTGTGTGTATACCACTATGCACGCATCAACTTATTTTGTTGATGAGGTCGGCAGAAAAGGGTTGATCAATTAATTTTAAGAAATATTCTCAAATAAAAAGTAACCTTCATACTTTTTACTACTACTTACGTGTTTTTCGTGCTGAGTCTTCTATGAAGAGAGATGAGATATCTTCATCCACTCCCACTTCATTTTTGGCGATGCATGTGTAAGCCCCGGTGTCTTCGTAGCGCACGCTGTTGATATGCAGCTCACTGCAGTTCGCTGAGGATTCAAATTTAGTCAAAGTGAATACAAAAGAATTTTTAAAAACAAAAGAGTCTTCCCCCAAGGCAATGCTGTGGTTTGCAGAGATTTCATCTGTTTTGTGCATTTTACCTTTGTGATCAATGGCTGCACCCTCAGATCTATCGCTCTTTCACTGCGGCTGTCTGATTGCAGCGATAGATCTGAGGGTCTATTGCATTCTTTCACTGCGGCTGGCTGATGTCACCTTGATCACAACATGGCAGTCTTTAAAACACTTCCTGCCTGAAGAACGCCCGGCCATGTCAAAGATCATGTGCATCAGGCTCTTCTCTCGCTCTCTCACTCTGCCAC
This sequence comes from Brachypetersius gabonensis, assembly GCA_037577145.1. Lineage (NCBI taxonomy): Eukaryota > Metazoa > Chordata > Actinopteri > Characiformes > Alestidae > Brachypetersius > Brachypetersius gabonensis. The sequence goes on from JBBJLR010000024.1 coordinate 2,724,855, forward strand.
CCTTCCCTGTCTGCTCTGTCTTCATTCTTTCACTGCGGCTGTCTGATTGCACTCGCTCTATCTTCCTTTCTCTCTTTGAAGTGTAAACTTGATCTCAATCCATGCAGACTGAAGTTAGCCGAATCACTCCTGACTTAAGGTGAAAATGCTTTGTTCTGTGAAGAAGTTGCAACTTGCCACACGCATAACTGAATTGCCAATGTATAGTACTCTCTGTTTCACTTTTCAGTAAACATTCAATTACTTTTGCATCACCTTTACACAATCAATGAAATTAAAACAGGCAAATAGCAACAAGAAACAAACAGTTATTGTGCCAATAGGCCGGCTTTCTGCTTGAAATTCATGAAAAGAGTTTTTCAACAAACCCTACCTGCTCTACCTGTATCATACTGTTAACACAGAAAACTAGCTTTCATGTGGCACTACTGTTTGAATGATGGCCCTATCAAGCATATTGTGCCACTTTCATTGCCACACTGTTCTTGGTGGTGGTTTAATTAGTGGGCGGTCCCTCAGTAGACTTATACAAAGGCATGCTTTGGCTACCTAAGGTGGGCTTCTGTCGCTCTCTTTCCTTTCCAGGACCCCACATGGAGCTAGTGGCTGTAGGTTGTCAAATGTTTATAAGGAATATAACATGATATTAATGCTTTTTTTACTTTCCATGTAGCTCTCCCAAAGCTGAGCTGCATCTCCTCAATTGTTTGCACATTGTGGGATTGGGCCTGACCTTGCATCGGCCAATTTAAACTCCTGCTGCTGTTTTGTTTTCGTTTCTCTCTGTTTTGCATTATATTTGGTGTGGATGTTTTATATTGTTTTCGATTTATGATATTGCTTTTGGCATTTTATTTGATTAGTTTGTTTGGATGTTTGAATCTGTTGTTTGGATCACGCCTCTTCCTATTAATAAATTGAAACCTGGTTTTGATTATTATTCCTTAGATGGCATAGTTATACTAATGTCTAACATCTTTCATTTGTAAACTGGTTTTCCATCTTGTCCCTCATGCTTAAACTGGAAGAGCACAAACAACTTCAATCCCCACAGCTAGCGTTGCTCTTTCTGGATGGCCCTCCTTATTCCTTGTGACTTAACCTGACATTAGCCAGCATGGGCATAGGTTAGGTGTAAGAGAATTGGTGGTTAGTGGGTTAACTTTTTATTTATATATGTTTAAGAAAAGTCAAGAATTAACAATTACTTGAAACTCCTTTATGATAAATGTAATGTGAAATGAAATTTGTAGAACAAACCATGACTTCAAATCAAAAGTATTTGTAAATTAAGCAATAAAATTACTACTTTTCCAAAGGAAACACCTACTTGACCACTGATAGAGCAAAAATGTATGAGATAACTAATCTACTAGTAACAGTCCAAGTAAAGTACAATGTTCAAAATGTCCACAAAAAGGAAGATCATGATGAAGGGAAACGCACCTTGTTGCATCCCTACTTCACTCCACACACACCCCTGCAGCACAAGGTTCCTACGGCATTCAGTCTCAGCTACTTTTTAGAAACACAATTCACCCTAACATAAATCTCTGCTAAAAAATGACCTACTTGAAAATGGCCATTTACCCCCATTTACCCAGTCAGTAGACCCAAATTGAAAGGTCTTCATTTTCATACTGAACTCTGAGAAACCATGTAGCCTCAAGCATTTGATGTCGATAACTGCCTATTACAGCAAGTAATGACCCAACAACATCCAATAAAGTGGTTTCTAACGAGGGTGGCCCTCTGTAAACGATACTCCACCAAGATCCTGCTGAAACTGACAATTCCTTTAAAATAGATCCCACGCGGCTGACCACAGTGCATTGGGTTTTTCATAGACGGCAGTTTATGTAATCATCATCCTTGCAAACACACTCCCACTGTGCGAAGGGTGGGTGGGTTCGGTGTGTGTGTTGTTGACTAGCAATCAAGTGCTTGACTAACAATGGAAATTGAAAGTGTAATCTCAGGGTGCTTGAGAGACCTGTGTGGGTCCTGGATGCTTAAACTGTGTCTTAACACTTCATTAAACGATCATTGAAATCAGAGGCGTGTGGGATGTAAACAAGATGCTGTTTCTTTGAAGAAAATATAGGTGGGCTTATGGAGGTTTATTAAAAAACCCATAGAAAAGCAACCAATGCAAAGCCATAGCTGTGTTCTTTAGAAGGGCTGTAGGTAACATAATCAGTTAATTAATCTATAATGATTTTGTATTATTCAGTAGAAAAAAAGTGTAATTACAACACTTAAATTTAATATTGTACACATTTTTTTTTTAGAAAAGAAACAGACCATTATTTGTCCTTTTGCACAGTTCAGTGTGAATGCAGCAAAAATAATAGGTGAACAAATTATTGTCCCTCTAATGATGAATCAGCATTAATTTATTTAACAATAATTGGTAACATCATTATCAAATGTGATAAAACAGAGCACAGAAATAGTTAGCACTGACTTTTCCATCATTAAGTTATGATTGAAAGCAAACAACATAATTATAGGAAAGTAAGTAGAAGCTCCCTAGAAGTTCTGCTGTGAATACAATCAGCAGTTTAACCAGTGGGTAGGTCTCCGATACTTGCAGCTGTAGCTCTGTGACAGGTCTGTTTACTGAAGGAGTCGCCGTAGAAGTACTACAAATGTCTTTTCTGTATTAAAACCTGTATTAAACGTCAGGATCTAATTGTTGCCACTGCATGCTAGACGTGTTGGGAATCTCAAAACATCTACCAGCACTCACCAGATGCACACACAAACAATTTAGAAAACTCATGGAATGCCTTTCCGAAGCTTTTCAAAAAGGCCTAAAATGTTGTTTTTGCATGGAGGCCAAAACACAGAGAAAAAGTATGCTTTCAAATTTTACCCCTGATAACAGAATACAGTGTGTTTACAAGGGAAATATGCTATTCAAAACATTAATTATTCATTTGTTGCTTTGTAGCCTGACATGAAGTCACAAATACACAACAGCATTGTTTACTCAATGGCATATTTAACATCCAAGTGAAAGATATTATAGAAACAGATAAAATTACTTGTAAACTCAAATAGGTATAACTAACGGCCACTTTATACTTCTTCATAACTGGCTTCTACCTAAGATCAACAGCAAAAAAAATATGCTGTGAAAAATTATGGCAAAGAGCAGTCATTGTGTGTGTGACAACAATATCACAGGTGCTCAACAAAAGTGGCTTTTCTTTTTGCAAGAAAAAGTCACTTCTGAAGAAATACCATGTTAAGTGGAACATTTTCAAAACACACGCCAAGTATAGTCAGATGAGACTAAAGTTTTGGCCTCAGCACCAAACAGTACATCTGATAGAAAGCCAATACAGTTGATCATCTAAGGAACATCAAACCTAGAGTAAAGCATGGTGGTAGCAGTGCAGTGACTCAAAGCACAGGATTGACCCCACAGTGGCTGAAGGAGAAAAAAGCTTAATGACTTTGTGTGGTCAGAGCTCAGATTTGAACCCTACTGGAAATCTGTGAAATGTAAGATTACAGTCCATTCATCATGCAAGGTATCTTGTATTTCCAATGTGGCTTTACTGTAGAAGAGAAAAATCCTTATAATAGACAATTTCTCTCCATTCCTAATGCAAGTCTGACACAATGTAAAAGGTTTTTCAAGGTATGCAAATGTGTAAAAAACAACAGAAATTTTGATAGTGACTATACACTTTGGAATGAACTAAATATTCTAATGAGATGCTAATGAAGATCCCAATGATACTTAAACTCAAAAATCACCAAGAAATCCTAACAAGGCCACTGAAGAGATTACCTTTATAATTACATACATCCATAAGACCTCCAGGGGTTGGGGGAGATCTAGATTGGCTTGTTCATGCTACTAGATTCTGTTGATGGTAAGCAGATTGTAGTTATTAGTTTTCAGAGTTGGTAGGCAAGGAAACGGCACTAACCAATGAACAAGAGCTGCTTGGAGCTATGCGGTTGCAGATCGAGACCGTTCTTCAGCCATGTAAGTTTAGGGTTGGGGATACCGTCTGCATGGCAATGCAAACTAGCAGCTACCCCGGGCTCCTGGGCCTGAGTCTCTGGGTACACCAGGATGACTGGAGGCACTGAGGAGGAGAGATGGAGAGAGAAAGAGAGTAACTCATCATATGTTTATTATTCCAAAAGCAAGAACTATTCTGGGTGGTATCGGGCAAAATAATAAAAAAATAAAACAAATAAAGCGAGTAAGAATTATGTATTGGTTCCAATCAACAACAACTGTTGCATCAGGCTCAAGGTCTCTGATGCAGCTGTATCAATTTTCAATTAGCCCAGTTCCCTTCTGAACAAACACAATCATGCTTATTGTCCCTGCTAATTGATTTTTCCCCCTGCACTTATTTGTTTTTCTTGCATGTGTCACACATCATGCTATCAAAGCTGAATTGTTGTCCCTGATTCCTTACAATACTGCTAGATGTTTTTTGAGAGGTCTCAAATTGTACTGCTAAAACACCCCCGGGGAGTGATGCAGCATTCAAGTTTGCATGGACCATACTAGTCTGTGCAGAAGTGATGAGAAGATCAAACCCACCTAAGGGTTGTACAAAGGCCTTGAAAAAACGTATTTCCAGATACACACATGCACAGAATTTGGGCACTTTGTTATGTAATTATAAGGTGTCGGTGAAACTGAAAAAGACCTTCCCAAGGCACCAAGTGATCTGTGTTTTAGAGAAAAACTGCAGTGTGTTTGTATCTGTTCTATTTGTTATGTATGATCCATACAGTCCTGTTTTTGTTTACCTAAATCAGCACAGAATACTTGTTGACTTAAAGCTTTTTGACTTAAACTAACATTTACTATAGATATAACCCAATAAATGTGTACTGAATTATGTTGTGAATTCCCTACTTCATTAAAGAATGTGTAAATTAGGCATTACATCTGTATAATTTGTTCTGGTAGTATGTAGATGATCTGGTAGTATGTAAACGATGTAGATGTTTGGGTAGAGTTTTCTAATGCATGAACATTCCTTAAATAATTAACTGTATCCACAATTACTTTTTTACTGGTTGCTCTAGTGTTCAACAAGATGCTTTAATTACTTTTCCCTAAAGGCAAGTGTTCATAAGGCTTTGAGACCTGAGTGAAGCATTCATGACAACTGACATAACTTTACACAAACATTTTATAAAGCTTAGTCCAAGGCTTATTTATTCATAAACGGTATTTAAGCCAATTTTCATATCATCTTATAACGTTACTACTGATGTTTGTTAAACTTCATAAGTGTTTATGTAGGTTTATGCCGTTTGTCATAAAAGGTTTAGGTATATGTCATGCATCTTTATGAATACTGCCCAAGACATACGCTCATGCCATTTTTGCAGCTTCCTATTACCATCTGTTATAAGTGTTCTCTGTCAAAATAGTTTTTAACTTGTACAGTCCAGGGAAACCCATTATTATAAGTATTATGCCCAACTATAATACTTATAATAATGAGAACTAACCGTACACCAGACTTTGCAGCTAGAGGTTAAATAATGCAGTGTTCTCGTAACTGCCCAAATAGTTTTGCCTGCCTTGTTTTGTCCAAAGTGAGAGCTCAAACAAAACCAGTAGATGAGAAAGATATGCTACTTTACTAACCATTCACCTGGAGCACGTGGGTCTGGGACAGCTCCTCATAGCCGTATGCATGACAGGTGTAGTTTCCCATGTGGATTGTTGTCACCTTGGTAATGTAGAGGGAGCCATCATCGCCAAAGTCCTAATTGAAGAAGTGGGAGGAGGGCGGGGAGAGGACAAAACAGCAGGGAGTCACCAGATAGATAGACTATGAATCAACAGCCTCCAGTGAGTGAGCGGGCACCAGGGTGCGTGCCACCCTGTCATGCTCGCTTGGGCTGATAAATGGCAAGGGTTAAAAATATAGCCAGCATTAGCGTGATTAATGGCAGCAGTTGTTTTTCGAGGATGCTACAACTCATCTGGGGTTTTAGTGCGGCTTAGGGGGGATTAAGGCATTAAATAGTTTCGTATTTGGATGAAGCGCAGAGGATAAACGATTTGGAGAAACTAATGGCCTGCTCCAAAACTCCAGTTACTGTCGGCCTCTCGCATGTGCAGGTTCATGCGTTTACAACGCTGCAGTGAGGCTAGGGCAGAGCTGGAGGTATAAAACAGAGCAGGCAATCACAGAAGTCACTTTTCAGTCTTAATGGCACAATAAAAAAACACCAGTTTAATTCTAAAGGGATAAAGAGAAAATTATATCCTTAAAGAAACGCAATGTGACTGTATTATATATGTAATAAGAGGAGAAAAACAGAAAAGAAAAACATAGGATATTGGCCCTTTAATGACTGTCCATCAATCACTAATCAGTGCATACAGCTCAATCATGAAAATGGAGCTGTTAGAACAGTCAGGTCAACGTTTTGGCTTGACCAATTCATGATAATAAGTGCTTGACCTAGGCTAAGACATAAAACAGCACAATAGAGCCAGTCAGAACAGAGCTAATTTAAATATACCCAGCTTAAAGACACAATAACAAAAATCTTGTTTAATTATAAGGGATAAAAAAGTTGTCTTGTAAAAATGAATGACTGTGTGTTGTCCATAAAACCCTGTAAATGTTAGTGGGCCTCAACTAACAAAAAAAGTCTGTGGATGAACTAAAAAAAAAATTGGGCCCATCTGTCCTGATTTGTGTAGGAAAGTCTCAGAACCGTAAGAGTTATCTCACAAAAACAAAACAATGTATTGAATTCCAAAGATCATGAGGAGAAACCTAAGGGTTAGTTAAATTGTTGCTAAATTTTGCAGAATTTGTATTACATTTTTAGATCACATTTTCATTCCAGAATTTTTTAAATAAAACGTGGTTGTGGTTTGTGTTATTAGCGCAAGAATGGCTAATAAGGCGAAGAAAAATAACAATTTCTCTGGCCAGGTCATGTTAGTATGTCATGCCAGGTTGTTAATTTACATCCCCTATGTTGGTGCCTCAATTGTGTCACACCCTAAAATGCATATTTATTTGCCACCTCAGCACTTGATGAAATCTGGCCCATATAGTGCACTTATGTTGATTTTTATCTTCATTCCCTGAGATCCAGTTGTGATTTAATCACAACATTATAATTCATGTTTACATGATAATTTTAACTAACTAAATAAATAAATAAATACACTTTTGCATATCCATATTATCATGTGGCATGTCTTTGAAGGTAGCATACAAACTCAGTATGCTGGCAGATGAACATAAATGGCCACTCAATATATATATATCCTGACAAGACTGAATAGCGTACCACCTTTTTGATAAGGAGGACAAAGAAGTACTATTCAGTCAAGGGAAATTGCCTTGGAGAAAGCTACTGTAAGTAGAAAAGACGTCTCACATCCTAATGTGGTGTTGTTATTGATCATGGAATGCATGCATTGTTCTTACAACACAAGAAGCTGTGGAGTGAGTAACTAAAAATCAGCATACGGAGGCATATTGGCGACACTCTACAATTAATTGCTAGAGTGAACAGCTTTGCTGAGGTGTAATGGCGTGGATGTGCTTCACATGTTTTGCTGCTATGGGCAAAATGACTTACTGCATTATTGACTGTTAAGCAAATTTGAATCCATACTCAACAACAGCTCTATAATTGGGAAGCGACATCAACACTACAGAGCACACTTATAGTGTACAAATGCATCTTTTAATTGTTATTGGAACATCAGCACACAATATACAAATAAGCATCTTGACTAATCAATGGCATTCTTTTAATGCCATGGTCTTAGAGACCCGCTTTTCACGTGGGATACGTTCCAAGAGCACCTGGGTATAATGAAAAACCATGTTGTTGTGATTGGTTTAAAAAATGCCTATTTTTATAGTGTAAACCCTAAATATGCCCCCAAATATGCCCCACAAATGAAAGAACACTAATGTCATTCTAAACTCAGTTTAATGCTTTACCTTTAAAGAAAATGTAAAGGTAAAACCATATTCGTCTTATTTAATTATAATTGCTCTACTTGGGACAAAAATACATTGAGGGCTTGTTGGAAAGGTCTGCTGGAGATCAATCGAACTGTGGAGATGGAAGTGAAAGTGACAATCTGGTCATCCATGAACACACCACAGCACACACTGTGAACATCCTCTGCATTTAACCCATTCACCAAGTGAAGGACGGGGCAGCAGGAACACGGCGCCCGGGGAGCAGTGCATTGGGACGGTACCTTGCTCGGGGTACCTCAGCGGTCTTGGGAATCGAACCAGACTGGACCGAACTGGACTTTCTGATCGCAGGGCGAATTCCCAAACCACTAGGCCACCAGCTGCCCTCAAGTGTTTGTGTGTTTGCACTGCTTGTGTTCTGCTTGTGTCCTCTTGTGAAAAAATATATTTGTTGCCACAAAAAAGCAAAAAAGGACGAGGATTTTTGCAGTTTCCGCGTTGTTGTGGGGCTTTCCGCATAAAACTATGAGTTCGGTTCTCAAAAAAAACCCAAAAAAACAGTGACCCCCCCACATTAATGTGAATTAGCAGTCACGGTTTCAGGCTAATGCAGATTTTTTTCTGAAAACCGTTGCTCAGCACCGTACCCAAACATAAACAACCAGCACAAGGCATGGCGGATGAGGCCCGGACGTCACAGCTTTTCTTGTGGCAATATATATTTTTTCATGTATTTTAGTGCTAAATTATTACGAAAATATAATTTAATTTTGTAACATAAATATTAACATTTTAATCTACATTTCTATCTAAAAATAACTACAAATGTTTTGGCACTGTGGAGAGCAACACAAATAAAAGTGGGTTTTAGGATGGTGAAATACAGCTGTACTCAGAGGCGGGAGGTTAAAACGTAGCCAATTCAAAAACGCTATTTATTTTTCCTTGCTGCTGATTAGCTCTTGCCCTTTGATGCAGCTGCAGTACAGAAATTCCCCGTGGAGCATCTCGAGTGTTTCTTGTGTTTTTTGTTTTGTTCTTTTTAAAGCCCTGCATTTTTATTACTGCATCTGCCTGCTTATACCAAAGAAAATTGCCGGAGTTCAGGGTAACCTGTACGAATATGGGTTTACTTTTACATTTTCTTTAAGGATAAAATATTAAGCTAAGTGAAACTGAAGTGTTTTGAGAGCACAAAAAATAGGCATTTGTTTTATCACATGACATCGTGTTTTTCAGTATACACGGGTATATATTTTTTATAACTGCATGTAGTAATCTGACAACTATATTATAATCTTATATAATCTGATTTAATTACAGCATCTACACATCTTAAAAACTGCATGTAATTTTAAAATTGCACAGTTGTCTGATAACTACACATGCAGAGATTTGGGAGAGATTTGTACTGGTACAGATCACTAACTACCTGTTTAAAAATTAAAGAATTTCAGTATTAAAGTACCACAACACACTTTTCGAATCCAGTGCTGATTGCAGATCTGTTTTCAATTTTCAACTTGTTGAATTATAAATAATATTACATTTGCAAAAGACTTGCATGTGTTTTTTCATTAAAGGCACCAATCAAGTAACTGTTTAAATATTTTCAGTGTGAAGTCAGACAGGCCACACTGTGGCATAGATATAATGATCAGAGTCAGTCAGCTACCACTGTT
>JBBJLR010000024.1:2739014-2756855 GCA_037577145.1 Brachypetersius gabonensis
TAGCTTCATCACAAACACTGTACCTGCAGGAAAAACTAAACACAGATCTGAAATCAGCATGAAAAACACTACAGAACTCACAGAAACTGATCTCTGATGATTTTTACCTGTTGATCTGTGTTATCAGATATTTCACCGTTATCTAATTACCATTGGCTGTGTGTGTATATGTCCTGTTTCCAAGAGTAAGCAGTGAGGCATAAGCACTTGTAGGCTGTATTTACCAGTAAATTCTACACCTGTAAGGAGTGCTTCTAACCTGAAGTGGCTCAGATCTGGGGAAAAAAAACTAGTATCAGGACTGTGTCAGCGAGGCGGAGGATCCATGCTGTGCTGAATGGGTCCCTTCTGCCTGACTCAAACAGGGAGAGTCTTCTTGAGTTCTGATCTGCCAAGCTCTGTGTGCTCTAGTGATTGTTTGGCTGTTTGTTTCTCATTAAAGTCAGTTGAAGTTCTGCGTTTGTGTCCTCCTTCCCTGAGCCGACATGACAGGGTGCACATGTCTTTGCGCATAACTCTATGATACATAAAAGATTTCCTGTTCAAACAAACTATATGAATGACCAACTACTGTATATATTTTTGTGTCTTATGTGCTCTGTTTGAAAATAGTTTTAAATATATAGGTGGAGTTCATTTCAGAAGGGCTTATAAGCAGTATGTGCCCTTTAATGCATAGCTTATAGCTTTCAGACTGGCCTGTATATAATTTTACATTCTCAGTATCACCCTTTAAAATAATAATTATTAAAATTTTTAAATAAATCATGTTCAGCAGGCGCTGTCAATAAAGGAATAAAGAAAAGCTGTCGCCCTGCTGCTTATGCGCCATCTGTAAAGTGACACATAAAGATGCCACTGAACTGAAGCCTCTACAACTTCTTTTTTTTTTTTTTATATCAATCACCTCTACAGTTACTTTTTGGTGGAATACTTTCTTCAAATGCCTGCTATTTGAATTTTTGAGTGTAGAATCCCAGTATTGCCAATCAATCAAAATCTATTAAACAATTTAAAAGGTGATTTACATTGCAAGACAGTCACTGGCTAATTTTTCTGTAAAGAAATCGTGGTGAGCATCAACATTCACACTCCTAGTTGTTAAGACACCTTAAAGAACATAGAGCATATATCTATGACCTTTAAATGAAATCCAAGACTTTCAACAATTAAAACAACAACTGCTTGCAAGACTTTGCCTGTTCCCGTCCGAAAGTTCTTGCTTGTATTCTCATTGACCCGTGTAGCATTGTGACTGCAGTTACACATAATGAGCCCTTCATTAACCATGTAATTAGGAAAGTCTAATCAGCCAGTGGACAAAAACAGCCCCATGCTGTCAGGCATGCAGGTGAACTAAATACAGTGCTTCATTAAACCAGTAAGCGTTCCTAACGGCATATCAAGTCATTCAAATCTCTTTTTTTCCCTTCAAACCGTGTTCCTGGCTTTTGAAATCAGCATGCCTTCTGGCCCAGCTCCTGAGACCAAAATCATAATGTTATTCCCGTTAATGAATATTTCGTACTTATAATTTCTTATTTGTTTTGCTGATGGAGTTTTCTTTTACTTCTAAGATCAATTAATTGCTAAAAAATCAATGTGACTGAACTCAATGTGAGCTGTGCTCTGGCAGAATATCAAATATTTAGCATCTGTCCAATTACCATAGGTTGAAGTACATATTTTCGTGAACACTTCCTGGCTAAGTGACTAATTTGGATGTTGATTTGGTGTTTCACCAAAATCTCTACACGGAAGGCATCGTTGGAACGCACATTTTATGAGGAGAATACAGCCATTTGAATAACAACCTGACCTTGTCCAGCAACTTATGCCTCCTTATTGACCTTATTGGCCAGCAAAGTCTATACAACGGTGGATCAGCTTCTATTCTATTCTATTCTATTCTTCAGCACCTTCACTGGGTCCCTGAGCAAGACCCTTAAACCTAAGCTGCTCCAGGGAGACTGTCCCCTGTAGGTAGGGAATGGAAGTCGCTTTGGATAAAAGCGTCTGATAAATGCCATAAATGTAAATGTCAATGTAAATTCACCTGAAACCAATCTGCTTGAGCGTCATATGTTGCTGTAGATGGTATGATTCAAATTTAAGTACAAATTTTGCGAGCCATGTATACGGTAAGGACATAATAAATTTTAAAAAGGGTTTAAATTAGCCTCCTATGGGTTTAGTTCCTCTCCTACAAATTTTGAGCATGAATCCTAAACAAAGACTTAAATCCAGAATTAATAAGTGAATACTTTGTTATTAGAATTATTCAGGTATTTGAACAGGCAGAAAGAATGAATGTCAGGGTGACTTACGTTAATGTCTTCCAGATCCAGAAAGTTGAGAACAATCCCATTCCTCTTCCAAATGATCGGTGGCCTCAGCGTCCCCTGGATACTGCAGGACAGCACTGTGCTCAGGCCCACAGTCACTGTGGTGATGCTCACTCTCTTATCCTCTGGCAGACTAAGCTGAACAACCTCTGAAAAATAAATCACAACACAGAGTTTACACAAAAGCCCATTTCATGTTGTAAATTACTGCAAAAGCATTTTATATCATAATGACCCTAATGTGATGGAAAATCTGCTGATTTGCAGATCCATCCTTTGAACTGTCACCATTTCACTCAAGGAACATTTCAGAGCTTTCCAGTGTGAAAATGGCATTTACTTCACAAACTCACAATAAATACTACCTGTGCTATCTGCGCTTGGAGAATCCTTAGCCCGAGAGGTATAAACGACTGGAAGGAGGATGGTATTAATACTGCATGTGTGGTTGACCCTGGGTCAGTAATGGCCTGGGTTGTTTCAGCAGAAGTGCCTGTGTTGGCTTGATATACAATTATTTACAGAGGTCTAAAAGTCCCAGTGCTATTACTTCTCCATTTACTGAAAATTAATGTTTAGAGGCTTTATAGATCCTACACTTAGCCGTAAATTATTTAAACGGTATGAAATATGTCATTTTTGCCCTGGTCGGTGTTACTACTTACTATCAGTATAAAAAAAAAAAATCCAATGATAACACATAGCATAGACACAGTTCAGGCACACAAATGTTGCTTAAGACTAGCAACATTCACTTAATCTAATGCTAACTGGTGACTGCTAGCTTCTATTCACAGAGTTAACATGAATGGCTGTGCTATTTTTTTTTACTGCATGCAGCATCTCACAATCAAATCATAGTTAAAGCTATACTGCAGAGGGGAATGGGTTGAAATATACTGTTTTCCATGTTTTCCATTTCAGTAGAGTTAAGGCAAATGTAGGAGAGTTCAATTTAATTGGTAAAAAGCCAACATTTTTTCAGGTCTCACCTGAATCCAGTCTTCAAACAACTGGTCATATTAACTCCTGTTTACTGGAATTAATGTCTGCAGCCTTTTTGCGGATACAATCTGGAAACCCCTGCTACAAAGTTTTTAGATACTATTTCTGTTTAGATAAAGCAACTTAGTGAATGTACACTTATGAGCACACAGCAAGACAGTTATGAGCACATCCTCTACAAAGAACACACTACAGCACATATTAATACCCAGGTATCCTGATCTGGCCCACCACTGTCATCCTGAAAAAGCAGCTATACAGTTACAGTTATTTCATCAGCTAGCACATTTTACCCTACTCCACCTTATTTAATGTTTCTCTACTGAATAGGGGCCAATAAGAAGGTTATCCTTAATATTTTTCTTCATAAGAGGACTTTTACACCCAGCAGTCTTTACACACACACACCTTATTGGCCAGCAAAGTCTATATAACATTTGTAAAAGTCCTTATTTATCTTAAGCAGAAGCTGTTCTCAAGGTTGCCTGAGCTAACTGCTGCCCATCTGGTGTTACAGAGTTCAGATGTGACGTAACACTACTGGTGATTTCTGATAGGCTGTCATCTGCTAAAAAACCAATCATGTTTTAGAAATGTGAGACACTTTCAGAACTGAAGATAACGAATGACGAAAACCTTGACAGAAATGTAGTGAAGTGAAAAGTACGGTTTCGTCTTTCAAATGTAGTGAAGTGAAAGTTATACGTTTTCAAAAAAAAAAAGACTACTCAAGTGAAGTACAGATATTCAAAAATGTAGGTAAGTTCTCATCATTTATCCTTGTTATCAGTAAAAGACCAATTTAATGAGGAAACTAATCATCTTTTTAAAGATTAGTTTAATGTGGTTTAAAACACTGAGTTTCAAAACATATCTATCACTCAACATTCCATATAGTTTATATATGGATTGAAATAGTTTATACTGTATATATCATTGTAAAAATAATTTCAATCATTGTGTCAAATGCAGAGTGTTTCACCATCTGTCTTAAAGTCAAAGTAACAAAAACAGCCTGTTTTATGTAACTGTTACAGTGAGATTGGAAATAGTCATGTTTATATGGATTATTACTGTGTTTGGTACATAAATCACAATTAAAATATGGGTATAACAGTATAAAATACCAGAAAATCACAGGATATGGCTCTTTAAAAAAAAAAAAAGCTTGATTGGTGTTCTGCCTTGATGCTTGGTCACACCCACCTAGACTACACATTCAAAATGTTCAGTCTATTGAGTGAAGTGAAGAAAAGAACCAGGGGGTTGAACAAAAGAACCACGGATGTGGAATCTGTAATTGTGCTTGACATCTACCTGCTAAACAAGACTCTGGCAACATATATAAGGAGCTCACTTAGTGCTGTGCTGTGGGGGAAAATGAGAAACAGGGGATAGCTTCGATCACTCAAAAAAAAATAAATCTTAGCTCTTTTACTGGGCACTCCCTACCCTAGTAATTCATAATGCTGTCTGACAAGATTGTTATGAACAGAATGTAAGGTTTCTTATATCACTACAGTATCTTTCACTTTATTAACCATATAATGGCATCTTATCATTAATGGTGAACTGTTCATAAATACTCAAATATTGCTTTATAAATGTGCTATTATGAAGTCTCTGAGCAGGTAGCCTTCAAATGTTCTGCCACACTTATTCAGATCTAAAATGTGAATGACCAAGATTTACTGAAGCACAGAAAATTCAAGGACTTGAGAATATCTTTCTAAAAAATTTGACAACATTGTCTACACTGACCACTGTCACATTTTTTAAACTCCCCTGGGCTAGTAATACTAATGTAATCCAACAAACGAGGCCACTCGGTACTTCAGAACACAGTCCCTCATGGGCTGATTGCTGCCATTCTGTGAGTGAGTTATAAAGTGAGCCGGGCTCAAAAAACAACCAAAAAAACCCCAAAAAAACCGCCTCTGCTGAAAACACGGCACGTACACATGCTGGCCACCACCATTATGGTAGCCTGCTGAGTCCACGTACATTTAATTCCTTCAAATAAAGAACAGTAATTGAGGTGACAGTGGGGGCCTCACAGAGCAGAGTGATGCCCACCCACATGCATTGATTTGTCACGGCAAAAGTAAAAAAAAAGACATAGCAATACAACCGAGCCACTTGTCAAATTAGGACCATATGGTTGGCACTCCTTGTCTGTTAACTGACAAACATTTTACCACATTTGGAAATGGTGAATTGTTTCAGTCATTGGTGAGGGAGCTTTGTTGCTTGAGAGCCTTTGAATTGCTAATGGGGACTACAAGGTTTTCTTTAATCGAGACAATTCAACATTTCAAGTGTGGCACTTTTAAACAAAGTAATTGCTCCCATTCTTGGATCATGATTGTTGACCTGTCCTGGATGTTTTCCCTGCCTTTCGCCTTATGAATGCTGAGCTAGGGTCCAGCAACTCTGATTTTTGAATTATACAAAACTAAACCATCAGCAGATTAGTCAACGTGCACCCGAGTAGAACCCCCCATTATTTAGTACGATGCTTGTCAAAACAGGCATCTGTTAACTGGTATGAGCTGAGATTGACTGGAATGAAGCATCTGTTAGCCTTCAACCTGCCAGTGTTGGTTTGTTATGTAAAGTAAAAGGTGTAAACACACCGCAGTAACCAGTGTAAACCTGCTCTCTGTATTTAATCCATTCACCAAGTGAAGCAGTGGGCAGCCAGTGATGCAGCGCCCAGGGAGGAGTGTGTGGGGATGGTACCTTGCCAAAGAGTACTTCATGAACCCACAACCTTCTAGTTACAGGGGCAACCCTAACCATCAGGCCACCAGTGTAACTGGGCAACTGAGGGAGTCCGGAGGGAACTGAACACGGTGATGATTGGTAATCAAGTTGACTAGTTAACACTGAACATTCTTGTGTTGGTTGTAGTATATTAAATTGAATTTTAAACTAAAATGGTATAAAATTCTCCTAGCTTTATGTTAATGGAGGTATGATCAAAAAAACAACTAGAATATGCTTCTAAGTGCATTGAGAGCATGCATTAGGATCAGCGTTTCAGACTTGAAGGAGTTTCACTCCCTCTCTTACCCTCTTACACTCTCTCTCAGTTAATCTCATATAAACCAAGATTAAAGGCAGCCACTCTGAGACTTTGACTCCTGCCGTGTCAAGATCACAAGAGACTCTTTCAAGAAAATGATACACTTAACCTCAGACTTTGGGCACCAGACTTGGGGAGATATTAGGGGGTGAAGTTGTTTTGACAATTTCGTCATTCATCAAGACTGCAAAGCGCCAAAAGAAGCTGAGCTAATGCAATATCTATATCCACATGGCCCATCAAATTTGCAGTGCTACCTTTAGGAATAAATGAACACTAAGTAGCAGCTTTTCCACGCAGACTTGTGCATGCCCTGAGTTAGTTTTCTTGGCAGAAATAGAAGAGAACTAAGAACAGAACTAAGGTAATACAATTCTTGCTAACACCTACACAAGGCACTTGTTAGGCATTCAACATTTTAAACTATGATGGCACCAACAAAGATGCTGAGCTACTAGCACAGCATTGCATAAACTGTTATTCTTGAATCCTAAAAGCCTTCTGAAGAGGCTGAAACTGCAAAATATGTGCAGGCATATTTCAGACATCACTGCATATTTCAGTTTGTTAAAGTGAGAAGGCACTGGAGAGGAACAACAATGAGTGCATAAGAAAAGAAGTTAAGCGCATGCTTTGTTCGCTTATAAGCGATTTAAAATAGTTGCTTGTTGCACTGTACACTCGTGCCTATGATTTACATGCCCACTCTCTTTGAACATGCTCAGTTACATTGACATGCAGTGACATGGGACAATTTCAAAAACATTCCTGTGAAGGGACACTGGTTGTGTTTATGTTGTTTTTGTGCATCTTCAACAAATCAGCTGCTCAAATCTCAAGAAGCTTGTTTTGGGAATGCAACAGGGCAACAATAACATAAGCTAAATCAAGCGTATTTTTTCATGGGGGATGCCTTTAACACCATTATTACTCATGAAAAGTTATTTATCAAATATTTAGATTTTTCGTCATATTTAACACTGTCTGACATTGGATAAAATCAGGTGAGATGTGTCACAGGGCAGCAGCCAATCAGCAGCAAAGATAAATAAATGTCCCATGAATAAGGAACGTTTTACGGTTTTGCATGTCATCCTTCCTCAGGGGCCATGCTAAACTTCTCTGTATTAATTTTAGTACATGTGCTTGCAAGCACACCTGAATACTGAAAGCTAAAATGGGTGCATATATTTTATACCTGGGTGTCCACAAATATGATATAGAAATACCTTTAAGATCTCCACTTGTGCATTACTGCTTGTGGCAAGATTAATGCGCACCCAAATAAGTAAAAAGGTAATTCACATTTTTAATACTAATTTAAGGCATTTTACATTCACGGCATTTTAGCAGATGCTTTTATCCAAAGCAACTTCCATTCCCTACCTACAGGAGACAGTCTCCCTGGAGCAACTTGGGGTTAAGAATCTTGCTCAGGAACCCAGTGGTGGTTTGCTGAAGGTAGGAGTTGAACCCATGACCTCTTGCACCAGAGGCAAGTATCCCACCCACTAGGTCACCACCACTAACACATATGAACTCATTTGATCTCCACAGTGGTTTTAAATTGTTACAAAACAGTCTCAGAGAAATCTGGCAGCAAACCTGTAATGACTCAGGTGAGTGCAACAGCACTTAAAAAAACTTTTCGTGAAGAAGTGTTTCTCATGTAAGTACACACTGAAAATTAATTGTAATGGTATGTGACATTTGAGTCCTGATAATAATGACTAAAAAAGAAAGTACACAGTAACTTTACAGATTATGTTTAAGCTCCATTGGAAAAAGTAACTTTTTCGTTTGTCTGAACCAATAACAGACATATTAGAATCAACAGCTTTACTTTCACATTCAGCAAAATGTCTTCTGGAAAAATTGGGGCATTGACACCACCCGGGGTCTCAGAATCTTCAGATAAAACCCCCAAATAATGAAAAATACTTAATAAAAGGTTTATTGTTTACCAAATACTTTCTAAGCAGTATTTGAAGTCTTCTGTCTTCATTGTTTAAGCTATATTGCAATAAGCATAGCAAAGAATCCATGATACATGATAGGACATCTAAAAATAATTTGGTCTTCACTTGTAGGTTGTATAATGGTCATATATATATTGCCACAATCACTAAAATATTATTACAATGGTTAAGTGGGGAGGCAATTTTTAATTCACAATTTAAAAAAACAGTCCTCTCAAATTTGGAGAATGTTCAAACCACTAGCAGCTAAACAACAGTCCTCACTCATCAATTAGGAGGGTATCTCTAAATCTAAAATTTAAAATGTTATACTTTCACTCAAGCAGATACTTGAAAGCTCACTTCACCTTATTTTTGCATGGTTCTTTACTGAGTTTCTTTACTCTAAATCAATTTAATATTCAATTTAATATGGTATTTTTTTACCCTTGTTGTGTCATAACAGTATCATAGCATGTGTCAAAAGGCTGAGACCTGTACACCTCAGACACAAAACACAATGCTATATAAAGATGTATAAAAACAATCAATTACACAGAAAAGGAAAAAAGCCCTGGATTGCATTACTGAGGTGTAATTGTAATTGGATACATTTTTTGCCTGGTCCGCAGAGGCGACCCGAAGGATGGTGGTAATCCACAGGGCCGGACAGCAGATGAGCAATCAGCAGTGCACTCATTAATCATGTTGTATTCGGCCTCCTAGTTTTCTCCACAAGTATGGAAGCATGTAGCTACTCCCTCAAGCTTTTAGTTGCTCTCTGTCAGAAACTATGGCTGATGCACTTCCTCTGGAGGACCCAAGGAACAGATATGGGAATTGTTTTTACTTTTATTTTTTTCCCAAGAAAGAACAGCGGGAATCACCTTTGCCACTGTAGGGAGTACAGGTACAAGTAGGGAGTGCAAAAGTGCAAAACTAGGTTGAAGAAGATGTACACACATTTTTGAGCCTCTTGCTAATGCTTCTAACTTGAACAAGAGTTCAGATTTCTTACCTAAAAACTGTCCCTAATGTTGCCCCCCATTTCAGTTGGTAAGTGCTCCTTAGAAACATAGATGTTCTCAATTAAATTATACAGCTTGACCATAAAATTGAGAGGTCACCAACACTTAAGTAATTGCAAGCAATGGTGGTGGTTCATGTCAGAAACATTTGCCCTCTAAGATACATTTCTGTTCCGGTATTTACACATGGTTGAAATACATGCATTTCAACCTCAAGGTGTGTCAAAGTACATTTCAAGAGCCATCTTCAAAATATGTCATATATCCCAAAAGCCAGAGGCTAAATGCTCAAAGTGGACCAATAACGGTGTCAGCCTCATTTTGTTAGAGAGAGAATAGTGCTTAGCATCACTTGCTATAGTGGTCCCTATGGACCACATTTACCAGCGGGGAAATGAAGGGCAATTTACATGATTAATTGCCTGCCTGAGGGTTAAAGAAATGTTTACTGAAGGAAGAGAAGTTTGGAGGCCACTCTGTGTTTTAACCTGTAAATGATTATTAGGTGACATAAATGCCAGCAAGTTTGCAGAATACAACACAAAAGTCACAAAACTACAACAGATGTTTATAGAGTTATCTACCTCTTTAAAAATGACCAGGTTTTGCTTTTGTCCACTTGTGAGTTTTTATTTACCAAAACCATGTTTTAACTTTATTTGTCCTGTGCCTTATAGACTGATTTATGTAAATGAGCACAGCTTCATTTGGATGCACTTTATTGTGCTGTCCAAACTAAAATGCTCCTTAATTGCAAATGGGTGGAACCAAAAAAGCTGAAATCCAAATAGATGGATATAATGTTTTCTTTTTATTACATTACGCAGAGAAACACCAGGTTGTCAGTCCATAACACAGCAAACACACAGACAAAGATATTCACAGTAAAAGCAATTTATCATCCCAAATTCACCTGACAGCCTGTCTTGAAAACTGCCTGAAAACTACACTCCTGTTGAAAAATCAGGCAGACGCTGGGACAGCATGCAAAGTATACAAAAGACTCTTGAACAATAATGATGACAGTGATAATGAAAAATCATGAACAAATCATTAAGCTAATTCATTGTGAATCAAGTAATCATGACAGCCCCAGTGTACGCGATGCATAATGTTTTGTTTATCATTTGGGAACAAGTGCCTGACTGCAAGAATCTTATAATAGTTTACTCTCTTTACTGTAGAGAGCACATTACTCCCTAAATGCTCCAATAAAGGAGCTGCCCATTACTATTGATTATTTTTTCACATCATGGCCTTGGCTTGTTCCTGAGCTAAAAGGTATAAAGCGGCAAAAAGGAAGAGTTTAAAGGACCAGTAGAACATTTTTGGAGGTTAGACATGCTATAATCTATTCAATAAAGATTTCTTTTTACTTCTTAGTCCTGGCAGCAAACAGAGCTCAGAGCTTGAGTGAGCAAATACATTCTTCCTCTAAAAGCGAATACCCATGCACTGACTTGTTGTATGATTACCTTTCCTATTAAATGTGCTCTCATTCCCTACGTTTCATTTTATGATCCCCTCCCATAGGAGTAATTGAACACTGGTGAAAAACTTTTTAAAACTGTGTGCACAGCTGTCCAAGAGTTAAAGCATACACAATTATGATCTGCTAGAGAAAAATGAATTCCAGTTGTGGATAATACTAAAGGAGTAGCTTTTTAGATTAATCTATTGTATGTTTCTCATCTGTATCATAGGGCTGATTACCATTTCTAGATACTTTCTGTATGTATGTATGTATATAGAGATGTCATCCACAAGGCTTTTGTCTTTTGTCTGAGGTTGTTGTGTCTGGTATCAGTGTTCATGGAGTGGGTAGAGAAACCCCGATAATCTTCACAGCTGTCCTCACTATCCTCTGAAGAGACATGATCCAAAATGGAACATATTCTGTACCATGCCATAATAGAGAATGCTCTCTGTGCTCCCTGTGTAGAATGTGGTGCGGATTGGAAAAGGTCTGCCATGATACAATCTCCACTGAGGACCCACTGCTGTTAGGTGGAGAGTGACTATGGCATACTCTCCTTGTTATTCCTACTGATGTGTCATTAGCTTCTGACTCTAAACAGAGTTGATCAGACAGAGCACTAGGTCAATGGGGGTAATGTGGTTTTGTCTTGCCACAATGTCATTTTGCAGTTGAAACAGCACACAGAAGTAATGCAGTGCATCTATAAGAGAGTAAACCTGGCACAGGTAGATGGAGATGTCCTGTTGGAGATGGTCCAAATGCACGGCCACCTGTGTTGTATGTAACCAGAATCCTGGAAGTGACAGTGGGTTTTCTGAGTATGGCATGATGGCTCTGGATTGGTTGGCCCTCTCTGATGTAGCCAGATGTGGTCTGAGTAGCCAAGGTGGGAGCAGGGCTCAGTGTGGTTCACTCCAGTGATGTTTATTTAAACATCCATCAGCAATACCCGAAGTCTACATACTGATGAAATTTAAGGAGAAATTATTTGTGATTTATATGGTTGTGGGTGTGAGTTTTGGAGCTCACTGAAGGCTCTGTAAAGTTCAGAAAGTCAGTACGTTGCTAGCATTATTTCTGGATGGGGTGGGATGGTGTTGAATTCCTGTGGTAAACAAAGTGGTAACACGAGACCAGCTGAGACTAGTCAGTGATGTCATACACACATTAACCCTAACCTTTAGTTTTGCTGGTAAAAGCAGTGGTTATGTACAAGCAAAATGTTATCATGGTGCTAATCTGGGTACCTGTCTCCGTGATGCTGCTGCTGAATCATGTCCTTAATAAACAATTAATGCTAGCTTTTAGCCCAACATGGACATGGCACTTCTGCTTCCATGTCCCTTTGGCATGTCCCCTCAGGCCAGCAGTATCAAACTCTTAATATACGCAACGGAACTCTGAATATATAAATTATATATATGGAATGAAAAGTTCTGCCACAGGTACTGTGTGAGATTTGTTTGTAGCTATAAGACTACCATCATTTAAAAGCTCTGGATTTTAAATGACAGTTTCTCATTCGACTGTTCCTCATCAATCCTCATTGTTGGTCTGCATTTCCAGCTAACTCCAATCCTGACAGTGATTTTCCAAAATCATACTCAATTCACCTTTTCCTGTGAGAGCGTCGTTGGCTTGTAGAGACAGAAAGCTCAGTTTACAAACACATTACTGCCAGTGCTAGCCCAAAGTGTAAGGCGGTAGCTGAAAGAAGTGTTCAGGCTGCGACTTGTCATGTTGCATGAGGAGTTCTGCAGGTCAGGTGTCACTGCTCATGGCTACCACACCACACTCAGATTTTGTAGATACGATAAAAACAGTCTTTTCTTACACATGGAGGGCATCGAAGGCTCCAGAGCTTAGTTCTGGTGAACACTGACTACAGAAGTTCTAGTCAAGGGTGGAAAGAGTATAGCCTTACTGAGGAAATAATTCACTTACTAAGGTCATAATTCAGTTAGTACAAATAATTAATTATTTAAGTATGAGCAGATAAATCATTGTAAATTACATATTGTCATGGTTATTTAAAATGACAAAATAAAGAAAAATAGTATTACAGCAGTTTTCAACTATGATTAGCTTTATTTGATTGCTACGGACATAGAGACATAAAGAGCAACAAAAACACAGCTTATTTATGTACAGCTTATGCCAGAAATGGCATTATAATGTGAATTACATTTTATTGTGAAAAGTAGCTTTTAACTAAAAATGGCATGTTATTTTAACACTACCTACACGCAGACTTAAGTATTGAAAACTGCATTTAAAAAACAATAAAAGCGAAATAATTTATAAGCAGAAATGTTTTCAAGTAAGTGCAGAGGTAACTAAAGTAAGTTACATCCTATAAACTAAAAAGATTCTGCCTAGAGAATCCATTAATAGTGCTATTACGAAGCGCCATTACCGTACATATAAAGGAGACATAAATCTAGTTCCATTCTTTGAAAGATTTTGATGAAATTAAAAAAGTGATTTTCATACATGTCTCTTCAGTTTAAGGGCATTTCTAGCAGGACTGCTCTTATTACTTTCCTGGGAACTCTTCATAATGGTATTATAAATGAAAGTGAGGTGTATAATTTAAAGGCCTTTTGACTGTGGTGGAGGTGTTAAATAGACAGCGCCCTTCCATCTGCTGGGGTGCTTAGCACCCTGGACAGCATCAGCTCTACTCACAGAGAAGGGAAGATAGTGCCTGAAACGAGCTGCACCTGATTATGATCAAGTCACCATCACTGAGGAGAGGGGCGAATATAAACGGAGCCCCGTGCCAAAGCATATGGCAAGCATATATAAGTAATATATAAGCATATATATGCTTACTTAATGCCACACTTTCTACTTGCCTATTACATACTCCAGCCCCAAAGACTACCAGAGAGCCTTTTGAAAATGTCTTGTGTCTGGTTTTTTTTTTTTTGCTACCACCTCACCAACTAAATACTCCTCCCAACGGACCACACCATTCCCCATCCTGCACCCCCTGCACACCCTCTTCCCTCTTCCACATCTCCTCTTTCACTCATATGTAAAGAAACATACTATATATGTATGTATTGATTTATTATTAATTATAATTATTAAATAATGTTACTGTTTATTTATAATTCACTATGCATGCATCTTAAACTTCCTACATAGGTACTCTAGTTAAAATGGTGTAAATGCCTTTGTACTTTGTTATGTTTATAAAATATAAATAAAAAATATTTGAACATTTGGAATCTTAGCAAAAAATAAAAAGTATGTCATTCATTTCTGAAAGGCAGAATTAAATCACAGGTTAAGCTGTATTCAAGCAGCACATAAAGGCTATCTTCTCAGTCATTTTTAAGTACCTTTAGACCTATTTTCTCCTATAGGGAGAAAACTCTTAAGAAGAACAGCACAACCCTTGTTCAACAGTTAGGCCTGACATGATACAGGTGGAGAAGTTCATACTGCCCACAAAAGCCCATGCGATGTTTCTCACTTAGAGATAGTGGGGAAAACAAACAGCAATACAGTATGTTTTCAAGCACTTTTCTGAAACAGCAATAACAAGAGAAATGTCCTCTATAGCCTGGCTTCAGGAGTTTTTTCCTTTCTATCAAAAAAAGCCAGCAAATCATCAACGGGGCAATAAACTGAAAAAAAAAAGCAGAAATCCTTTCCCTTCCCGCAGCTTAACTCTGATCTCAAACTTTATGACCAAGATAGATGCTCTGAAATCCAACATATATATATTTTTTCACCTGTGAGTAGCTGAAATATGGTAGTATTTTTGAAAAATATAACATTTAAGATTTCTTTCAAGATTTTGTTTATATTTTAATGATAAAATCATATGGATCAGTAAACACTTTTTCTAAATTAGGCATATAGTGTCAGTATTGAAATATTGCATTTCATTATTAGAAAACAAAAACAGAATAAAAAAATCAGTAAAATACCCTTTTATTAGAATTTTAAATGTTGCGCAAAGTTGCGTGTAAGTATGTGTATAGTGTTCTAGTTTGCTATTGACTTTTTCCACTTTAGCTAATGTTAGCTAGGTCCAGCAATAATAAAAATATGGTTCTTTGTCAAACTAGTTATTATTAACTTCCAAAGTATAGTGTATTTAATATACAAAATGCATAGCATATATAGTTTGTACATATTTTGCTTCATGATACCAGTACTGAGATCTAAAGAAGTAACCAACCAACATGCACATGTTGACCTTTGCAAATTTTTTTTCTTCTGAAATTTGCTCTACAAAATGGACACCATTTGACAGCATGACTAGTGCCAGTGATGTCAGCTTGATTAATAATAGCTTAATATGTAAATACATACAGCTAAAAGATAATGCTCAGTTGTTTCAATGCAAGTGTGACATTTAATGGAAAGTTATGACAGGTAGTCTGTGACAATAATGCACTGAAAAATTGACTGTGGCAACTTTGATAAGAATGATTTTCTGGACTAAAATAACCATAAACAAATAATATTAATAATAATAATAATAATAATAATAATAATAATAATAATAAGAAGAAGAAGAAGAAGAAGAAGAAGAAGAAGTTTTAGAAACAAAATGTATTTTTAAGATTCTTTTAGTCTTATTAACACTTATCTGTGATAAATTACCCAAAGAAATCACATTGAAGCATGTTGTATGATTTGTTGAAATGTGTCTATGGCCTACATAGATGAAATTTCAGGAAATATTACAAGCTTTCAAAGAATGCGGTTGTGATGCAGTGTTTCAAATTTTCTAAAGTTTATAAACTTTTACATCACAAGATAATGACTAATGAAGCATGAGATTTTTATATTGACAAATTCACTAAATGGTGCTACATGATGAGTCATGATGAGCTAGGGTTGTGTGCCTCCTAGATGTCAGCTTGCAACACATGTAACACAAATCATTTTTGGTGATAGTCAAGCCATTTCCCAAAAAGTATATTATTTTGTTGACCCAATTTAGATAAATATACATAAGAACAATATTTGTATATATTCACAACAAAGCAAGATCCCATGATAAGAGATCTATAAGACTTTTAGCAAGTCACAACATTCACAAAAACTACCACAGTTTAAATTTTATGTAAATGAAACAGAATTCCACAAGTGCTTCAGACCACTTGACTGTTGTTAAATTTGTGATTTGAGCTTGAACTGCCAGCAGAAAGTATGTGCAGCTCTGTGCCTGTAATTTTATTTGTGCCTAATAGCATCTAGACATTTCTGATAGACAGCATAGACTAGATTTCTTCATCTACAACTGTCTTCATGGTCTTCATGGAACTAAAGCAAGGATCCATATCATTTTGGTCATTTATGCTTCAACAGATACCTTTTATTGTTTAAGCCGCACATTTTCACTTGTGTCTCTTGACAATGAGTCATCTCCTCAGCAAAGTGTTCATATTCTCATTGGAGCGCGGTAAGAGTCACCATTCTGGGCCAGCTTAGTTTCATTCATTGTAAGCACTCAAATCATCTTAGTGACATTCTGTTGCCATAGCAACAAGCTGGAACGCCTGTACGAGATGACATTTTGTGTTTTTTGTGGGGTTTTTTTGGTCAAGAGAGACGAGGAGATAGACAGACAAGGAGATGTTATACATTGTGCTCTGTCTATTATACAATTTATGTGTGCTGATTGCAAAAAAAAAAGCATCTTACAAAAACCTGCAAAACACTGTGCAAAAGGTACACCAAGACATTTTTTTATGTGCATATAAGATTAAATATGTCATGTGCCTCAATGTCATAAAGCTACCTGATGATGTATAGATAAAACTTAAAGTGCTTTTCTGATTTCAACCACAAAAAAATGATGCATCATATTTCTGCTACTTTAGTCTAAAACAATCACATTCAAGCAAGGCCACTCAACAAACACTGCAGTGGAGACATGTTTGGCATGTGGCATCAACGGATATGAGTGGAATTGCTGTGGAATTCGAACATAACATATAAAATGGCTCTTGCTGTGCTGTGAAAACACTGAAAGAATGTCTTGGATGGTCTTCAGGTGCTGCTTTGATGCAGGGAGGACAAAGGTATATTGCTAAAGTGTTTTGTTTTACTACTGTAACATACTATGTGAGTCTTTCCATTGTGAAACAGTACAGAGAGGTTCAACAGGGTGATTATTATCCTCGACCCTCAAAATGTTTGGACTTCAATTGACTGCTATTGTTGTTACTTTGTACCAGCAGTTTAGCAAGGTTGGGGACAGTGCATGCTAGGCTAATCAATACAGTATAAAAAGAGTCACCCCTAGGACTTTCTATTCAGAAAAGTGATAACACTGAAAGCTTTGGGTTTTGGAAGATAAATATGCGGCTTACAGAGTCTTTGGTTGTAAACACCAACAGCTTTTTTATTCTGGTACATTGTCTGTTGTGCTAATAGTGGAAAAAGTGTTTTTCTATTTGTGGCCACATGATTAAGGACATGGATCTCTACAACCCATAAAGTGAGAAGAATAACAGAGCCTACAAAATAATAGGTTCAGAGCCAGTAGAGTTTAGCAGTTTATATTAATTTTGGGTAACATTTCATGTGAACCCTGCTACATCTGGCACATAACACTGATATAATTGTTCCATGTCATGACGGAATTTATTTGCAGTCATGAATTGCCCTACCATTGTCTTCGCACACCCTGCATTAGGTGATGTTTTGGCATTTAATTAGCATGTGAACAATAGTTGCCCATTCAAGAATGACTGCTAATAAAAAGCTCTGGTGGAGATTGTTGTTCTTGTTGCTGTGGACAAGAGACTCAAATTCCTCCTCACTCACACTCCAACTCAAACTACCTCTACTGACTCTAACTGTTCCTCCTCACTCACATTCCAATGCAAACTACCTCTACTGACTCTAACTGTTCCTCCTCACTCACATTCCAATGCAAACTACCTCTACTGACTCTAACTGT
>JBBJLR010000024.1:2796595-2813299 GCA_037577145.1 Brachypetersius gabonensis
CTGCTCCCCGGGCGCCGTGTTCATGGCTTCACTTGGTGAATGGGTTAAATGCAGAGGAAGAATTTCGTGCTGTTCACGTATGACAGAATGATCACTTTCACTTTCCAACATCTTATTTCCTTACATGTGACACAAACGAAGAAATAAGACAAAAAAGAAAACCTGGGCATGCATAATCCTCTCCCAGAATCAATACTTTGTACAGTCACCATTTGCAGTGACTGCAGCAACAAGTCTCTTCACATACATCTCCACAAGCTTGGCTCATCTAGACACTGGTATTTTTGTACATTCATGGCAAAACTTCTCCAGCTCCCTCAAGTTGGATGGATGCTGCTTGTGTACAGCAATCTTTAAGTCATCCCAAAGATTCTCAATTAGATTTTGATCTGGGCCATTTAATTTATCTGTTTCTCTTTAAACTACTGGAGTGTTGCTTTAGTGCTGTGTTTAGGGTCATTGTCCTTCAAATCTCAGAAAAACAGATTTCCCTCAAGAATTTCTCTATATTTTGCATCTTTCCTTCAGTACTGACCAGTTTCCCAGTCCCTGTCGAGATGCCCCTACGATGCTTCACTGTGGGGATGGTGTTCTCAGCATGATGAGAGGTGTTAGGTTTGTGCCAGACATACTGTTGTCCTTGATGGCCAGAAATTTCTATTTTTGTCTAATATGACCACAGCACCTTCTTCCACATGTTTGAAGAATCTCCAATACACCTTCTGGCAAATTTCAAGTGTTTGGGAAACCTTCAAAAAGCAAAAGGAGTGAAAACACACCACTTTTCAGTTTTCTTATTATTTTAAAAAGGTTTTTTTTTCCCTTTTAACTTCATTCATCTGTAGTTTGTTTTTCACTTAAAATCATATCCATTTAAATTCCAGGTTGTAAGGTAACAGCATTGAATATCTTTAATGAGCAGCTGTAAAATCAGCCCATATGACACAGAGCAAAGCAGAGGAACCTGTTAAATATTCCAGTAAAATTTCACTCAAATAAGTAAAAAACAATATTTCTGTCAGCCTATATCAGTAAGCATATCACTGGAATGGGTCCTGCCATGTTCTGGGGTGTGTGGGGGGTTGTCACACATTAATTAGGCAGAACCTTTTCATCTTTTAGGCATAACAACGGAAGAAATACTCTGAATCAAAACATTTCACAGTGTTCAATTAGTCAGCTGACTAAGAAACAACTGTGTGGCCATTATAGTTTACGCAATGTAAATAGCCTCAAATAATGGATGGTGATCTACTCTTTGTCAACATTGTCGTTACTTTCAAACCCAATGTATCAATGCAAAATAAAACAGTATCAATCTTCATTTACTTATGTAATGTGTTATAAGCACTAGAATTTATAGAGATGATTCATACACCCATTCTAACACCCACGTTCATAAATTCAATTCAGAAAAAAAAACGGTTTCACCAAAGAGGCTATTCAGATTGAGCTATTCTCCAATTTACCATTTCAAATCTCACGGCCTGAAGGCAGAGTAAAGCTTAGCTGGGTAAAAACCATGTATTGAAACTAAGCACCAGACAGAACACTGTGCCAGGCTGTCATCTCGAGTGAAAAGGCATGGAGAGTGATAGCATTATCATTATAGCATTATAAAAGAAATGTCAAAGACTCTTAGGCGGCTGTAAGGAAACACTTTCAAAGGAGATTATTTTGTTTTTTAGTTGATTGGGCATGTGTCAAAACTGATGGTTTGTGTTGGGCTCATACCCCTTCCTCGACAGCTGCAGACTCAGTGCATGATAGCGGCCTGTTTTAAAAGATGCTCCAGAGAGAAGTCCTAAACCCTGCGCTCGCATAAACCTCTACACAAAAGCAACTTCGTGCGCTGGCACAGGCCTAGACATTGCCTAAAGCTGTCCCTAATAGCCTTAATAAGTCTTCAGAGAAAGTTGTCCCAATTTGTCCCCATTCTTGCCCAATTCATGATGCTATTCTGGCCATTTGGTGACCAAATGGCGTGCGGCCTCAGACATTTACAAAACACAATAGTGAGAAAATATAGTTGTTGTGAGTCAGTAGCAGCACAATATCCTTGAGTATGCACCCAGCTGCTGTCCAGAAGAACTTTATGCACTCTCTCGAGTGGCTCAGACTGATGTTTATGAGGCGAGGGACTTTTGAAGGAACAAGAGACATTTATAACTGGGACATGGCATCCATTTCAAACAGCCAATACTTTAATATAATGAACCTCAGGAGACCAATCAAGTTAATGAGGTGACCATGTGACCAAGGAGACTCAGGGACCCTTTGTATTTGGAATGCTGAAAGAAGGATGGGGTGCATTCCAAAGCTCATTAATAACTGGAAAACAAGAAAAATTGAGGGTGATTACAAAAGGCATGGCCACACCTGGCTCTGAACTTCAGTTTGTGGCCCTAATAAAGTTTTCTGCATGACTTTGGGAAATTGCATGCTCCACAGCACTAGTATGACATTATAACAAAATCTGAAGTCTATAAAGATTTTACCAGTATGAAATTATTCCTGCATCCTGCAGTCAGCACTGGTTGGAAAGGGTAGGTCCATTTTTTAAATCAGGCTGGTTTAGACACCATAAAATACTATATATAGACCCAAATATTTTTAATTTCATTTAAACTAAGAGTCAGAGACAGTCAAATTATAAACTTGTGTTATGCAGAAACATCTACCTTTATATACAGATTATATTTATGTGATTTCCATATACATTTATGTGACTACAATAATGAAGAATAATGGCAGAGCATTTGTTATTTATGACTTTGAGGAGAGATTGTGGTGCTTGGACAGTTTTGGCTGCAGAAAAAAAAGCCAGCAAGCTTTGATGGGCTATAGTCCAGACACCAGACTCAATGGCTGTGATAAGAACAAATCAAACTGTGCTACCCCCAGCCCCCTGGCCAAGGTAAGCAATACCCTGCCCCCTGACAAATAAACCCACCAAGACCCTGAGTCTGATCATTAGAAGATGTCTCACTGAGGTGTGGCCTCCCTCGTAACCCCTCCAAAACTTCGGCTGCACCAGCGATGATTAATTTGTGCAGTTCTCGAGGGAAGGCTAGATGCCAGGGAAATGGGATGGAGTGGTCAAGACGTTTCCGACTTCACAGGCCTCCCGCTGAGAGCCAGACACTGCAGCCAAACAGTCGTCATGCCACTTCAGAGATGAAAGCTTGAATGGAAGTGTGTTGCCATGACTTTACACTGTTTTTCATTCCTGTCTTTTTTTTTTTAGCTGAGTTGAGTTTTAATCAAAGATGAGTCATGATCCATGTCTCTTTTTAATTGCCAACTGAGACTCTGTTCTATTTTTTATTTCAAAGAAAAGAGATATCAACATGGTTGTGTTTAAAGGATGCTGGGCCATTTAATTACATGCATTCTCAAAGGGCAAAGTCCACTAATCTTACAAGATGGCAGATGCTTTTTAACTCTGTGGAAAAAGCCACTTCAGGTTTTTTTTTATTGATCTGCTATTTCAAACACAATTGTACGGTATTACATTTATTTTAAGATCTTGGTTTATGTACCAAATAAAATGTTAAAGGGCCCATATCCTACATTTTTCTTTATTATTTTGTTGTTCTGATATCTGCTCATGGTGTTTGTGTGGTGTAAGGCAGTCTTAAATCCTTATTATGAATGGGCAGAGATTAAATTAGCTGTAGACCAAATATGCGTACATGTTTATTCGCTGAGATTTGTTACATCACAAAAACAGTTCATTCAGAATAGGCTGGTTACCCAGGCTGGTTTTAATATATTATGCATAATTTGTTTTTTCATGACATGAATGGCCTTTAATACAACAATGATAAAACAACATAAGCGTATAAAAATGATATTTATGTCATTTGTATTGGCATATATGATTAATCTTCATAAATATTTAGAGTAGACTTTACTCTATCACTGCGAGTCAATCATGTGATGTGGAGAACGGTGGCAGAACAAATTTCCTGCAATGATGTTCAAAACCAGAACATAACATTTTAGGCAAAACAAATTATAAACCCTGTTTCATACAATATGCCCCCTGAAAGAAAGACAGTTATAAGAAAATAAAAGAGTAGCAATGATTCTGCAACTCTCTCAAATTTTTGCTCTTCTTTTTTTGGGAAAAATAACCCCTTGCCTCCTTAGGACAGCTAGCAAAGAGTCAAAAGCTTTCATCGATAATACCAAATAGCTATCTGCTACATCCTACCAATGGCATCAAAACCCAAGTGTTGAAAGAGTTTTTTTTCCACTGTTTGAAAGAACACAGGAGAATACCACACTATAAAGAAGGAGTTGGGAATGAAGGAAGGACCAATAGCTCTCAGAACCTGTCAACAGGTGTAGAAAAAATGAGATAGAGAGAGAGAGAGAGAGAGAGAGAGAGAGAGAGAGAGAGAATGACAAAGCAACTAAGGAGCTCAAATAAAAGGGGCTATAATGGCACATGACCCTGCTGTGATGGAACCACACATTGTTTTTTAAGAGACAAATGCAGATAGATATGGTGAAAACGTACTGGCCCATAATGTGATGTACTGCATCAAATACCTAAAAAAGCTGAACCATATAGATTCTGTTTGGGCATAAACACTGTCTGGAACAATTTAAACACTGTCTGGGAAATATAAACTCTGGGACAGTTAAACTCTTCAGGGTGTTGTAAACTCTTTTCATGTTGATAAAAACCTCTTTTGGATAGTATTAACTCTGTTTGGAATAGTTTAAACTTTGTTTAAGACACTATAAACTCTGTTTGGGACAGTATAATTTTCAAACCAAATATTGTGCAGCTTTTTCATGGATGCATAATTAGAATAGGCCAAAAACAGTAAATCTTTGGTCAAAATGCACAAATGACAGTTGGTTTAGAAGACCTATGTTGTATTTTAATCAGGTAAATAATGTAAGTCAGGTAACATTGCTGTATTTGAATGGTTACAATGCACATAACCACCAACCAAAAAAAATGCCATCTGCATTAAGTTACACTTGATTTCCATTTCCTATGTGTTTTTGTTCATTTTTCTTTTGATCTGTTAACATGTGATCTTCAGGTTTATGTACCAAAATGAACTGCAGTTAATGTTTGGCTTTGTTATTATTGGCTCCCAATGCACTTTGCGTCTTTCAAAAAGCAGAACAGACCAAAAGGTTCCCTATAACTGCAGTGTGAATAAGCCCCTACCTATTGTAGGTGATGAAAACAGTGAATTCAAAATGTTACTTTGCAGCTTTTGCAGCTACTTTGAATGCCAGAGCCTCGCTGCGTGGTACTTGCTGCTCATGTATATGGACCTCCCAAGACCTTGTGGCACATTTCTGCATAGTGGCACAGCAAATGCAGTTGTGGTTCATTTTTATTTATGGGGAACAGCATTATACTGAGCTTCTATCAGCATGGTTGAGAATAACCTTGAAATATTTAGAGCAAGGATCCACCCCTGGCCACCTAAATGAGCCACCCACGGGCTGCTAGGGCCTGTGGTGGGCCACCAAAAACAACAGCTAATAGAACATCTTGTCAAATCTGACATTGAGTCAACATCCAGAGGGCATAGTTGTTTTTTGATGTATAGTGGGAAACCGTAAATTCGTCACCCACATACTTGTATGTAAACTATAGATGTCAGGCACCATTACATTAGCAGTAAATCCTGTAAATTTTTGGAGGTAGAGCCTCCACCTTCGTCATGTATGTAAAACCATTACTGAACAGTAGTGGAGGTGTGGCAGGATGTATCATCAGGGCCACTGCCCTTCGGGAATATCATGAAAGAGTGCAACAATGTTTAGGTATGTGTCAATGTAACATCCACATGAATGCAGGACCCGAGTTCTCTAGCAGATAATTGCCCAGAGCATCACACTGCCTAAGCTGGTTTGCTTTCTTCCTATGATGCATTCTGATTCCATCTCTTCTCCAGACACCTAACCCAACTTTGCCAGAATTTCTGCCAGTATGTGATGTAGACATGTTGTTACACTGTTCTTCAGCATCTGACTGCAACAGACTGAAATGTGAAATGTAATTTAAAAAAAAAGTTATCTAAAGTATTGGTTTTATGATTTTATTCTCTGATTGTATTCTAAACAGTAAGCTGCAGTATAAATCTTATGGTTACTTTAGTTATGGACATATTACATGGTCAAATTGGTGTGTTGTACACATAATTTTGGATCTTGAAGTCGCCTCTGGTCTCCAAACAGTTTGTCATGAAAACAGAAGCAAGAGGTAGCTCAGGGAATGGGAGATAAATCTGCTTAAAAGAACTGACCAATCCAAACTGTTTGTGCATGGATTCACAGAGAAGACATATGGGAAAGGGACTCGACTATACCATGCTTGCTCTTGTTATACAGCTCCTCCTCATGATTTTACCTACCCTTGCCTTAGACTCTGGGTCTTATTAATGCACTTGCTGCTAGTCACAACCAGCACTTTTCACATTACAGAATTAATACTTGCCAACAGATATTTTGCCTGCTTTCAAACTTCTGTGAGGCATCACAGATTTCTTAGATGGCATCTTTCAACAGGTCACTACTTTTCTCAGCAAAATCATGACTTAAATCACATAATGTGAACTTAGTCTTAGCTATCAAATTTTTTAAATCTTCTTTTTCCATTTAAGCTTTTTATAAAGCACATATTTATCATTAATCAGTTAAGTCAATGTTTTATGGCTTGGCCTGTGAATACTTAACTGTCAATAGTGTATAAAGGAATGAATACTAGTAAAATCTGTTAAAAAAAAAATCTGATGTTAGTGCTCAAACGAACACAGATGCATTGGGCAACTTTAACAGTCATTTGCTTTGTGCCAGAAATTGAAAGTTTGCTCAACAACCAGAGACTGCTGTAAGAACTGCTGCAGTGAAAGGTGGAAGTCAATAATACTCGTCTTTAACAGCGCTGAAAATTGAAAAATGATGGAAACACTTTTTAAGTTACAAGCATGTCAATACGATCACAGAACATCTCAGGGAGAACAAAAGAACAACTTGTCTATTTTACTGTGAAAATGCCAATGATGAGGATCCAGTGAGAAGTCTTTCATTACTGGCTTACCTTTGAAGAAACAGTCTTTGCTGTGTACAACATAGATCCTCCTCTTCTCCACGCAGGCTGTTCGGTACACCTCACAGTGGTTCTCGTAGAAGTGCCCATCAGAACCACAGACAGGTACAAAGGAGCTGTGACACTTCTCTTGGCACATGCACTCTGCCTGGCCTGTCAGCTGCCTCACCACACATTCTCGGCCCCTTCCACAGTACGTTGTCCGACACAGCCCCCCATCTAGAACAGAGAATGTTAAATTTTTTAATATAAATCAATTACTAAAATCAGTTCAATTGTATTAAATAGTTTTAGGTTTATTTCATGTATTTATGTCATCCAGGAATTGTTTATTATTTTAGCTATTAGTTAGCTTTATAAACAAGATAAGTTTATATGAACCTTTCCCACAAGTGGGAAATTTGCAGCTGCCATAACAGGCTGCCACTCGCTGGGTGTGCAGAAAGTGAAACAAGTGAAAAATATTTGTCATACTGTAACAAAAATGATCACAACTACACTAAACATTGTTATATTGCCCATCCTTGTACATGTAGCCCTTTAGTGTGGAAGAATGTCTGAGTCTAGTTACATTGTGATATTTAAATTTGTTGCAATACAATCAAGTTCATTGTCACTTAAGCACTGTGTGTTTATTATCACTAACCCTTTGTGTGTTTAAATGGGGAATTATGTTGTTAAATATTAAGTGAAAGATTTGTTTTCGAACATGTTGGAAAAGCAGGAGAGAATGTGAACATGAATATTTGTCTTCGATGCCTCATACGAATGCCTCATACTAGAACACTTCACCGAATTGACTGGAGACTTATTAGCTTATTTCACACAATCGGCATAGTAAATATTACATTCACAGTTAAGGGACAGTTTATTGTGCTTCTGCAGTGTTTTGATCCAGGAAAGAGAAAAGGATTTAGAGCAAAAATACAATGCAAAAAAATAATCTCTGTCCAAACAATATTACATCTCAGGCACACATACTATAGTTAAATAAACTACATTTGACCAGAACGTCAGACAGATCCTTCTAATAAAAAGAAAAACCTCTAGGAATTGCATAGACAGTCAGACTAGCCCAAAGAGAAACCATGGGCTTCAACACACTGTTTTCTACCTCCTATTCAGCCAGACAGTACCTGTCAGTAACCCCCTCACCATGGCGACCCTCTTGCTCCCTGCTGATTTCCTCCATTTGCACTTAAAGAAGCACAAAAGCTGCTGAGGCTTGCAGCCACTCCACCTTGGATTGATCTTGCAGCGCCTCAGGGGCCTTCGAGGGGCGGTGCCTGCTTGGATCACAGGCTGGATTTATGGGCCAAGGAATGGGCGTGCCACGCTGGCTCTAGGAGCTCCACTGGGTATCGGGAGAGCAAAAGTTCTGACCGCCTTCAGAGTCTGCAGGTGCAACCACTCAGCTGCAGCAAGTCCAAAGAAAGCAGGAACTAGCACACCCCGCTGTCCCCATCCCAATCTCCCCAGTGACAATTATTTACCAGACTATTTGCCCAAACAAACTTGAACAAAAAGGTTTGTGTAGGGCGAAGGATCTAAATAAGCACATTTGCACTGACAGAAAACATTTTTGCAATGACGTCATCTCTTCCCTGTGGCCGTTACTTGCAATCTATCTACCCCACCAATGGGATCACACAGTAGATCAACAAATGGTTAGGGCTAGTGTCAGTCAATCAGAATGTCCCAGCTGTCCAAAGCTCGCACACGTTTCTTTTCTTTTTTTTCAGATTTTATTTTATATTATCATTTGAACACAGAAGCATATTGTAAGAATTTCATGATAAAGGGGCCAATATAAATGTACCCATGAAATATTTGGTTACATTTCACTTAGGTCCAATATTTGTTAGGCTTCATGACACCTACATAAAGCTTTCACAATCTATATAAACATAAACTGCTTTTGCCAGAGAAAATGGCATAAGTCGTGTACTCTAACATATACTGGTGCTAACAAAGGTTTTTACATTATGAAGCTCCATAAGAACATGGTTTGATAGGCTTGGTATGGAAAAACTGTCTACACAGAGCCCTGACCTCAATCCAGCTGTAAACCTTTGGGATTAATTAGAACATAGACTGTGAGCCAGGAATGCTCAACATCAGGGCATTCAGCATCACACTCCAACATCTTGTGGAAAGTCTTCCCAGAAGTATGTTGGTTCTCAAAGAGGGCCCAACTCCATATTAATGCCCTCGGATTTGGAATGGTGCGATCCAGCTAATCACAGCTGTACAACCACACCAGTTTTAGAGAGTTTTACTGCTAAAAAATTATGCCACATGCTTTACTTATGGTGAATGGCAAATTCCTTTGGAAAAATAACAGCTGTCATGATGGCCTCTGCTAAACTACATCCAGTCCATATGAAGGACAGCTGACAATGCCCCAATATCATTACCATAACATGAGACTGTGAATAAAATTTTACTAAAAAATATGCAAGGATGACCACTATGCAACGCCCCTTAAATTTTCTTGCAGTCTAAAATCCCAAGCTTGTCATCAAAACTGCAATAAACAGTCCTCGAGGTCAGCTTGATGCTCTGGTCACTCCACTTAATGGTGAAAAGTTACAGGCCGCATAGATCAAATTTAAGCCCTGCGAAAATCATTGGCATAATTCCTTCCGATGATAAAAAGCAAGTGTCCTCTAGGGGTGAGACCATTTCATTTTGCAGAAACCTTACAAAACATAAACCGAATGGGTCTCACAAGCACTTGACTCTGTTCAGCCTTGCGGCGGGCTGAATAATAACCAGACTTCTGCAGCATCCGGAGATAAACGTGTTTTAATTACGTTATGGAGCCCACTGTGTCCCACACACACACACACACACATCCATGCCCAGACGGTTGACCCAAGCTCATCATAATAAAGCATCGCCCGAAGGATGGCAGAAGAGACAGGTATAGCCCCACTGGGGGAGGCGGCAGGAGCAAATACACGCCCAGCACCTTCCAGTATATTAATTATTCAGGATATCTCCACCACTAGTTCACAGCCTCGCAAATGCCTTGGCTCCCCAGTGACCTTGTTGCTCCATGTCAAGGTCGAGGACAATTAGTGGATCGTTAGTATTCTCAGAGCATTGAAGATTAAGCGCTTAGCCAGCCCCTGCTTGTGCACAAGACTTTCTCTCCTTTTTCCTCCCTCTACTTGCTGTCTATCACTTTTCCCAAGGCTGTCTGTCTTACTGAATAATCTTGTCAATGCCCATATTCCCCCTTTAAGGTCAAATTTTCGCTAAATGCTAGGAGGACACACAGGAAACAAACTCTCGACTCTTAATTGTTGGCAAAGGACTCCCTCAGTAGCTGCTTTATTTCTGGATGTTTAAGAGCCCTCTGGTAATCCATTTGGTCTGAACTCCTCAGAACAATAGCACAACATGACCAAAAGCCTTCCAGCCCTGCCAAGAGAGCCTAGTCCTTTTATACACTGAGTGCATTTGTTTTTTGTTGTTGTTATTGTTATTGTTTTTGATAATTCCGCTTGTTATCCAGCTCTGTTAGCCACCCATTACATCCAATGGTCTGTCCAATGGATAATTGGATAATTTCAAGCCCTTTAAATGGCCTATTCAGAGAGTCATTTTGGGGTGTTTCTGCTAAGCAGCTGATTGTACTGGACCTCATCCGTTTGTAACTAAGTAACTATGATTCATTAATTCCATTCTTTGTTAAGTCTCCATAAAAGTGGAAAGAACTGTAATCACTCAAAGTTTTTTCAATATGAACATCTCCCACTTTTACTTTGAGAACACAGCATTCCTTAAAGATATTTCTGAGTCGAAGCACTGACAGGAAATTACAGTAGTTGAACAAAGTTTCCTAAATGTCAAATGAAATGTCATTTGACCTCAATTATTCAGCAAGGTCAGCATTCAGTTAGATCATTGCCTTTTAGCTATTCATGCTAAAGTCATTTAGATTACCAGCAGGCCACACTGAGCACGTCAACAGACTTAAAGGAGCCGTTCAAGACAGTAGAGGGGTTCAGCATTATGGCTGTATCTCATTCTCTGTGCTGCACTAACGACCTCTTGTTTGGTAAATGATCTGATCCGGACAGCTAGCCGTTACAGTTTGTCGGAGTAACTTAAATCCTTTATATTTCTTATTCCAACACACCAACTTCAAGAACTAACTGTTCACTTGCTAGCTAATATTTCTTACCCCTTTACAGGTGTTTTTCCAAGTGCCAGCTTTGCTGTGTGGTGGTGGGTATCACTAGCAAGCAGTCAAGCTAACAAGCTACTGCCTTTCCTTCTGTGCTCTTGTAGACTAACAATAAAATATAAAATAAAAAGAAATTTTATTAATAAATACTAGTAAATAATATGTTACATTTTGTTATGTATGAAGCTTCAGTTTCACACTCAAGGTCAGTGCTCAGTACATTAAATAGAACGTGGTGAAAACAAAGGCTGTGATTGGCCACAATGTTATGTCACTCATTTTGAAGTGGAGAACTACCCAATCACAGTAGGCAGTCACTTGTTTCATGGGTGGGACTTATTTACCATCAGAGTCCATTGAATCCTGGATAATCCACGAGCCGGCGGGGTCTGAGGAGATTTACATTGAAATGAATGGAGACGCCAGTGAAACTGTAATTCTCTGTTTCACCGCGTTTGGGGATGGCGCTGTTTCACGTTTTTGACTCTAACGCTGCTGAGGAGCTGAAATTAGGAGAGCAACCTTATTTTTAGGAGCCTTTTTTCTTTCACACCAATAAAAAACAATTATATCTTTTAGCCTAAATAAACTGTTGCGTTCATAAACTGCTGTTATTTTTCTGGGCCAAGGTTTTGGATGTGTTTTTAGCTGAAGCTCAAGCCAGATTGCAGCTGAAAAGGTGAATTGCTTCATTTTGTTCCAGTGTCCACGGTATTCAAGCCAGATGCAGAAGGAGACAGGGTCTGACATTTTCGCACATGATGTAGACATCGCAGTCACTCGTGATCTTTCCCTCAAAAGGGTGGCACTGACAAATAAATAAAGAGAGCTGCCTTCTCATGTCAGCTAATCTTCCTTCATTATTTTTATTTATTCTGAACCAGATGGACGCAATTACATTCCAAGATGACACGTCATGACTGACTCCATCTCTGTGACCACCAACTAGCAAATGGCCTTTGGCAGCGGGCCTCTGTGCGAATATAAATGCGATAGATATTAAGATACTGTGTGAAAGATCACAGCTCAATCTGCCATCCACAGTTGTCCCTTTTTGCCAAAAGTGAGAAAAAAATAGATGCTTTATATTCATGCTGGTGACCCACTTCCCTTGTAAACCCATAAGAAATCTAAATGAGGAACCTTTAAGCCTGCACAACCTAATATTCATACACTGTGTAAACTTTCTGGAACATTGGTCAATTTTAGCCTTTAGGTTTACTGACATCCTACTGGTTCCTAAGCTTCTTCTGTGTCAACTATAAAAATACCTCAGTAACACTCTCAACTGATATTTATTCTTCAGCCCACATATAGGTACTATTACCTAAATAGTTTTTCATAACTATTACAAGTTAAACGAACTGCCACTGAATACTTCTGTGAACTTATCTTATGCTATGAGTTTTCACACTTAGATCTCAAGGTGCTGGGTATATGCTTTTTACCATAATTATGAGAGTTACATAATTGTATAATTTTTAAACTCTTCCCTCTAAATGAAGGGTGTCGATCTTTGAAGTTAGGGGCATAGGTGTAGTGTTTGGGTGGCAGTGTCTCGGCATGCTGTTGTGTCTGTGAAACCTCTACCACAGTCTCAAATTGCACTCTTTAGATGTACATTTTGTACCCTATAAACTTAAACAGAACTAACACTGTTTTCTATTTTCCATTTTTCTGGCGGTAATTGTAAATAAATAACATTTAATTATATTTAATATATATTAAAAACAAACATTTGTCAGAATAAGAACTTTCATTGTGCTCTGCTCAGTGTGTGGGACAAAACAGTGCTTCACAGAAAAGAAGGGAGGTCAAATGTTACCGAGACAGACAGGAAAAATAGGTAGGCAGGGATCTAAAGGGAGATCGAAATCAAAAGGCAAAGACAGTGAGTGAATGAGATTGAGAGAGTGAGAGGAAGAGAGTTGGGTGGGGGTGGGGGGTGTTGGTGAGAAACCCCAGTGCTATTGCAGGCAGGTAAACAGTGCAAGGCTAAGCTGGGGCTGCCGAGCAAATACCATTCTGCTCGTCTCACTGGTCGGCCTGATAAGACTTTATTGATCTTTGCATCCCACCACCATCTGTCAGCTCTGGGAGCTGAGACTGGTTCTTTAGGGTAAGGAAAAACTGTCTTACACCTGTCGCAGTTTACATCAAACTGCTTCATGGATAGTCCGAGCGATGTAATGAATCTGAGCAATGTGACATGGTGCACTCTCAATGACCCACAAAGCAGTTGCCACAGTACAGGAAAACAAGTGAAAACAAAGCAATTCTAACTGTTATTTGTGCATTCTTGTTGCACGACAGTGCTATGGGGAGCTTCCACAGTGGTACTTTTATTGTTTCAACATGGTAAACACAGAGAAAAAAACAGCTTTAAAACACTTCAAAAGCTGCTTTAAAATGAGGCTGCCCTACAAGAGTTTATCTTCAAATGCTGTTAGTGTTAGCATCATGTTTATGTGCCTAAATGATCAACATATAAACCTGAATTTTGAATTCCATTAATTGGGTTGAGTAAAGTACAGTAGCAATTAAGAAATTAAAATAGGTAAAATTAGGAATATTCGAAATTCTATTTCTTGGTCGCTAGTCAAATATATATTCATGACACGAATCTTGTTAGTGTTTTGCACAAAAAAGTCTTGCATATTGTCTTTTATGTTTATTTCGTCCTTTCCATTGAAGAACAAGTTCAGATGACTTGCAGTTAGACCGGATCTACTAAATTACGGATTAAGTTAAACAAGTTAACCCTTTTAAAATGTAATCTCAGCATTTTGAACCTCATTGTATATTCATTTCTTATATTCCTTCATTCTGAGACCCATCTGTATTATGAATATGAGGTAAATAAGTGAGTATGGGCTTTGAATAGTGCCACTTTCCCCTCTACAGCTTGACTTAACAGGTCATTTAATTGTAAAAAAAAAAAAGGCTTATTAAACTGATCATCATTTGTATTAATTAAAAGAGGTCTACTCTATTACATAACTATATAAACTAGTAAAAAAACACCATAGTTTCTACTCCATAGTTTGTTTCATAGGTTCATTAGAGATGGTTAGGTCTGGATCAACTCTACTCCAAGTTATTCCAAAGGTATTGCATAGAGTGGCATTATCCCAGAGAACATAGTTGTATTCAGTTCCACAGTTCCAGAGGCTTTACACCACTCTAGCTTATGGCACTGGACAGGTCATCTTAGTGTAATGCCCTGTTTCTCTTGGTCCAGCTGCCTTAAATGATTAATAAAGCATTTACATTTACATTTACATTTACATTTACATTTACATTTACATTTACGGCATTTAGCTGACGCTCTTATCCAGAGAGATATACATCAAAGCACATGGACCAATAGAAACAGAGCAGCTGCATTAGACACTAGGGTGACCATGACCAAAGCTATAGACTAGATGGATTTAAAGCCCCTAGGAATGTGGATTAAAAGAGAACTGCATTCTCTGGAATGATGGCACTCTATTCAATACCTTTAGGATGAGTTGTCTGGTGGAATTTGTTGTCACACTGTTCTAGTGGTCATGATGTACCTAGAAGTGTGTGTGTTTCTGAATATTCCCAGCATATGTGCTTACTTGCCTGTGTGAGGACGCTGCTCATCTTGAAAGTATCGATCTGTCTGCAGGGCCCACCCTGCTCAGGAGCTCACAGCAGTCATGCTGATACAGCAGCTCCTTTCATCCCACGACTTTATCAAGACCATTGCCTCTGTCAATAGCACTACCATCTCCCAAACCGCACACAGAACCAGGGGTCAAAATCAGAACCAGTGTTAACTTTGCCTTTAAAAACACCCAGTGTTATATCCTTTGACCTGGGCATGGGCTAATCCACCCCATCTCCAGCTCCCATAGCATTGAAAGGGTCTTTGATTAAGCTTTGATTAAGCTAATGATTGGTAAAATCAATGGGGTGTAATTAGACAGAGAGGCAACTTGGATATTATTTAAAAGCCATTTGTATATTATTGGACATTATAGGTTGGATCAGCAAATGTTATCTGAGAATTAATTGCAATGGCGATAGTTGAAGGTATCTGTCTGGATATAGTATAGAGAAATGAAACAAATCAATGTGTGAAAGTCATTATTTACACTCATAAGAGCCCTGGCCACAACTTCTGCCAAGAACAAATATTGGCAATTAATCCTCGGATGACAAGTGCTGACCTACACCATCAGGATATACATATACACATGATCAACAATATGCATTTATTTTAGCATGTGACAAATCCTGAAGCATCTGCGTTTGAATGATTAGTGATTGAATTAATTAACACTTTTTTATTGATTAAAC
Source organism: Brachypetersius gabonensis (assembly GCA_037577145.1). Classification (NCBI taxonomy): domain Eukaryota; kingdom Metazoa; phylum Chordata; class Actinopteri; order Characiformes; family Alestidae; genus Brachypetersius; species Brachypetersius gabonensis. The sequence goes on from JBBJLR010000024.1 coordinate 2,812,213, forward strand.
AAAGATTTTAGTTAAACAATCACAATAGATTTGTTCTCATAATTCGGTTGCTCTATATACTTCTGCAATATGATATGAAAGTGTCAACACACATACATAAACACAAAGGATATCAACAACTACACCAATGACATGACCTCTAATGTTATATTTACTTCCATCTGTGACATGATTTAATTTGCTTTGGAGTATCTGCCAAATTCATAAACGTGAACAAAGCCCCACAGAAACAAATGAAGTACAAAAATAAATGTAGTGCACTCGGCCTTCAAGGGGTATCAAAGGACAAATCATTGTCCCTGTATATAGTATCTATGGGTAATTTCAAAGACCATAGCAAATAAATATCATGTACAATAAAGGAGCGCATATTGCCTTATTTGTTCTATTGTATTTAATATACAATTCAATGCAGCACATTGAACTACCACAACATTAAACCACGAACGTGTGAAATAAATATCAATCAATGTGATTAATGAGATACATATTGGGATATATTAGGCAGCAAGTGAAGAATCAGAGCAACTTTGACCAGGACTGAACTGTAACGGCTAAAAAACTGGGTCCCTGCATCTCCAAAGCAGTGGGTCTCGTAGTATGATATGCCAAATTCATGTGTATAACTGGCCACACCAGGACACACTATAAGAAGAATGCATGCAAGCAGTGGTTGTGATACTCTGTTCAATGTTCTGCAAGGGAACTTTGGGTCCTTTGTAAATGATATTTTTTATCCTGCCACATGGCAAAACAAATCATGAAAGCTTTGAGAAACATGATAAAGATTTCATGTATGGACTTGACTTCCAGTTTCCTCAAATCTAAGTGTAATGGAGCACAATGTGCTCCATCTGGGATGTGCTGGACAAACAATCCATTCAGGCAATTATGAATGTTTCCATTCTTATGTAAAATTTCAGGCAAATGTTAGAATAAAAAAAATAAAATAACCTTATAAAGACAAAGATAATACAGATTTAAGCACTGTCCCTGAAAATCAACATTATGCTCTTCACACACACACACACACACACACACACACACACACACACACACACACACACACACACACACACACACACAC
>JBBJLR010000024.1:2813399-2830288 GCA_037577145.1 Brachypetersius gabonensis
TGTGTGTGTGTGTGTGTGAGAGAGAGAGAGAATGGCAGGACTGACTGCAGTGGTTCCGCAGGGAGCCTAAAGAGGATTTTAAAAGCGCAAACGTCTGGTCAGAGCAATCCCTAACTAAAAATGGTTTGCCAGAAAAAGTTTTTTTAGACCTGTCCAGAACAGTACTCCCAGTGACCACCCGCTCTGGCCGCAGCAGCAGCTGTATTCCTGTAACACATTGTCTCAAACCAAAGTTAACAGCTCTGCACTTTGCAAATTCTTTTTCCCCAAACATCAGCAAACTACATTTATGCAAAAAGTCCATTTTAGCCTCTGATGACAGTTGCATAACACAAAAGATTTATATAGTTTGCAATTTGGCTCACAGATTTCTTGCATTTTATTCTTTTCATCTTTAAGATGTTTCTATAGATTCTTGAAAAGAAAAGCAGCTATTTAGAAAAGCCTTAGTATCTCAAAATGGTATAATGTAGTTCATCTTGGCAGTAAATGTGACTGTGCTTGTAAAAACACTATTTAACGTAAAATCTGCAACACCAGGTCATCTTCTTCCATTGCTCCATAGTTCAGTTCTGATTCACATGTGCCCATTGTATGCACTTTCAGCCGTGGACAGCTTTGTTGTCAGCGTTGTTACTTTTGCTATGCCTACAATGTCCCATATGCAGCAAGCTGCAATGTACAGTTCTGACACTATCATATCCAGCATTACCTTTTTTGTGCTACAGTAGCTCTTCTGTGGGATTGGGCCAGATGGGCTATCCTTTTCTCTCCACATTTAGGAGCTAATAAAACGTTGCATCAGTGATTATTCTGTGTCCATGACCCTGTTATCAGTTCACTGGTTGTCCTTCTTTAGATATTTTGTATGTGGATTGGTACCGGTATGCAGTAATAACCTGCATACTGATACCACCCCACAAGACATGCTGTTTCAGAGATGCTCTGACCCACAATATGGCCCTTGTCAAATTCATTCTCACACTTCCCCACTTTTACTGCTTCCAACAAATCAACTTCAAGAACAGACTCCTCACTTGATGCACCCCTTGACAAGTGCCATTGTGATTAAATAATCATTGTTATTTGCTTCACATGCAAGTGGTATTAATGTAATGTAATATATTATTTTGGTCCATTTTCCATTATTTTTTTTTATCGTATGTTACTATGCTATAAGTAATCTGTCCATTATATTTTCCATAAAAGCTTGATGTGAATGGTACAGAAAGAAATGCTGAATAAAACATCCAACTGAGGTAAAGGAAATGCCCTGGCATCAATTACGTTTTACCTTAAAGAGCTGGCAACAAGTGAGGAGTTGCAGAGCGTCCAAGTTTTGTGTGTTTACCCCAAACACGTCCAATAAAACTAAAATTTAATCCACCCATTCCCCCAAAAAGCACTTTAATATCTTTCAAAACTTCACATTATTCAGGTGTGCTGCACTGTTTTCACATTCTATTAAAGAGTTTTGAACAGGTGTTTTTGTGCAAAAAAAAATCCCAATGAAAGTTTAACAAAACTAATATTAAATGAAGAATTTTTTTTTTTATTTCTTACGCCAAAGAGGAGCAGCAGTCCTATGGGAATGGAGCTCCACCATAAAAAAGAAAGGATAAAAAACCCCACAAACAGCCTAGTTAATGATAAATTAGCAAGGGCTAGTATTATGCACACAGTGCATACATCAGTACATACATCCGTCAGTAGCTTTTATTTGTTTTTTTCATTTTTTCTCAGGAACGATCATCATATTGAGTCAAGATGTCCAAAAATGTTTGAGACAATCGTCAACTACTTTAAAAACAAGCATTGTGGCTACAGATGGTTACTTACATTTATGGCATTTATCAGACGCTTTTATCCAAAGCGACTTCCATTCCCTAACTACAGGGGACAGTCTCCCTGGAGCGACATGGGGTTAAGGGTCTTGCTCAGGAACCCAGTGGTGGTGCTGAAGGTAGGATTCGAACCCATAACCACTTGGTCCAGAGGCAAGCATCATACCCACTGAGCTACCGCCACCCTACTTGTGTACATAAAGCTCCATAAAAAATTACTGTCAGTACTTGCTTAAAAACACCGTGACCAGAGATAAGTGAATCCAAAATTAACCCATGCTAGAATACCATAAATCCAGTATGTTTGGTTATTTACTTTGTTTTCTTATTCATATCTGATTCTAACATAAACATTGGGGGCTTTTTTTGATACTATATGTTTATTTTTTGGTATGAAGCCCATTGGCAAACAACAAATATCGCAGTGAATAATGCACTGCTATGTTCTCTCGACTTTGCAGTGAATTCAATTCTTATTTTGTCTTATCAACCACTATTAGTGGTCATATACACACAACTGACAACAGACAATATTGTGAATTGGGTTTCCTCCCTTTCAGTGATGCTCACTAAACCAAATAACCCCTTGTAGAGAATCTGCTAAACCCAGATTTACAATAACCTTTGGAAACTGTGTTTTTATTTAAATTTCACAGTATTGACTTTGCACTTTAAAACGTAATCAATATTAAATTTTATTAAAACATACACATCCAGCAAAGTAATGTAAACTATACTATGCTAATCATTCTGACTGTAGTTTCTCCCAAAAACAACTGTAAAATTTTTATGGTCCAAATATAAGGATTTTGCATTTATTAATGAAGCTTTTTTTTTTTTACTTTAAAAGCATGCCTTTAACACCGACCCAGATTCCGTACCCTGTTTGATCATCAACCTAAAACAACTGAATTGCAAAAAAATACTGAATGTTAAAATAACCAGCCCTAAAGCTTAAATCAAAAATAAAATGAAATAATAATATATTGTAATATATTAAAATATTATGTTCTTTGTTGTACTGAATGCATGTGGTGTTTTTTTCTAAGTTCCTTAGAAAAGAAATTCATGAACATATAAGCATAAACATATTTTTGTGTAGCCACATAATCATCATATTTTTCAGCTATATTGCGTAGCTCTATTATGCAGAAACAAAGACATAAACAAAAAACAGCCTCATGCTACATCCAGATTTAAGTGCACTGAGACTGAGCATCAGTCATGTCCACTTAGGTTCGCTTTGTTGGTTGCTGACCCAGGGTGGTGTCGACAGCAACCTGTCACTGTTGAGACTGAGGCAGGGGCGGGAAGGGGGGGTGAGCCACAGGGCGAGTGGGACAGGGCTGGCAGCCGAAATAGAGCATCAGAGGGACCATCAGCCAGAGTTCAACAGCCTTTCTGAAAGCTAGGGCGAGAGGGAGGGGGTCATTTGGAAGGTGTACCGACCAAGCCGTTACAGCACCATCCAGCAGAAGACCCAGCGCATAGGTTTCACACTATCAAAACAAACAAAAAAAAACGGTGCCACACTCCAAAAGGAAATGCATTATTATAGATGCGTTTTAGGCAATACATTACAAATATATTTATAATCCACTGATATCTACTGATTTACATGACAAACAGCAAAACTGTCTTAAGACTTTAAAAATCCAACATTTATTCTGAATTATTCAGAGAGCTTTAGTGTAAAATGCTCTGAGACTGCTAAAAACAGCCCCATGATTATTATTTGGTATCTCCATATGTTCACAGTGGGAGATAACAAAAATGATTAGTGAGACAGTTTCTCCATACAAAAACTGGCACACTTACGGTCCACCACGGCTTAGACCTACCTCCTGCTTTATCCTCTTTGGCATTAGCTAGATGAATGCACATCACATAGTAAATGATGTAATATCAAATAAAAGAATACTTCACCTGCCATTTTTGAAGGTACTAGTTATGAGATCTTGCTGGTTTAGGTTCATGACTGGCTTCTCATAATTTGAAAGCAATTTATGGGCTCCCTCTTTGTGGGTTCCAAGTCCCAGCCCCATTTTTGCAACTGTACTAGAGGGCTACTAAACCTTCCTTCAGCTAAAGTTTTAATGATGATTGTGGATAGCGCAAATATATTGGACCATTGGTCTAAAATCTCCAAAAGGTGTTTTACTGGGTTGAGATCTGATGATTGCACAGACACATACACACACACATTTTTTGAGCAATCAGGAAAGCTATAATGTCATCTTCAATTTCATGTTGATAATCATTACATTTAAGAGAAATTCTAGCTATATTGTTCCAGGCTGCACTTTGTCTTGGTTTGACATGGCTTCACTTTAATATTTGGAGAACAATATAAATATTTGTTTTGAAATATTAGGTTTTCTGCTAAAGCAGAATGAAGAGTGGAAATAGACCATCTATGAGATCATATTCTCAAAACCCACACCACACCTAGGATTTGTTCTCCAAGGAGACGCAGTGCTCTCTGCTTTTCCAGAATGTGCACAAATGCGGGTTCACATTGAGGCCAGAACAGTGCAAGCTCTCCCTCCCTCAACCGACTTGACTATCCATAATAGATATGCTGGTGAATAAGTGATGAGAGATCACCATGAGAACATTATGGCTGTGATGGAGCACTAAAAGAAGACACTGCCTCTCTCCTTCACTCTTTTCCACACCCCATAAATGAAGCTGCAACATCATTAAAAAAATTCAAATACAGCAAGGTCTCTTTCAGCTACTTCTCAGCTTCTAGCGACCATCACACGAGGGTTGTTACACATGGCAGGAATGCAACAAATCACAGACATGCCTGTAGACCCTGTTTACGCCCAAATGTATCCTGTGAATGCATATCAGTGCTATTTCTGGTTTGGATAATCCACATGCAGGTGTAAGCACATACAAATTGATTTACAGTGTTGGCCAAAAGTCTAGAATCACATTGAAAAATTGGCGTTTCTTTACCTGGAAATGAATAAAAGAAGAGATTCAATATTCAAGATTCTCAGCTATTCCTAGGTTGGCATTAAAATTTGAACAACACTTTCACACTGACCACGTTAATGTCCCTACTGTAAATCTGATTGCTCAAACCATTTCAGGAGGAGGTCTAGAACACATTTACCCATTTAACCTATATTCTGAACTTCCTAATATTGTAATGTCTCCTCCTCCTGCTGTTCTGCCTATGCAGAAGAGACCACCCTCTGGTCTGCTGCTACTTAATGCCGAATCACTGCTCCACTGTTCATCTCCTTAAATGAGTTTCTTCTCTGAGTTTAATTCAGAAGCCTATTTTGGTCAAGCCAGCTAGCTTTCCCAGTCTCACTACAATACATTGTGTTCTCAAGCATGGGGTTCATTACACTGATGACATACAGAGCTCTTAACAGTCATTTTCTTTTAAACACATTAACTGCCAGTGTAGGATGTGAGGCAATTGTTTGTTGTACAAATGCTCATTTGTTTATTACTAGTGCATTATTTGACACATAATAATTAGATTTCTGTCAGAAATATATGAGCACAGAGAGTAAAAATTCAGGTAGATAATAATGTAAAGGAGTAATCAGAAACTGCCAGGTGCTAGTTGCTAGTGTAAACAGTGTCATAAAACTCAGAAACTACCCTAAGCAAATACGATATTTTCAGAAGAAATTACTTCTCATGACATCAATATGGAAAGTGTGCTTTGATAATTAGGAGTGGGATAGCATAGCATTTCTTACCTAAGGAGTCACTGTAAAACTGTAAATAAAACACAAAAACCGCATTGTTGTGTTTGGGTTAACAAAAAATGCCTAAAAATGCCTATATTTATAGTGTAAACCCTAAATATGCCCCCAAATATGCTCCCAGAACACTTTAATTTCATTTTAAACTCTGTTAAACTCTGTTTAATGCATTACCCTTTTTGGTAGCAATTGTTCAGTGTATTACCACCAACGCTGGGCTGGAGGCAGCTAATACACTTCGGTTCTCAAAAAACTAATAAAAGGTAGAGGATATTTGCAGTTTCCGTGTTATTGTGGGTTATTCCCCGCAAAACAAAGAGTTTTGTTCTTTAAAAAAATCAGAAAACTGGGGGTTTACTGTATCTTACATGTTTCTTGTAAAAATATAAGATAAACCTAAAACATTTGCGTGGTATTATGTACCAAAAAAAGTTGTAAATTTTTAAATGTCTATTTTCCAGCCTCTTTTATGGCAGTTTTAGTTACTGGACCAATATCTAAATGAGCTCTGCTGATTGATAACCAACTATCAATTCAAAAAGCAGCCTGGCTTGAAAAATTGCTTATGATATCAGTATGAATGGGTGGGCCTAACGTGCTATAGTCTGTAAAGTCAGAGATTTCTAAACAAGTTGGTGTTTTAGCAACAGGTCATGTATTCACTGTTACACTTAGACGACTGTAGTTTTTCACCTTCAGTTTTTACTCATGTAATCATATGTACTGACATATAATTGTATGATTAGATAAAAAAATTAAGACACAGCTTAAGCTGTACTAAGCTGTTATATAAGATTATATAAAGTGAGATTATATAAAGTGAGATTTTCTTTTTTCCCCTGTTGTTTGTAATGATGTAAAATAAATTTTTACCAAAGGAATGAATGCACAAAGATTTGCTTTTAGTGACTACGGCCAGTCTTTTGGCTCCTACAAACACTGTCCAAATGCACTAAAAAGGAAGAACAGTAAGAACTCTCTCTCTCTCTCTCTCTCTCTCTCTCTCTCTCTCTCTCTCTCTCTCTCTCTCTCTCATTGTCCGTCACTAATGTGACTAATGTGGAACAGCCTGATGATTTTGCTCTCCTTGGCCCACATAATTATTTCATTGAGCACAAAAAAGGGCCCATGAAAAAAGCATAGTAATTTTGCCTGGCCATTACTCAAAGAATGCTCCCCACTGCCAATTAAACACAGCTGTCTTAATCAAGCTTCTGCCTTTCATCCCAGAGCTGTTTCTTATGAATTGTGTTGGCGCGCATGTGTTTGCTGCTGAGGAGCTGCTATCTTGGTCCACAGTGCATCAAAGCACAGGCTAATTCGATTAGAACCGAAGTTGATTCACTGAACTTCACGGTGGGGCCACCATGGTAAGCACAGTGTGTGGAAAAGCAGAAGACCATGTGCTATTACAAAGGGGAGGGCATTAAAAAAAACCTTGACATCAGCGTCATCGCTGTAAAGGTCTCCTGAGAAAGAATCCAGACAAAGATCTAATGGCATGAGTTTGCATTTTTTCTGCCAGACGCAGCTGCTCATGCACATGACACAAATGCATTACTTTGGGTGGGAAGACGGCACGAGCAACACATGAAGCCTGTTTTCCTCAAGCCATGATATTATGAGTGCCGATATGGCGCTTTACCCGGCGGGGGGAGCATGTCACCAGGGAGCACTAAAAGCAAATCCTGACCCTGTTGATAATCAATAATTCAGCAGAAATCAGGGTTAAGAGAAGTGCACTATCGAGCAAACGCATAATTCATTGAGCCGGGAGGGGGCAACTCTCTCCACCTCCATAAAGTTTGAATAAGGCACAGCAAGTCGCCGTGTTAGCTGTCCATCCGCGTTAACACCATTAACTCCATTACAGTCATGGCCGCTTGGGAGGGGTGAAAATGGTGCAGTTAGTGAAGAGTGATAGAGATAAAAAGAGAGAGAGAGAAAGAGAGATAGGGAGACAGAGAGACAGAGGCAAGGTAAATAGGCTTATCATGTACTTTTTTTTACCGTGAGATCAAGTCTAGGTTTCTTTCCTCTATTCAACATGCTCTCAAATCAACCACCTCTTCCTTTGCCAGCTAGAAGCCAAATTATATTTTCTAGGCTATAAAGATTATTCAAGCCTTGCTGAAATATTCACCTGTTGTGACAATATATCTTAAACCAGACAACCAATACAAACATACATATACATATACACATGTTCATCGACTTCAGGTTTTACTCATGTACTTATGTGTAATTGTTTTGGGATACACTTTTGTATTTACATTAGTAAAAGCTAAAATTAATATGTATTTAATTAATATGACTGGACATTTTTCACAATAACCATCATTCTGCATACTAGTTTTTTACATTTTGAGTAACGACTCACTTTACACTGCAGCTGTTAAAATGGAGTAACTGGCCTTTACAAACAAGATGGGCAGTGAAATGCCTTGCTGTGATCATTTTAATGAATGACAAGGGCAACCAATGAATGAACCGCAAGAGAGCTTTGGAGAACTTGCACAACCTGGAGCTTAATAACTTAAAAAATGTGAATTTAAAATAAAACCTTGGAGAAAAATACAAGCAGCAAATGACCTGTTTAACATATACCTTTTACAATGGAAAGCCTACCTCCAAGGGAAATTCACTTAAGTGACTACAATGCTGACAGTTTTAATAAATGGTTCACATTAATATTCATCACCATATATTTGATGTTCAGAGCTTTGAGTATGTTAGAATATAAACTTTTTCCACCCCCTCCCCCATCGTCTGATTTCTATTCTTCTTTTGTTGTCTCCATAAGATTTTCAAGTGACACCATCAAAAGGAATGCCAGTTTATCCATGCAAATGACTCGGAGGAGTACCTCGCATGTCTGCCTTGCACATTTGCATTTAGTAAGTCCTGTCAAATTTTGAGTAGCTTGTATCTCTATTGGATCCCTGTAATATGTTTTTTACTCCCTGCAGTGCAGGAAAAATTGCTGGAACGGGATCAATGATGCACTGTACACAACTCACTTGAAATGGGGGGGAGGGTAATATGCATATTGGTTAATCCTGGTGTGAATAAATCAATACAGGCTGTGAAGAATGAGCAAATTGTTACTAGAAAAGGAGGATGTCATTTCTTAAAAACAGAAACAAACAGCATAAATTGTTTTGAGTGAACATTAGGCATTTTCCTTAGAAGCCCATGAAAGAAAAAAGGATTTAGTCACTGTGTAGACTTCTGAAAGGTCATGATGTTTGATCCAGAAAAATACTATATCAACTGCACCCTCATTAAGATACAGATCCAGACATTAGCAGGTTTTCTTCAAGTATAACATTGACTCTAAGGGTGTATACACACTAGACAATACAAGATAACAATGGTAGCATGTAGAACCATTGATGAGGTGTGTAGACATCTAAAGCAGAAACTGGATTTGTACTGTTCCAAGTGGGCAAATCTTTGAAAGGGTTATTGTTTATAGTTAAAGTGATTACCAATTACTGATGATTGCAATTAATAATCTCATTATTACTATTCCTTTATTAATTGTATTATTACTATTCATACTATGATTTTATAAATGAATCCAATTTATCATGTTCATTATTCACTTACTTTCTCTGAAGTTTAGGCTCGTGTATGTTACAGCATTCTTACTAAACAATTTCTATCCATTTTACTATGCAGAGCTGATTGTTTACCTACATCTCCCCCTTAGAACAAGCACACATACATGAATTATTGTTTAATCTGAATACAAACTAGCCCCAGTTATCAGAGGTCAGCTTCCATACATAAAAAGTGATTCTACACTACCAAAGAAAGAAATATAATGAAACAAGCATGTAAATGCTTATACTAAAAACTCCCGATGTAGAGGGCACTGCAAAGAACTGTCATGGATGTGACTGGAACAGGGAGAAAAAACACTGGCTCAGTTGGATAACTTACTAAACCAAATCAAAGTCTCATCAGTTCTCATAGCACACACAAGAACCGGTTTTTGAGCATAGCTCTTTGAGTGCTGTACAGCCACGTTCTTAAGCTTCAAGTCAAGGGCGGACTGAAAGCCAGGCATACCAGATTCCAGCTCAGGGCTGAGAGAGAGAAAGATGGGTAATAAACATCCACATATTACACAAACAGTGTAAAGTGCCAGCCACATCTAGGCATGAAGGAGAACAGGACAATATGGGGGTGTGATCAACCCAAAGCTTGAGGACCCCCAGGCAACGGAAGTGAACTCAAGGTGTCTCGGGCTGGAACCCAACACTGCAGAACCGTAACCCTCCCAGTTCACCAAGTACTGAATTTGTCTCTGCCACCTCCGTGAGTCCATGACCTATTATACCCAGTTGTCAATCTCAATCAGCTCCAGAAGGGCTGGCTCAGCCACCCCCTTGTCCAAGGGTCCCTAAACCATGGGCCTGAGCAGAGAAACATGGAAAATGGGGTGAATGCACATAAGTGGAGGCAATTGTAATTTTTAGGTGACATGGTTAATTTGAGACATATTTGAAAATGGAGCAATATACCTCAGGGACATTTTCAAACTGGGAAGTTTCAGACAAAGATACCAGCCACACCTCGTAAGTTGGATAGTATATGGACATCTACTGTGGTCTGCCTGCTGCTTAAACTGGCAAACTGTTCAATTTATGGCCATTTGCGCTCCTTCCCACACCCAGTATGCCATGCGGAACTGGGGGTGTTAGACCAGTAGCAGAATGGCAAAGCAAGTTCTGGGCATAGCCTGCCCAGGCAAGACAGCCCAACCAGTCATGGTGCCAGGCATGGCAATAAGCCAGAATCATAGTGTAACCATACAACACTTGCAGATCCATGACAAAATCTACAGCAATATGGGATCACGGTCTGTCTGCCACAGGCAGGGGAATGAGCTTACCGGCAGGCAGAAACCCAGGGTTTTGGTAGTGGCACACACCAAACAAAAGCAGACAGCATTATGAACAGAGATATGGTGGGATATCAGTATTTTTGTATAGTGCAGGGAATTCCTGGGTGTCTGGTAATGGGGTTGGTGTTGGCCTATTCTGTCACACGATCATGAAAGTATTAAATGACTCCACTCCATCTATTCTGGGGATGGGAAGAATGGGTTCAGGTTCTTCAGTGGGAATAGAATAAGGGTAGTATCAGGAAATGCCATCTGCCTTCTTATTTTTGACCCTGGATGGTAAGTTGTCATGCTGGCTCTAACTAATGCCACCACTCCTCTAATGCTAATCAGATGGTGAGCAACTTGCAGTTACCAATGCCTAACTATGACCTGCCTCCAAAAGCTTAGTTTAGAAGCACATGGGTGAATTTTACCCGGGTTTCTATGTCTCTGCTCCTATCCCAGCTTCCAAGGCATCAACTTCCATGAAAACTGTCATGCAGGATAAGGAATTTTCACTGAGAAACAGAGGTTTAAATTTATCTCTAGAAGGAGGCATTGTAGTCAGTTTTTAGGACTTGCCTTTGAAGAGGTTGGATATGACCAAACTAAAGCCCTAGCCAACTGAGGCTCAGACCACGAAAACAGACACCACTGTATCATCTGTCCTGACATTCACAAGCCTGATATTGTATCTGAGAAATGAGATCTCTGACTAGTGGAAATCCCATTTCCCAGCTTTCACACAGAACCCATGCTCAAGCCGGCAAGAGCAGAGCCTTGCAGGTGTGACATGTTCCGTGTACGTTTTTGAGTGCACCAATATAGTCATCAGCATAGACAATCACAAATCTATTCAACATGTCATCGAACATGTTATTCCTAGAAGCATGGAACATGGGGGTGGGGGGGGGGGGTTGTTTGCCAATACATATGGCATACCATGATAGATGTAGTTACCTTCCAATAGTCAATCTGCAAAACTGTTCAATGGCCAATAAGATTGGTAAGAGGGTGTGGGTACTTCACTGAGACAAAACTGAGCCCCCTTTTGTTAATGCAGGGCCGAAGTCTTCCATCATTCTTTTTGGCAAAAAAGAAACTAGTGGAGACAGGAGACACAGACTGACTAATTAACCCCTGCCTGAGTGCCTCGGCCGCTTATTCCTCCAAGGCTTTAATTTTGGCTCCAGGCAGGAGCTCAATAGTACAATCCCAGGGCTTGTTGCTTTGAAGGTGCTAAATACCTCGGCCAGCAACAAATATTCAGAGGGGATGTCAGCAGGAAGGTTTGCTTGAGGGTTTTCATGAAGAGATGTGATTCTGAATGCAAGAGTTTCTACAGTAGGAAGACCGCGATTTAATTTTGCAAGCATTCCAATCAACAATAAGAACATGCGTCGCACCCATGGTAGACAAAACACAACCTGATTCTGAGATTCAGGCAAGACTAGAAATAGCCTGCTCATGATAACATATTTTTATGCTTAATATAGATATTTACTTGTCATTTGCAGCATAGTTTTTAAAAGTTTTTAAGATTGTTTCATTAAGTTTATTTTTAAGATTGTTTTATTAAGTTTAAACGCAAATTATCTAACAATTACAGATATTAAAATTTTTTTAATTATCAGAAATTATTTGACCTATATGGTCCTGAGGGTTCCTCTCTGCTAAAATTACTTACACAGAGTCACAATACTGTGGCATTGTTCCGATCTTGTGAACGATTCGAACCATTCCACCATCGAAAGAGTCAGCTGGTAATATTAGGTCAAAAGCCAAAAGTCGCACTCACTAAAAAGAGAAATGACTCTGTGGAATAAGATGGCAGAAAAAATAACCAATCCTATTAATATTCACAAAGACTTGATTTCTTTTTTCTTTAAAAAAATGTTGATTAAAAGATAAGACAGACAAAATGAATGGGTCTTAGAATAACCTTGAATCTATTCCAAGTCCTCTTCCTGTGGTACTGCAAGATTTATCAAAGGCGCATGCACACATTTTGCATTCTGAAAGGTATAGCTCATAACTTCTTGCACTGCAGAAATCCTTCTCCCTCTCTTAACCCATGATGACTTACAGTGCCCAAAGTGCCTCCTCAGCTAACAGCTAATTTAGAATTTGTAACTGTGAATGCTTGACCTGTGTTGTCTGTTGCATTCCAATTATAATGTTGCACTGTGAGTTATTGTGTCACCATGCATGTGTCAAAGTGTGCTTAATAGGTGTGCTGATCTTGGTGGTGGATGAAATTGCTTCATGTGGTGGCTGTCTGTCAATGGCATATTGGAACTCAAGGTTAACTTTATGTAGGAGAAGAAAGACACATTTATTTTGAAAGTTTATCTTGGGTTATGAGAGATGCAATACATTTTATTAAGCAGAGGGATTGTATGACAATTAAAATGTTCAAAATTTCAAATTCACCACATCATTACATTACTTAATTTGTTATTGAAACAAGTTGTGTCATTTAGAATAAAATTAAGACAAAGTGCATATTATTTATTTTTAGTGACTGAAATGATTTAGAAGCCTCAAATTGCATGTACAGTAACCCCCCCCACCAAACACACACACACTACTCGCAAGGATTAGATTCCAAGAGCACCTGCATATAGTGATGGGGGTAAAATAAATGCCTAAAATGCCTATTTGTACAGTATAAACCCTAAATATGCTCCCAAAACACTTTAATTCCATTTTAAACCATTTTTTACCCTTAAAGAAATGTAAAGGTAAACCTGTATTTGTACTGTACAGTTTACACTGAACTCAATGCTACAATGTAAAATACCAATATTAGTCCCATATATACTGTACTGTAATTCATGCACACCCATTTTATTTGGTATAAGCATGCAAACACAGTAATAAGTTAATTTAATTTGCAGTAATGAAAATACAGGGCTTTAAGAAGAACAAAACAAAAAACATTTGACATGCTTTACGGGGGAAATTCTGGACTGCAGCTGCTTCAAAGGACAGCAGCCAATCAGCAGCAAGAATAAACAAATAGTGCACTTGACTTGGCTACTTTCAAACCTCCTGCCTCTGAGTACTCCTCCCGTGCTTTCTTTGCATTTTCTCCACAGTATCAAAACATTTATAGTTATATTTTACATGGAAATTAATCTGAATTTACATTTATATTTGTGTTACAAAATTAGCCAGGAGAACCTTATTGTAGCAGTGGCAGTTAAACAAATACTATACACATAGGGGATATTTCTATTTTAAATAAATGCAACATCACAAAACTTATGTGAACAACTAACAAAGAAAACAACAGTTAATGACCAGGTTCAACTGACTTAGGAGCAAATTAGAAGACTGGTTCTTTTGCATGAATGGCTAAGTCATAGAGCATTTTTTTTATCTGAATAAAAAAAAAATAATATATCCATTTTTAGTCTAGTTACAAATCTATGAATTGTCTGAAATCAACAGAGACGTAACTAAAAGTAAACATAAAGTCAACTAAAATGTATTATTAGTTATTAATTTATTATATTTATTTATTAGAAGTTATTAATCTTTTAGAATTAATATTCATTGTACATAGTATTCTCATAACCATTTATCAATGCTAAGCATATTAAAAAGTTAACCACATAAATGGGATGTAAAACTAACTTTCAGCTTAACTATGATGTTGACCCTTTTAGAGAGAAATAGACATTTATAATGTCATTTATCTTTGACACACAGCTTCATGAGGACATTTTGCACTGATTTCTCTTTGGATGATGTATATCTTTCCATATGGAAACCAATGAAGACTGATGGGACTAGCTGGCCTTGAACAATGAGTTGCAGCGGACCATGCGACAAGTGATAAAAGCAAATGTTATCACCAGCCAGCCTGTTCCCTTAGGAGAGTCCTTCACCAAGCTCTACTTCTTTCTCTCTTTTCTTGCTTCCTGGTCCTATGCCTCTTTACAGAAAATCTGCACTAGCTAGGCCTGACCTTCACATAGAAAAAAACAAGAGTTTATACATAGTGGAAGAAGGGTTGTGTTGTACCAGTGTGCTGGGGCTGTCAGCTCAAAAGCACTAAATGGGCTTGTAGTCTGTGTACCTTCCTTGAACTCTACCAAGTTTTGTTATAATGGGAGACTTATATATATTGAGCTTATATCTCTAAAGCCAGAGTGAGCTGTTTCTTCCTGTCTTCAACCAATTAGTTCTGCCTCACAATCTATATCCAGCATTTACTCAGCATTTCTGCATAATGCAGTTGTTTAGATGTAAACAAAGTCTTTTGAAGTGGTTTAATGTGAAATGATTCATTGTAGAGAAAGTGACAGACACAGTTCTATACAGGGGTGGTGAAAGGAACCATGTATGTCCACACACCGCCAAGAGCATCCATTAGTGCTATTTAAAAAAAAAATTGGTTCCTCCAAATGTTCATGTTTCAAAAAATTTGGTTCCTCCAAAATGTGTCAATATATACAAAACAGCCAGCAAACCTAAACAAGTTTTTAAAGTTTTTAAATAAAACAGTGTTCAAGATTAAACAGAGGTACACCTAACAAATCAAGCTTTCTTTGTCAACTATTCTACCTTGCATGAACCTCTCTGGCATTACATGTTTGTGACCAAAACTATTGTATAACAAGGTCTTCGGGATCAGGTAGAGTATTTGTAAGCATTTTGTGCAATAACAATGTGTGAAGGACTTTCAGATATCTGTTTCCTCGATCACCCACTGTAATTCTTTTGATATGTTTCTTCAAAATGCAGAATATGAAGGTGCCAATTCAGACGCATCAATTTAGGAAAGTTAAGTATCACAGTTTCTACTCTTTGATCCAGGAGCCCACTCAGTTTTTCATAGATCATGTGTACAACAGTGTTGGACAGTAATCGCGGTACTGTATTAAAAATTTTACATTTTTTAAAATGTATAAAAATTTTTTTTAGTAACATAGTAATTTAACATGTTATAATTTTAAAATTGATAATTAGATTACCGTTACAATTTCAAGCAACATTACGTTACTGCTGTGTTACCCAGTGTTGTGCACAAACGCATTCAATAAACGGCGTTCATTGAACATTGAACGAATCAGTTCTGTTCAGTGATGAATGTGATTGTGAGGGACGTACATTCTCGCGAGACTGAACGCAGCTCACACTTTACGTTTGCTGATTTCAAAACAAAGTTCTCAAAGAATGGGGACTGGCTCTCACTCGATGGGGGGTCGGCTGTTCTGATGCACCACAAAACATCGGCACATCGCTACTGATAACAGGCTAGCATGATTGGTGCTATGAGTTTGAACGCCTCTACAGAAGGCAATTTGACAAATGTGATCTAAATCATTTTTTATTTAATGATCTGAACTTTGGACTAGTTCTTTTCAGTGTGAACTGGAATAACATTGGTGTTAACAATAAAATAAAACGCTTTAACATCTATATTATAAAAACTGAAATAATAATTCACAGTAACCCGTCAGTTGCATGCCTAGTCTGACAGACAGTCACGCGCGTGACATCGTCTACGGGAGATCTGCATGCAAGTGTGTGTATGAGCTGACTTAAAAGTTTCTTTAGAGGGTGGGGAAGTAACTAGTAATCTAACTAGTATTGTAACTAATTACTTTTGAAACAAAGTAATCACATTAGTAATTTGATAACTTTTAAAGGGGGGTAATCAGTAATCAGTAGTTTAATTACATTTTTAAAGTAACTTGCCCAACACGCGTGGTTGGTATATACATGTACAGGTATTTTTTGCATAAACATATGCCTGTTATTACACTCAGTATGCCTCTAATTAATGTCAGCACCTCCTGATTAGTCTCTGCAGTCCATACTCCCACTGTCTTACAGTCATTTTTTATTTAAACTATGTCAAACATTGGCACATAAAAGAAAGTATTTAAAAAATATCTTGGAAAATCTCAAAACTCCAATGCCAAAAAGGAACTCTACTTCCTATTAAGAAGAGCACCCTTCAGCCCAAAATTCTCACCATATTCTACAGAGAGACTACAGATAGCATTCTTTGTAGCTGCATATTGATGTAGGATGGAAATTCTACCACATCAGATTGCAAGACCGAGGATAGTAATGATAGGTGAAATGATCATAAGGGTCTCTCTCCCTTCTGTTGCAGACATTTACAGCACACACTGCATCTGCAAAGCCTCAAGCATTTTGGTTGACCCAGCACCCCCCACACACCCTCTTTTCCCTCATTCCTTCTTGCAGAAGGTTTCACAGCATCTGGGAGTTCACTACCAAAATAGGGAACAATTTGTTCCCTCAGGCCATCAGACTCCTAAATCAGAACTGAATAACAAACTGTACATCAATCACACACACACACACACATACACACACACACACACACACACACACACACACACACACACACACACACACACACAC
>JBBJLR010000024.1:2830388-2858562 GCA_037577145.1 Brachypetersius gabonensis
ACACACACACACACACACACACACACACACACACACACACACACACACACACACATGCACACTCTGAGCTGAATTGCTTCTCCTAGTCACACAACATACACACACTAAACAAACAATGAAATCTCCATAGCCACCACTATAAATGCCCTGTATAAAAAAATGTGGACATTTGTTTCTAATCCTGTTGCTATTTGCTATTTTTACACAATTATTTTATTACTGTCTACCTCAATCTTCGCATATCTCTGCACACTTGACAACTTTCCTGCCAAATCACAGTATGTTATAATATTATATACATTAGTGTGGTTGAGGAGAGCCTGCTTTGTATGCAGTCTTGTACTGTAAATAATTGTACTGTGCTCTTGTGTTTTTGCGCTCTCTTTTCAGTCCTGTCCTGCCTGCACATGTGTGGTCTTGTGATTATTCTGTTTTGGTTACTTGTGTTGAACCATGGCCCTGGAGGAATGTTGTTTCATTTCACTGTGTACTGTATATGTGGTTGAAAGGAAAATAAACACCTACTTAACTTCATTACTGAAGTACAAACATATGAGGAGAAAAAGCTAATGAGAGGTTTAGTGGTGTGAGAAATTATGCTTAAACAAAAAAACCTTATTGTTGTAAGCTTTGTGTTTTGTATCCAATTTTCAGAATATGATAAGTTTTCATGTTTTTTTTCATTCAGTGACGGTGAGCTATTTATTTTAAACAATACTGTAGTTGTTAACAGTATTAGTAGTACTAATTTTTATATATACCATGCCAAACCTAGGATAAATCATGAATGAAACAATGATCCAAATGTTCCTTTTACTATTACTATTGCAGTACCCAGTGAGCACATTGACATTCATGAGGAAGTCCCTGGAGGCCCGTCTGCCTCCCGGCCTAAGCAGTGAGAGAACACATTAGTAGAATTTTTTTTGGAAATAACAGACTTGCCCTTTAAAACGCCATCAATGTCTTGTTCTCTAGTCTCGGCAGACTCTGCTGTGCCACATTGTCATGTAGGGCTGTGCTGTAGCACTGGCATGCTCCGACCCTGAGCTGGAGTCACCTCCATCAACATCTGTGCATCAGGCAGAAGGCAGCTGTTCTGCCTGTATAACGTGCTGCCAAGGGTTTGCGTTTATGGATAAAGATATCATCTTCAGAATTGAACCAAGAGCGCGTTTTTTCATATCTCAATCTAGAGTGTTATGTTTTTTATTTCAAATGTGCAAACTCATGTGCATGCCTAGAACATATATATCTATATATATGTGTGTGTGTGTGTGTAAATATCAGGCATAATAATTTGATGCCTGATATTAACCAATATCTTCTGCACAAATCTTCCAAAATGTTAAATGGGTAATTGTAATATACTACCAGATGCCCACATTGGCTAGCATCACACTAAGTAAAGGGGGATGACATCCTACCTCCAGAGAAGCACAGTCAGTTGTGCACTCTTGGCTACAAAATATAATTTCCATTCAATATTTTATTAAATAGCACCTTTGGCCACACCTTTTCCATCACTAGAGTGATAATTAGCTCAAATTGGGAATCATTATCTAGGCAAATGTGTCCAATTTTTAGGAAAAAACCTAAAGCACACATTCCTCCAGTGTTGCTGAACCGTTGCTTCACTGAAGAAGCGATAACAAAACTGCACATGAGCAATAGTTACTGCACGGCTTTTTAAAATGTATTTATTTTCTTGTGTAAAAAACTTCTTTAGATGTAAGGCGATGGCGAAGGTTGAGTGACACAGAAGAACCCTCTCGCCTCCCTCTCTCCGTATATCCCTCGCTTCGCACACTCAGTATCAAAGCCTAAATACAAAAGCTGGGTAAGCAGCAAGAAGGAAGGATAAATATGATTAAAGCTCAAACTGGTTATTAAATAGGAGAATGCACTATTCTCAAATTCCAGCAGATCCAGCTGCATGCATTCCGCTTCCATGCCCAGTTTTGTTATGAAAATAAAAAAACACTGTATTCAGTGTCATTTTCTGCTGGCGTCCACCCAGCATTACTCGACAAATAGAATTAGGCCATTATATGAATGTTTATATAAGTAAAAATGCCCCCAAAGATCCATTATACATATATATGCTCTGACACTTTCAGTTGCTTTTTTGTTGTTCTCAGTTCATGATCATTTTATAGTTCACCCCACCCTCCCCCCAAAAAAAAATATTACAGAGATGAACTGGGCCCAACTCTGTCAGAACTGTGGCAGTTAGCAATTACTGCAAACACTGTGAAACAAAACACACCAGACCTTTTATTTCATCCACTAGCATTAGGGCAGATACAATGTCCACATATGCTGAATCGCCAGTCGCCGTCCCTGCTATAAACACCACTTATCACGCTAATTGACTTGCTACGAGTAAAGCGTAATGCAGGATAGTGCTCAAGTACCGTGGTTTTTCCCAGACAAATGGCTTGCATCAACCACATTGAGCTTTATATTCCCCTCACATCTCCCTTCCTTGCGCTGCGCCGAAAAGCCTCTTCAGTTGATATTTACAATGCCAAGATGTACATGTTACGTGGAAGCTAGGCTTTTCAAGGGAGGCAGAAAAAAGCAAAGGTTTTTTCAACAAATAAAATAATAAATTATTCTGTCCTGCTTCATGTATTTGCTGCCCACCTAACTAAATATTATGATCCCATACAATGTGCATTTCCTTCACAGTAAGATGCACATGAATCAGTGGTTGAGACAGCCAGCAATATGATATTTTATTTGATTGGGATTTATTTGAAGTTAAGTTTAAACAGTCACTCATAAAAAGCAATAGATTAAGCAAAACATTAATAATGTCCCAATGATAATTACTATATTTAGTATAATTTTAATGTACTTATTATACCATAAAGAGTTCATCCAGGGGGCTTAAGTACTGGTCCTATTTCCATGTTCTCGTTCTACAGCCACAGGCATCAGTAAGTGGGAGTGCAATAGACAGTAACTATTTCTTCCTCCCTAGGTGGGTTAATCATTCAAGACTCATTTGCTGAGTAAATTATGTTTTTCAGTTTAGAACTGGAGCTATAAGACATTGCTAAAAACACTAGACATCACCCCACATCTTCAGAACTTCTCGCAACCTGCCCAAGGCACATCCAGCTCTTCATTAAGGAGGCACAGATCTGTCAGGACAGTTTAGGACACATTTTGACTTACAGTGAGCTATAAACGAAGACAAAGCTTGTAGTCATCATGAAGATGTACATGATGGGCAGTTCAGAAAACTGCCCCAAGAGTGCTGATCTAGAGTAAATTTTTGTGAAATAATCATCAAAAAACTGGAAATCTTCTCCACTGCTGTCTAAAATGGGTATCCAAATACTTTATTTTTTATAGCTCAAAGTAAGTCATATGATGGGATGTTTTGGTGATGTACTTATTCGCATCACTCAAGCATTAAACTAAAGAAGCACAATAGCTTTAATAGCTTTAATAAGTCTTACAAACTCTCAAAAACATTCTGTTTGTTCTGAGTACACAGAGAAAGTTTTCTAGAAAACTGGCCTTCTGTCCATAGCTAAACTCTACGGAAGCTGTAGAGCAGCCAGCTGGTCAGAAGATGCTCAGTTTGAGTCCTAGGGACAGTCTGGTTCTTGTTTCATAATCAGTTCAGCAAATTAAAGGGTATGCCAAAACACTCTCCACCATGTTTCCACGAAGTTACATAATGACGCCTTTATTTTAAAATTGTCAAACAATTCTGGTTAATGTGTAGCATATTGGGTATTAGGGGAAATTGTGAAATAAACGTTTTGGGTTTTTTTTTTACAGCCATCGGATTAGTGTAAAATAATATTTTGCTGAAGCCATATTTTAAAAAATCAATTGGACAAATTCCCTGTGGCTTCCTCCCACCACCAAAAACACGCGTGCTTTGGGGAATAGGTCAATTGAGCACTCTAAATTGGTCCTGCGATGTGCTGGAGTGTACCCCGCCTTCGCCCATGGGCTGACCCTGAATGCGGAAAAAAGGGGTAGATGATGGATGGATAGATGGAAATACTTGATTTTACAAAATGGTTCAAATTTATATTCTGTGGGATCAGTTCAGTGATTACTTTGCAGTTTGAATAATTAATAGTCTGAACAAAGTTTGAAAATTTTTTATGTGGGGGATCATGGTACTTTTAAAGAGCCAACGAAAGAGAAGAAACACACCAGCAAGTTTTCAGAAATCTGTGTATGTTTGTAGTTACATGCATGTAAAGTAAAATTAATTCTTAGGACTTGTTACCATTAGCAAGGTCACAGCAAATGGGAGCATTATCTGATCAAAACCTTGCAACTCTGAGACGTTTTGTGAATATGTACAATGATATTACATCAGTGCTCTTACTCTGAGATGACTGATTAATAAAGCTCCTGCTCATCGTAACCTTTCCTTAAATGTTAAACAGCAGTAACTTGGACTCTGCTCCTGATGTGAGCACTACCAAATATTGGCATATGCAGTTGAAACAAGCTGGCTCCATATAGTTTTCAAATCCTATTCTGAGCAAGAAAAACAATCATAAGGGCTGGATGGAATAAATTATTCTGTTTTTGTTGTCTGGACCATGCCTGATTTGTACTAGGTTTTGATAAGGCATTCTCTGAATTGGTGTAGTGTCAATCAGGAATTGGTGCAGCTATCGGGCCAGTTTTTAATATTGCAACAACAACATGAATAACAGCGGAGTACATCAAATTAGCATGCCGTTCAAGCGGGCAGCCTACCAAGATGCATTATATGTTTACAATGTTCTGTGGGATATCCGCTTAGTGTCTGTGAAATGAGTGAAATGTTAGAAGTCTAGAGCTTCAAGGAAACAATTGAGGGCAATAAACAGACCATTCCGTATTCAGCAAGAACTGCTAAACGTTTGCAGTCCACTAAAATGACAAGGCATTTACTGTTAAATAAAGGTTCTCATTTATTAAACGGCAAATGCCATGTCATATCAAATTTTTAATACCCTACTTTCAATGTTTCTCCAGATGCTTTGATTAAAGGTTTTCAGTATGCTTTACTGAAGGCTCTCAATATGCTGCAGATCATTGCTTGTCATCAGTTATCACTAAATGTGTGGGAGTACATCTCAAGTTAGCAGTTTATCCCATTCTATCAATGCAGTAAGCATCAAAAGTGCATGTCTGGGCTGATTCAGACATTCTTTTGATGTTGGCTGTGAGAAGTATGGTACTATAAACAATCCTGATTATTTTTCGACCATTTCACAACTGTTAGACTGTGCCTCATTTATAACAGAGACTGGAACATCACTTTGTCGAGAATGGGCTATTTTTCCATATTATATAAAACAAACCTTTTTGTTTTTATTTAAAAAACAAAAACAAACACTAAACACTAAACACATGTGCATTGTTTTTAAATCATCGTGTACTAAAATGATGTGACTTTACTGCAGCATTTTAAAGTAACTGGTAACTAAATGTTCAGATAAGTCAATCAATTTCAGTTGGAACTAACACTCTAGGGCACAATACAGTAGGCACAAGGGGTCTATATCTCATCAGATGTTGAATGAGTCATTCACAAGTTTTGAATTATTTATTCGACTGCCAAATTTTGCCAAAAGCCTCCAGTTTTGGTCTACTCTCACTTTTTTATCGGTGGGAGGACTACGACAGTTACTGTGAGCATAAACTAAATCAGCATGCCAAAATTAATAAGATCTTGCAGAAAAAGTCACCATATTTAATTAGACTATCATGACAGCAGGAAACATTTAATAACATAACTTCGAAAACAGTGATAACAGACCATTTACAATCGTTTTTACAATAGGATTCTAACAAAAATCCCTTTTATATTTTTGCCCAGTACTGCAATGGAAACTCTGATAATTCACAATATACTGACATTGTGAATTACCTCTATTCACTGTTATGAAGTCCTGTAAATGGAGCTGAACTGTGTTTTAAAATATGACAGCAGTGTTGAAATAACATATAGAGTTCTGTCCTGACAGAACGAATGCACTTGTTTGTAACAAAAACAAGCATTTAGAAATGACAGACATTAGGGGCAATACTTTTCTGGTAGAACATTGAATATAAAAACCATAACTGATCCATGCCATTAGAGGATGGCACATTACGGTCATGGGAGCCATTTGGCTATTCTTTGGAAGAGACGGCTAAAGTTCATCAAAGATCAGTTTGGGCGGCAATGGATCATGGCACCCTAATTAAAACTGAGAGTATCTTATGCATCCACACAGTTGGAGAACTAAAGGAGCAAAGCCTCAGCAGTCGGAGCTGGAGTTGGAGGCACGCCGCAGTAAGAGGGCGTATAAAGCCTCTTGTAAATCTACCCTTGGCCTTCTCCCCTGCAGGAGGTGGTAAGTGAAAACATCTCCAGCTGCACTGAAGCCATCTTTGAACTTCCCTGCCCTCCCCCTATAACACACACATGCAGCATGCTAGACTCTCCTTTGAGGTTTAAGGCACCCTGCTAGCTTGCCGATCTATAAAAGAGAGAAAAGAGAATGAATATGGGAAAAAAGTTCAGGTATACTGTATGCCATCTGGAGTGGAGTAGAGATATTTTGTTTCATAACTTTTTATGTACATTAAATAGTAAAAGAGTGCAAGACTACTATAACTGCAGACTTGTGAAAAAAAGCACTGTTTGAAACCAAGCGCAGGTTCATGAAATATTCTGTTGCGGACAGATCTTTTTTTTTTTAATTTAAGGATTATTCTTACATATTTAACAAACTGGTTGAACAAAAAAAAAACAACAACAAAAAAGCAAAACCAACAAAAAATAAAAAAAAGACATATGTTATAAAGAAAAAAAAGAAAAGAAAAGGTCTCAAATATGTAGAACAAAAGCATTAATGAACAGGACCTCCTTTACAGGTTAAACATAGTAGTATAACTCTACACATGTCCCAAGTATTCTGCTTACAAGGGAGACTCTGGGGGTTCTAAAGTGAAGGATGCAATATGACAAAAAAAGGCTGCCATAATCTATAGAAGTGGGACAAACCCCCTTTGACAGAGTAAGGTACCTTTTCCAGCTTACAAAACATCAACACATCCGCCAGTATGTGGAGGTGGGTGAGATTTGAAACCAACGCCGAGCAACTAAACAAAGTCTACATGATCTGATTTGAATTTGGACAGTTTAATTCTGTTTGGTAGAACTCCAAATAGAGCTGTAAGAGGACACGGCTCGAGGGTTATTTGCAAAACGTTCGAGGGCGTAGCGAATACTGCGGTCCAATATGTGTGCAGAGACGAACACGACCAAGAATCAGTGTGCCATGGCTAGACTAATCTAGACTTAGTCCAGTAGACTCTGTGTAAAAATGTACACTGAATAACACCATGCCTAGCACATATAGAGGAGGAATGCACACGTTCAACAATAGAATTTCACAAATCAGTGAGATTCTCAACTAAATGCGGACAGATAATTTTAAAACACACAGCACAATGTATATTCATCAAAGTAAACAAGTTTCTAAATCTAAATTATAAGGCACCAACTTGTAAACTACTAACTGCTAATGATTGTCATTCTCAGTGATTTGTCTTAAATATTACATTCACACATCCTTCGATTCAGCCATTCTGCTGGCAGAATTAAAAGTCACTATATTTTTAAAGAATAATCATTTAATTTATTTTAAATTACATTACTAGATCTCCACAAAGTTGGCTTTTGGTGCCCTCCTATGAAGAAGAAATGCAGTCTGCTTATAGCTCTTTAAATCAAACTCATTTCTATTATACAGCGATACATATGGCTATTGTTATGAGAGGTCAACCAGATCCTTAACCTAGGACTAACAAGCCAGCCCCCTATTTTTTATCTACATCATTTCTGTAGAGGTTTTTCACACATGAGCCAGGGCCATGACTCAGAGTTCCCCACAAACTTCACATACTGCATGTGTTTTTGTCTGGAGGTGTGGTGAGTGCTAATTGGCTCCCAAAATAAAAAGAGGCAGATTTTGAGTTCAATTCTTTACTCTTCAGCAGCACTGCAGAAAAAAAAAATCCTTTGCTGTTGCAGTCTTGAAGTGCTTACAATTAAAAAAAATAGATCTCCCATCTACCATAATGGCAAATCTTAGCATCACCGTAACACAGATGATAGAACTCTTTACAAACTACATGGGATGATCTCATGTGCCAATAGACATGTCTGAGACATTCAAGATGGACTGTTTTGACTGCAATGACTGGATCTGATTCTCAGCATAAAAATGTGAGAAAATGTGAAATGACTGGAATATACCTTATCTTTCAATCAGCTCAACAGATTAAGAGGGTTGTCAGGCTGAGTGACTTCACATCTGCCAGTAAAGGGTGCAGATTATACTATCATGTGGACCTTGAATCTTTTGTAAAAACCAGAATCAGAAAACTTTATTCATCCCAGAAGAAATTGTTTATGTGAAAAGACTGGAATATACCATATCTTTCCAGCTGTTCAGCATTTTAAGAGGGCTGTCACACTAAACAGTTCCATATTTAATTTTTTTCCAAGCTTTTTCATAGAATGTAAGATGCTGGAAAGGTGAGTTAACGGATAACTATAGTAAGACTTTTATCATGAAATATATAGTTTAACCAAAACTGTGTATCTGTATCACCACAGTATATGCCTCACAAGTATGATCACCCCAGTCACTTTTAATTACTGAATCAAATTGTTGTTTGTTCACATTATTCATTCAAGCTATTTATTTCCTTTCTTCATTTTCCTGAAATTCAATTCTAGGATTTTTGTATTAATTTGCACATCATTCCTGTCCAAAGAAAAGCATACATTTCCATTTTTTAAACAAAAGTGACATTTTCTACATGATTTGAGCACAGCAGCTTCACTTACAGTTTGTTAAACTTTAATGTTGAATGAATCAGTAAAAGTGCTCCATACATTTATCATATATAATAAGCAAATAATTCTCTCGCCTTTTCCTGTGAAGTTATCCATTTTCTTATTATTTGTCATATTTTTGATAGTGATGTGTCAATAATATTACTTAACAGTTTGTGCTGTATACTCCTATCTTTCCAACTGTTCAGCAGGTTTAGAGGGCTGTCAGACTAAATGACCTCACATCTGTCAGTAAAGGTTGCAGATTATTCTAGCCTATGGAAACGGTGACATTTAATCATTTATAGGCACATACTGACTAACATATTACAAACATAAGTAGACAGGAAACAGTTCCAGTATGTAATTCGGTCATTTGCAGATACATTTTCAGAGAAAGTAGCTGTTGATAAGGTGAGTCAGCAGACTTTTTTTTTAATGTGCTACACCTTTTAATCAAAACATGTATATATGTATCAAAACAGGGTTTGAGAGTATTTTTTTAATTTATACATACATATGCAAAGTATGCTGTCATTCCATCTTTTATTAACTGATTTAGACAGAGTGGGCTCAGTACTATATGACATATTTCTGGTATTTTTCTAAAATCAACTATGTTCACTGAGATAAATCTATTGTAACATGTTCAGTTAAGATATTTATCTCCATTTTTCTATTTCATTTGATCTAAAAGTATTATATAAAGCCACCACTAAATATCTATATTAGGGCATTAAAGACTCCAAGTCGACTACTTGGTCAGCAAAGTCGAAGTCGAGTCGACTAGTCATTTAATGACATCATCACGCTCACAGCAGAGAGACACAGGCGTCCAACACTGAGCAATTTTTAATAAAATACTTTGTATCATTTACAGTCAACACGAAAGTTAAACAAAACAAAACAAAGGCTGATACATTGAATTATCTGGTAAATGTAAGTGTACAACTGAGAGTGGGAATAGTTTAGGCCGCAGCAGGACAACTCCTTGCAGTGCTAGCGTTTGCCATATCAGATACCGGAGCCATTTCAGATGCCATGCAGAACGCCGGTACTGTTACTGTACTGTAGGCGCCAATGGTACCGCCCCTTTCATGAAGAGACTATAATAATTGTTTAAACCAAGGAACGCGTGTCAGTGTAAGTCAATCAGAGGCAAAGATTGTTTTGCGTACACAAGACAGGGCAGGGAGAGAGGGAAAAAAAACACAAGAATAGTCGACTTCTCGTGCCTCTCGTGCCTCGACTTTTGTGTTAATGCCCTAATCCATATATATATATCAGAAATAGAATTTAAAAAGTAAATTAAAGTAGGAAAACAATCTAAGGCTTGTCTTGCTACATCAGAATTCTCACTACAAGAAAGATTTTTGCTCTTCAGCTGCCTTTCAAATCTAGCAATTTATCTAAACAGAACACGTTTTAATAGTCTGTTCAGTTTAGAGATTTTTTTCCTACATTTAGGAGGCACTTCTTTTTGAAATAAATTAAGAATTTAACATTTGAAATTATGTAACATATGACATATTTGAGTAGCCAGGCTCTCCTGAAAATAACAATGATTGGCTTATGTTACTATTCTTTGTTTTTCTGTAAAAAATCCTATTATAGATCGCTGTGTTTCTTGTCCCCCAGTATTGTTCAGATAATGATATTTGCTTGCAACACCCCATAGCTGGATTCATGGGCCATGAGAGTTCAAAGAGTTCAGGAGCTTCATGAGGTGATGGGTTAACCTTTAAGTGAGCGTGCTGTGCATGCACTTCATCCAATAACGATCAATATCTGCTCAGCCACCGAGTTAATATGTGAGTGGATGCAGCAAACTGCTTTGTGTACTTTTTAAGTGTTTGTGGCTGGTTGGAGCACAGTGATTCACTAAAAGGAGCCTTTAAAATCTTCTGTGTAAAATGTCACACTTATTTTAGTAGGTTGGCGGTTGCCTGAGAGTAGCATTAAGTGAACCCATAAAGTGGCAGTCACTTATGTACTACTCTAATAGGAGGTCAGTGTGAAACTTCTCTGTCCTTTTATTGATTAAATGGCTTACATCTTAATTAGCACTTTAAGACCAAATGTAACATGGCTAGCATGTTAACAAAACTACATAAATATTTTTTATTGTTTCAGACATCAATAAATATCAAATTTTGCTTACGCTTACCAGCAAAAAGCAATATGTGGCATTGTATGAACAGATGAAAAGACCCTCCTTGACTGCTGTAGTACTGCTGACTTCCAAAGAGACCCCCATAGACGCTTCACATGCCTAATCCAGAGAGGTTTTTGATAATAAGGGTTTTGAGATATGTGCTATAATACACATGCAATTTAAGAGAGCATATGACAACTCACTTGAGTCACTTCAGAGAAATGTCAGGAGTATATTGTGGTTTCGTACAGCTAAATAACAGTACACATCGCCAATAACAGCACTCCAATGACTTTGTACTCATTTGTTACTTATTTTGTTCCGTACATTTTCTTTTCACACTTTTCCAAACTTTAATTCTACGATTTTTAAATTTACTTACATATCATATTTTATTTGTATTTTGTTCAACATATTTTGATCATTTTCTACATAATTTGAACACAGTAGCTGCCCTTACATTTTAAAAACTCTAATGTTGAATAAACCAGTACAAATGCTCCCAAGATATTTGGAATTAAAAGCTTTTTATATTATCATACTAACATGACATTATTGTGCATTACCTTAGAAACTAATGAGTTTAGAGTTTAGAGAATGCGATGTCCCCGGTCAGCAGCTTCTAGAAGCTGTCAGGAACTGTACAATGGGGGCTTTAATTATGACAATTATAATATTGACAGAGAACAACACTCTTGTAAAGTATTGAGATGCTTTTTATCATATTTGTTTTGCCAGTGCTTATATTATTCTCATTTCAAACACTGAAAATGTGTGTCAATAATAAAATATACTCAAAAGGTTGTACTTAATGAGAGCATTTAAATAATTTGCAAACAATATATCACCAAGTTACAATAAAAAATATACAGATATGCTCAGCCAGCTAATTGTGGCTAATTTAATATTGATTAAAAGGGAGGTGGACAAATAATTGTATAAAGTGTTCTATTTTCAGTGGTCTTGTCTCTACTTTAGTTACTCTAAAAGATGGACTTTTCAGTTACACCTACTACAAATCTAAGAATTATCTGAAGTATGTTACTGGCGCTTTATCACAAAGGAGCCAACATAAAATATGTCACACTATTATCTTCTGCAATTTGGACTTGATCTTAAATATTTAAAATATTTATGCGTCTATGAAAGATGATACAAATGAGATATGTGGAATAGTCAGTCCACATGGCTGGAAAATCTCCACATCACTCTGCCCCTGACTAAATAATATCGAGAAATGATATCAATAATAGATGGATGTAATTAAGCATTGCTCGTTGGCTGTTCTAATGAGTCAAATGGAGCCTGCTTTAATTAACTACATATTGTGTCTGTTTTATTCAACCCAATTCAATCTGTGAGCTGCCTTATCACAATGGCATAACAGATAACTCAACAGATTACATGACATTTATTTCTAATGGAGGCTAGTGTCTCTGCCAAGAGTCAGTCTTCTGAGAGAGTGAGATAAGAAGACTTTTACAACATTTAACTCTGTCACACACCATTATCCTGTGTTAGCCTGAATCATGTAGCATTGTTCCGTGCTACTAATCTCTTCCTTTCTTATTTTGTGGGTTAGTTGTTGTAGTGTTTTGTTTTTTATCACAGAAAACAGTCATAAGCCATAGATTATCAGTAAAATCGGTAAAACATCAAATTAAATGAAAGCAAATAACAACAGAAACATACACAGAGCTAATGAGAAGCTCAAAAACATCACAGAGTGACCAAGGTTAAAAATACAGGTAGCACTCCTGTGATGCTGAGACCCACTTTTCCTGGCCAGTCAGCATCTGTCTGCTTGCTCATATCATCTACTTACAATAATTTAGTTCAGAAAGTGCACCACAGGGAGGATGTTAACGATGGTTAAGACATGCTGCATTTTTCATCAATCCAAGCCCACCCACAACGTCACATCACAACAGACATGCGTGTGTGTGTGTGTGTGTGTGTGTGTGTGTGTGTGTGTGTGTGTGTGTGTGTGGTTGCACCATGTGCTTGTGTGTAGGGCTGCATGTGCTAGTGCACTTCATTTACAATTAAAATATGCACAGACACTGTGATTAATATTTCATATCACACTAAATCTGCTTTATTGTTCTTGAGCTGCAAGTCAGCCATGTCAGAGATGGGTTCCTCACAGCAGCGTGGGTAAGAATGCTGACGCTGTCATCAGTGGCAGGTTTATAAATTGCAATTGCAATTTGAGAGACATGCTCTTACAGATATTCTCAGAATCATAATGTCTTCATTTTGTAGGATGCTACGGCTGTAGTTGAATAACTTAAGGAAGTATAACATATCAAAAACACTTTCTAGACCATCGTCATCATTATAATTGTAAAATCAGAAGGGCGAGCTCAGGGCTGAAGGACAGCCTTCAAAATAGTACATACCTCAAAACTTGATTAATGCCAGATTAATTTACAATGTCTTACAGGGTGTTCACAAATTGCCTTTATTATTAAGCGCCTTCATAGGGTGGTTTAGTGTATCCTCAAACTCATTCAAGTGAAAAAAACAATAAATGAATCATTCCACTGTGAAACCATTTCAAGCACTTTGTTAGAGTATTCATATGAACACATTATTTTCCCAAACTAGCTATTGTTTTTTCAAAGCGAGTGCTGGGGCATGCTGAGAAATACAGCAGAGTGTCTGTCAAAGTCAGGAGAAAGCTACAGACACCTGCAGAGAATGTCAAATGAAACAAATTATTAGTGCCTTCCTTAAATTCCTCAAGATGACACTGACAAACCTCATACTGGGAGACTGACAGTTTCACAAAGCTAAACCTGTGTGTGTTATTATGGAACTATGACTGAAATTAGATGACTGTTTTGAAGAAAACTGGCCCATAAAAGTAATTTAAAGTCTATCAGGTTCTACACACTGTCTATCAGTGTAAGATGTCACTGCTACTAAATAATTTTGTCAGTTGGTAATTGGAATATTTGCAAATATTATAACTTTACTGTACCGCTAAGCTCCACTTTTGAATTGAAACTATTCACATTTGGAAGAATGTGTAAATTATTCACATTCACTGGACTAGCAAGCTGAAGCTAAATGTTACAAAGCCATAATGAACCATACTGCTGTAGACTAGCTAGTCAAAACTAGGCTACCATAACATATTTTCCTCTGTGATAACATTAGCTCAGTACATGAAAAAACCCTAAAAAAATGAAATCCTTCCAGCAATATAAGGATCTTTCAGACATGGCACTGGGAATTCTACTGCTTTTCTCAAAAATTCTGTGTAATTTAATTGCAAAATGCAATTTGATGTTCATAGAAAAGTTCATTGGAGAGATGCTTACAGATTTTACAGTGGTGTTGGTACAAAGCAGTGATTGAGATTTCTACAATGTGAACAATTTTAATTATAATGCAGAAAAAGCAGTGAACATATACAGTTTCTTAGTTTTTTTATTTTATATTGATAATGGATGAAACATATTCTGTCCAAAGAAACACATGGTGAAGTGTTTCACCATGACAATCTGATATTAAAATACTACATTTTAAATAGTATTTAAAATGGTAGTAGTATTTAAGAATTTTATCAAACAAAGTCCCAAGGATTAGGCAATGTATTCATAAACATATTATAAAATATTTTTTTCTGTGAGGTAGCTTTAAGAGGCATTAAACACTTTGAATGTCTGGAGCTTGTTTTTTTCTCAAGGTGAGTTCCTAATTAGGTTGAACTGAATGTTTTGTAGAGCTCACAACAGTTGGTACTACAGGACACATTTCCTGGAAAAGCATGAGAAGGTCAGGTCAGCTATTAACCTTACATTATCACTGACTTCTACTAACCATAGTCTGATTTACATATCAGTAGAAAGAGTAGAAAAGAATCATCTTCTAGGCCTGTGTACTTCTAATGCATCCCGACTTCCCAACTATCACCAATGTCCTTAACCAATGACATTTATAATTCATTCAACTGACCCACTTCTGTAGCATTAACTGATGTGGTGGAGGTGAAGAACCTCTCTCAGGGGTCCACATACACATCCACACCTGAGTTACGCATGCTATTTGCACAAATTGCCCAGTTGTAGTTGAATCTGTAATACCCCCCCCTCCAGGTATTCCCTAGGGCTACCACATGACAGATGACTTTTTTCTTTCCTCTTCCTTGAGAAATCCAAGCAATGACTTGCCAGTAATTCCCCTATCAAACCACTATTACAGGTGCAAGGACGTAATTTGTCAGACTGATAAAATTTTGAGCAGATATTTTCACGTTAGCCTTAGCCACTTCCTAAATAGTATACACTTCAGTAGGGCTTCCTCAAATAGCATTTAACAGGCAGTGAATACTCA
Source organism: Brachypetersius gabonensis (assembly GCA_037577145.1). Classification (NCBI taxonomy): domain Eukaryota; kingdom Metazoa; phylum Chordata; class Actinopteri; order Characiformes; family Alestidae; genus Brachypetersius; species Brachypetersius gabonensis. The sequence continues at coordinate 2,845,757 of JBBJLR010000024.1, forward strand.
TCTGTGTTTTAAAACAATTTCCTGAATATTCATCCTTAAAAATAAATTTTGACAACGATCCATGACTTAAATTGTGATCAAACATATATAGTTAGCAGCAATGTATTACTAAATGGTTCATTGAAAACAAATGTATACAATGTGAGATGTGCCACAGGGCAGCAGCCAGTCAGCAACGAGTTCTCTGGACAATACCAAGATGTTGTTATATTTTATATGGAAAGTAACTGAATTATGTTAATATTTACAAAATTAATAAGTTACATAATTTTGCTATGAAAAAAGCTGTGACGTCTGAGCCCAAACATAAACAACCTGCAAGAGAATGAGAGGGATGTCATGTGAGCAAAAGAAAAAAGTGGAGGATATCTGTGGTTTCTGCATAAGTGTGGGGGTTTCCATGAAAAATTATCAGTTCGGTTCTCAGAAACAATCCACGAGAGACTAAAGTTTAATGTATTCAGCAATTAAGTCAACAGCAGCTTATCCAAAGCTTAACAAAATATAAGGTAATCGGTCAGAACAGATGTCATTTACCATATAAATGTTTAAGGCACAGTAATGGCAATGGCCTATTCATGGCAAAATGATCATGTAGATATGTATTACAGCCTTTAATGACACATAAAAACAACACAGACATTGAAAGTGGACCTCAGTTCAAAAGTATACTTAAAGTTTTAATATGCATTGTGCGTGTATATGCTGTGAATCTCGAGAGGTTTTCAAATCACCTGCGTAATTATATGAAGCACCCAGGACAATAAAGATTGAAAATAGCACCCGCCCTTTAAATGCAAACTAGGGTTTCCCATTAAAACATCCTGATAGGAGCAGCACAGCATAAACTGCACACCATCAAGACAAACCCTCTACATTTTCTGCCTGAAAATAGCTCTGTATGGATGGAGATGAAGTTGGAGGAGGGAAAGACAGGTGCAGACTTAAGGGAAGCATTTGAAGGCGGCATGCTGTGTCAGAATGGAGCAATTTCTATACTGGCATCCACTGCAGCAGGATGTCTCGTCTGATATGTGGTCTGGAATATTGTGGATGCCCCCTTAAATGAATGAATGGATGGATGGATGGATGGGTGGATGGATGGATGGATGAATAAATAGTTTAAAGCTCTCTGAAAGGTATTATAAAAAACATTACAGCTTCATAAAGTATGAGTGGAAGATTTGAGAGTGGAGAGGGGTGCCATAGAGAGGGTGCAACACTAAGAGGAATCTAAGCTGAAAATATGTGAGCAGACAGACAGTGTAATATATGTGAAGCCTCTGACCCAATCAAAATTGAGAGTGACCAGTTTATTTTTTTCTCACAGGCAGCTTTCTACTCTGTGTTTCACCTTCTAGGAACCTAACCTTCTTTCTTTTCCTCAACATCTTTTTTTAAACTAGAAACAGACTTATAACAGAAGCTGGTGGGTTCAGTGTTGAAGCAACTGTCTCCCCACAAATATCACATCTAGTTTCACTTCCACAAAGGGATGTCACATTGTTTTGATAAGTCCTCTCTTTTTAATCCATTCAGCAGAGGTGCTTAGCAGTCTTGAGATTCGAACCCATGACTTCCCGATCGTAGAACAAACGCCCTAACCACTGGGCTACCAGCTGCACTAGGCTACCATTGCACATATTTATGAACAGTTTTTAATCATCTAATACATGTTATTACACCGGACATACATTATTAATAGGTATCTACAATATAAAACAGAATCTTAAATTCATTGTGGCAAGCATCGAGTCCCCTAAGATTTGCCTTCAAGAGCACACAGCAGGAAGTGAGAGTGTGGGTCCATTTGACAGAAGCTCTTCCCTTGTCTTTTGTTTATTTCACTTCATATTACCTTATGAACCTGTCTATTTCTACAGTTGCAATTTAATAGTCGGTGTAAAAGTTGTGACACGTTACATTTATTTCTCATGAATAAAACAACGCAGCAAATAACTAAAAGTAATACTACTGCAATGCTTTTTGGGAAAGAACAACCTGGATGTAAAAAAGTCAATTGCAGCAGCTATGCACATGTAATCTGTTACATGATGCTATTGCTTTCTAGCATACACAGCAATTCATTTACAGGCTGTTACACAGTGCTGCACTGAAAGCAGAGAAAGCAGGATAGGAGGAGAGTAAAGGAGAGAGATGAACTGTCGTCGTGCTTACTCTGGTACCTTTGGCTGCTCATAAATAATTCAGTGTTTTAATTTCAGAGACAGCCGTAGCAGCCAGCCGCCACCCACATACAGTACCTACTTGTTGTTGGTTTTATTGTTGTTTTTATTATTGAATGGCACGACTTTGAACACAGAAAGCATCAACATTTCTTTGTAGAACTTAATTTCATGACTGTGCAGCATTTGTTTGCTACAAACAGGCTGTTAGTAGAGTGGGACATGAACACTGTTGGCTAAACATGTAAAAGTGTAAAATGCGGCATAATCTAATTCAGCTAGATTATGTTAGGATGGACAAACTTTGTTATAAAAACTTTATTATAAAAAGTGGCCTCCATTTTGAAGGACTGGTCACACCTGCCCAGGATGTTTGTTGACTTTTTGCCCACCAAAGAACAATGTCAATAGTCCTGTCCCTTTCGTTTTCTAGCATTGTGACAACCACAAGCCAGAAGGCTGGGTTGCGATCATGCTGAAGTTTATTCTAGCACAAAAGTTTGTCACCAGTCTGACAAATTCAGTCATGGGGAGAACATGTAAACTCCATACAGAAAGGACCCAGGACAAGAATCAAACCCAGGATCTTCTTGATGTGAGGTGTCAGAGCTTGCCACTGCAGCACCATGGCACCCCAACTTTTTGTCCTAATCTGACATTTGTCTGGAAAGATCAAGTTACATGAGCATGCAATACTGTATATAACGATTATATGTCCTGTCCTGCCTCACTTGCACAGTCTTGTAGTCTCCCATTTTTGTTCTTTGGGTTGCACCATGGTTCTAGAGGAACACTGTGTACTGTGTACATGGTTAAAATGACAAACACCCATTTGACCTCACTTGACTTGACATGAATTATTTCTATACTGTTGCAAATTAAACTAAAGACATACGTTTGAAGCTCCTCTGTGTTTGACTCTGTCCTGTGGTTTTATTGACTCTTGCCTGTGTTTGTAAGGATATGATAGTTGGGACATGTTGTATTGCTTAATGGTCATTCATATTCTTGTCTACCTGTAGCATTGATCACAATGTATAAGAATTGATCACAATGTATAAGAATTGATGTATGTATGTATTTATGTATGTATGTACGTATGTGTCTGTCTGTCTGTCTGTCTCTCTCTCTCTCTCTCTCTCTCTCTCCATCTATCCATCCCTCCATCCATCCATCCATCCATCCATCTAGTGGAGTACAGCACTTGTACTCCCCTTCTCTAAAGCCAGAGTTTAATTCAAACACAGCTGGAGGCAGTCAGATCCACACAATCTAACAAATCTACGAAAACTCCCCCCTCAAGCACAGATATAGGAAATGTACATTTTTATTCTGTCTAATTCGGCACAGACCTGTCAAATTCCACTTGAAGAAAGGCTGCTGTTTCTTTTCTCCATGAAAAAATTTTCCATATATGCTTCATTTTTTCTGTAGAAGCAATATTATATGCTCTGCTATACCAAAAAAGGACCAGATGAGAGCTCTTGAAAAGCTCTGTGTGAGAAGTGCTCATTAATCAAGACATCAGACTGAACCATTTAGACAGGTGAGAGTAACCACACTGACAACTTGAGCTTGTTAGCTTAATGAGAAACACAAGCCAAGGCAGACTTTAAATAGGATGTTAAATATAGTATCTAAGAACACAGAGGTGAAACAGCTTCTCACCTTTGTACACTGCTGCACCCTTACAGTAAAAACGTTACTTCACCCAGAAATCCCTAAATTCTTCAGAATTAGCATGTGTTAATGGCTTTTAAGCTATGCTAACGGCTAATGAACGGATCAAGGCAGGGTGTGGATGCCGTGTTATTCATGCTGCCACAGATGTGTTCCAAGCTTTATCCACAGGAGAAGATTAACATGAGAAAGCAACAGCATTGCAAAATATTTCAGATATACTTTTTAAAGAAAGGGAACACTTGAGCAGTAATTTGCATTTTAATGTCGGGGAAATGTAATACAAGACCTCTGGATTCTTCAGGGTATTCTCTTGGCTAGAATGCAATAGAGAATCATAGAGAAATTTAGATAGAGAAATTTGCAATTTCTCAAACACATTCACAATTTGTCTCTTTTCTAAGTTATTACAATTCCTAAAGTGCCAATACAAGGACACATTTTACCCTTGCTTACACTGATTGTGGTATAATCCACAGTCTGCCTAGCAGTTGGCATTCTAAATTGCTATGCCTCTCACCCACTGCCTCACTTTGAACAATTGGTCTATGCATTGTAGTGCTAATTATTAGCGACACTCTGGCCCACTCTTTTTGCATGGCCCAGCCTCCTTGCTTCTGGGCTAACTGCCAGTTCCAGAAGCCTCCACCAGGCAGGCAGGAGGAAGTATTCCTCGCTCTGTGTGATATCTTTATCAGTGCAGTTAGGGGCTAAAACTCAACTCACAATTGTTAACTCACCGTAAAGCTTCAGAGTAAGTTAAATGATGCTGAAGGGTGGATTACATGTAAAGTAAATGCTAGCATCTCTTATAAAGCATGAATGTCTGTACCCACCAAAGATGCCACTCATCTGTCTATTTGCTGTGTTAAGTTGGCATTATCACATTGCCTTGCTTTTAGTTTTCACTCATTATTAGCAACATTAGCATTTTGGGGCAAACAGTTGTTCCACAGGTTTGACATGCACAGACTATGTCTCGAGCTGTGGTGCAATAGGGACTGGATAGGTCAGTATATACTATGCCCACACCCAGATGTACATCCATCCATATCCATTTCCCCATATGACTAAAAGAACAAACCTGTGGTAAAAGAATGACACTGCATCACATAACATTCATATAACTTGTGATAAAATGAGAATGAGAATTATTGCTTTTTAGGGGCATATTCTAATTCAAAGACTGTATGTATAATGGATGCATGTGTTAAATTGTCCTACTAAATGGTTGGTACCTTGTATTTAGTTGTGCTAGCCTAGAAACGTCTTCCTCATTGTTGCATTTTTTTAAAGCTCAGTTAAACATTTCAGGTGTCTTTTGTTGAACATGTTCTTACCATTTATGTTCAGATTGTTTTCTGAGTTGTGTTAAGGGGTTAAAATGCTAACATTGTTGATAATGAACAATAGCTACAATTCGCTAAAGTTAGCCTTCATCTATTGAAAGCCAGTAATTTGGTGATATGTACAGCTAATTTATTAATCACAACATTTTGGGACAATGTCTTTTACACAAATCTAAAACTATTATAATTGAGAGTGCTGTTAACCTCATCATTGTTAGCCTCATCTGAACATCTTTCCACCAGCAAGTGGTTGGTATTGGTTACTGAATCATGATTAAATTGTTAATGTGCTAATATTGGCATTAATTAATCATTTCTAGTTTTCAGAAATTAAAAGCAACTTTAGTATTTTAGGGTACAGTTTGTTGGCTATGTGCTCAGTATTCAGTTTCCTGAATCAGGGTTAAAAGGTTAGCACGTTTTTTTGGGCCTGAGCTATATTCCAGTAAACTGCATTTTAGCTGGTTACTAAACCTCATCACTGTTGGTAACCCCAACTTCATTGGAAAGTTTTATAATCACTGGCCTTCAGTGGCCCATCAGGCATGTCACCGACATTCATCCTCTGACTGTTTACTGAGTCATGGGTTCTGGCATGACAGCCGGTGATTAATATTTTCACTTCCCCCGAGATATGCAAATACACTTTGTCCTCTGCCGGTGACAAAGTGCTGCCCGATGAGGTTCCCCACCTGACCAACTCTGTTCATGAGATACAGAAAGTGAGAGATTGATGAGAGTCATGTAAATGTGATATGATTGCTTAAGTTGATTCATTTTACCATATGAGACTACCACCCTGAACCAAACGTTCTGTTTATTTCAGTGTATAAATAGTGAATCTGTAGAGGTAATGTTTATGTTCAGAGAGCCCTGTCTGGATGTCACCCCAGAGGCAAAAGGAGTTGTGTTCAATGCATGTCTAATCATAGGTTGCTGCTTCATCTTTCCTACCTCCCCTCTTCCACTTGCAAGACTTTTATTCTCTAAGGTCTTAGCCTTAAAAAAGACAATCTCTTGAGCAGTATTGATTAGATTTGCAAATCAAAAGTCTAAATAAAAGGCTGACAAAAGGGGACTTTTGGAATGAGGACTTTCTCTTTGGGCCTTTGCAAATGTCAAGACCTTCAGCCAAGTTACACTTCAGCAACTGCCAAATTCTTCTGAAAGTTTATGCAGTATAATGCACACAGTCATTTAGAAATGTTTTGATGCCTCTGAGAAAACTTGGAAGGGGTTTTCACATAAAAAATCCACATAAATACACAATAAGAGTTTATGTGCTGAACATAATAGATTGAAAAAAAAATATAAAATGTAAAATTGTAAAATGCGGCCTGTGACATTTTACATTTTATGTTTTTCCAATACATTAAACTGTACACTAAAATTTGCAAGACTGGCAAAAATTAAGTTACATTTAGAGGGTATGTTAACTTATTTTTCATAATCAACAAAACATGTTATTTGACATATTATTTGTTTGCTAACCTTTTTATAGGACTTTTCATTGTACAAATATGAGGTTATGATACAACAGTGACATAACCATGAAATTATATGAAAAGACACACACACACACACACACACACACACACACACACACACACACACACACACACCCACAAATCCACAAAACCAAGCATACCTAGACAGTAGAATACCTGAAGAAATGTACAGGCACTTTGCTAATGCAAGCTCCCTCACTGTACAGCTTTCGAAAAGTCATTTTTCATTGACACTTAATGGTATGAATGGAAATTGCTGCTTTGCCACCTTGGAGGAGACTTGGTAGTGTTACAATTGTTCTAACAACCCCCATGAGGAAGGCGGACGTTCCCCCTCGCCAGTCATAATTTAACATTTTGATTAACTTTCTGATGGCTCACTGATTTGGGGTGGTATATTTTATGGACTGTACATGGTGCGCACTTTATTGGGCCTTGGCATAATGAAATTATACATCTCTGGGGATTTATGGTTGAGTGAGACGATAGTGACTTAGAAGTGACATTGCTCAGTAATATCTAACAGTAGCCCTTAACTCTGGAAAGAACTGCCTCTTGCAAGAAGTAAAGTGCTCAGTTCTGCTTCTCTTCAGACACATCAGTGCAGTTTGTAAAATGAAGACATTGTAATGTCATGATTGCAGAAATTTCTTTTAACAGTGAGTGCTGAAAACCTTTTATTAGGGGGTGCTCATTTTGACAGGGGGAAGATTTTGTTCACTGGTGGCCAAAAAAAAAAATCAGCGTGGATGGGGTTGGGTGAGGCATCATCATCACCGGTAATAAATTAAACAAATGGAGTTTATTTATTTATCAATATGGCTATAAACATTTTAAAAATAATAATTAAGGTCAATCTTTATTTCAATACATTCCCAGGTTTACTGGTCTTCCCACTTTCTCCTCTGCCTGCTGGCTTAGTCATTTAAAAGCTTGTTCAGAAGCCACTTTCAGCTGTGGCCGATCTAACTCACTCCCAATTATGGCCTAAATGAACCTTGGGGGTGCTTAACGGGGTTTGCCTCATGCTATTGTTTTATTTGTGATGGTAACAAACCCCTTTATTAAGCTTATTCAAACCCAGAGGCAAATGACAAAGATTTAATAATGCTTTGGGCTGAGCCACTAAATGAGATCTCCACATTTTGGTTCTCCTACAACTTAGCTGCTTCACCTGACCTTTAAGTTGGTAGATTGTATAGTGCCTGATCCAAGCTATTTATTTCCAATGTGTGGTCGAGGCCAGCCAGGTGAAGTCTTTGTTGCGTTTTGCCATTAGGGGCGTGTTTTTGTGGTGTAGGGAGAGAAATACAGAGAGAAAAACAGGAGAAAAAAGTGGGACACTTTGATTAATGCCAGCATCTAGACAGCAGAGCCATAGATATGACAATAAAATGCCTCTTTCTGCAAGAGAGAGAGAAAGAGTCAGAGATAGCACTTTGCTGGAGGGTGATTTGTTGTTGTGATGGTTGTGAGGTTTGCGCACAGACAGTGAATAATTAGTCCCAAGAGAGGAATTAGCAGACCATTTAAATATTTTGGGGCATATTCAGGATGCACTCTCTTTTCAACTTTATGGAAGATGGAAACACTCTTTTTTTTCCAGTTCGAGAAATCATTTCCATTACCTGTGGCAATTTAGCCTTTAGATATGGTAAATTTGGCTGGTGGTCAAAGCTGAACATATTTTTTTCTCGCTGCGCTCAGGGGTGGAATTTAAATTGAATCAACAGTAAACAGAACTTCTGGGACACTGATGAGAATTTGAATGTATCTGTTAACACAAGACACGCACCTGAAATTATATCTTAGAAAGCAAAACTGTGTAGGGCTGGGACAAACCAAGCTGTCAGTTCAAAAACACCAATGGCTGATTTTCAGGAGTAGTATGGTGTGTGAGACATTATAGACTCTAGTTGGTCCTCACTGGGGAGTTATTGGTCAACTGAGCTTGTTGAATCGATGTTGGCTGTGAATGACAGAGAACGGAAACCAAGAAAGTAAGCAGCAAAGGAAATGGCACTCTCAAGAGGGTATATACAGAGGATATCCTTATTCTTGAATGGTGGTGAAAATTGTTACCTTTTTACCTTTTAAATTATTTTTCCCAATGAAAAAATTTATTTTTATAAATAAAAACAGAATTAATATAAAGTACACATTTGACGTAGTTGTTGCTGGTTCTTTAGCATAAGCTTGATTCTTGGCCCTAAATGTAGGCACCAAAAAAGGTAAATGAGACAAAATAGATTTGATACTTTTCATGTAACAAAGCAGCACCAGTTTAAAGTCTTGTGACCACATATATGACACTTATAAATACTTTACAGTAAACCCAGTTTTATGCGGATCAGGAGACGCAGATTCAGTCACACGCTGATAACACCCACAATAACTCAGAAACTGCAAATACACAGAAACCTTTTTTGTTTTTTTGTGGCAATAAATATATTTTCTGGATGTTTTCACACAAGGGGACTCAGGGCAGGCTGTAGCGACCTGGAATCACTTTTTTCAAATTCCACACCAGGGTTGAGCCCCTGCACTCCAAGCGCAATTTCTCCGCGGTGCAAGCACTCAGACACTTCAAACTCCACAGTTCGATTGATCTCCAGCAGACCTTTCCAACGAGAACTCATTTGTATTTTTAGTCCGAAAACCGCTCACCTCACCGCAGTGTCCCAATACACTTGTCCAGTGACCTTCCGTGTGGCATATCTTGGCGAGGAATTTAAATTAAAAGAGTGAAATACGGGTTTACTTTTACATTTTCTTTAATGAATTAAACGAGTGTAAAATGACATTAAAGTGTTCTGGGACCATATTTAGGGGCATATTTAGGGTTTAGACTATAAAAATAGGCATTTCTTTTACCAAAACACAACAACCGCCGTTTTTCACTATAAGCAGGTGCTTTTGGAACGTAGCCCCCACAAAAGCAGTGGATTATTGTACTTGCAATTATTGTACTGTGTTTGAATTGTTTCTTTTTTGGGTTTTTCAAAAAGCATCAGCTGTTCATTATGCTAATTAAGCTTGACTTGCTACATCTTGTTCAGAAACAGGACTAGTGTCAGTGACAGATGTTAACATTTGCTGTAATTGACTATTTCATTCAACTTAATTTACTGAAAAGTATTACTGGTGTTTCCCCTGTACTTTTCAGTTGGTCCTGAAGGTTTGAAGGGATTGCTATTTTTAGAGTAAGTTGTGATTTAAATTTTTTAATAATAATAATATAGGTTTTGTTTTTAATGTAAGAGATACTTAGTTATTTGTAATGGAGTACACTTTTGAGTACCTACTCCAGCACTACAAACAACAAATAATTGTACCAAATGATGTTAGGATCTATTTGAAACCAGATATAATGTTTATTGGGATGATAATAAATTAGAACATGAAACAAACTATTATAACATTGAACCAGTTCTTCAGTGTCAGCTTGGTGCATATATACAACATTTTTAATATGTTTCATTAGCAGATTGTAAGAATGTAAGAATAGTATTCAAAACATTTTCTCTTACATACAGCACTGGCAGATAATGACCATTTGTACCATCATCATTGAACAACCTCTCAGCCAATCATAACCATTCTAAAGAAATGTTTAATGTCAAAACATTAAATTATCTTGTGATGATCATTATTCAGACATAGTTCCTTTTGTTGTTGTTTTCTGTCATTTTAAATCACTGGCAATAATACCAAGATTATATTACAATAATTAACATAACCTGTAGTGACAACTTATGAAGGCATATGAAATGTGCTGCTATATGTTTATGGCTTGGTTATCTCCGTGTTATGTGACAGGGTTCACTTAAAGTGTCATACACTTGAGAATGATTAGATTATTTGCTTTCAGATGACAAGATTTCATTTTCTACAGTGTACATGTCAGTGCCACTGAAAGTCCAATATAGTTGCTGACATGATATCTGCTTTTCGCTACTGCAACAACTAACACATACCTTACTGAATGAGAGAATTGAGCATTACAGAGCAAACCTCAGCTCAGTACTGCAATGATTATGACTAACTGAGACCTGCTGGCCTATGATAGGCCTATGATCTAAAGTCTTCTTGTCAGCTCTCTGACAATCATTTTGTTACACGTGGGGTAAATTAGAACAGAAATGTTGATTATTTTTCGACACAAGCTAAGCCTACACATACGCCTCTGCCATATGTTGTAATATTTTTAGGCTGTGCCATGTCAAAACAAGCTGCGTTAGCAACTGCAAAATGTAACTGTTTGTCAGTTGCAATGAATTCATAATGCCCACAGTACTAGCAGAAGCTTGACATAAACAACCACACATTTAAAAACGTGCACAGACTATGGGAGACTGCAAAGTCTGTTTCACACATTACAGTTAACTTCAACAGCAAACAAATGCAACCAGTATGTAAAAAGAGTGCATTTATTGCAAATCCCATCCTTGCAGAAAGTCCTTGCTTATGCCAGCAAGTGTTATATTTATGTAACACTGCATGTAAGCTGTCATAGTCACATCAGCAGTGGAACATTTCATATATGACTAAAAATGCAACAAACCTATGAAATGCTTTGGCTTGGGTCCAGCACTCCTCTGTGAAGGACTCTGACATTGACCGACAATCAAATCCATATCTAAACATATCTAAATGAAGACAACAGCAAAAAGTGTTTGGATCTTACTGAAGTTCTACTTACTCTGGTTGACCGTCTTCTCAGCTGCTGCAGACTGCTGCAAAAGACAAAAACAAAATATTTGGTATGGGAAGAATATAGCCGTTATTACAACAAAAGATAAAAGACAGAATAGCTCATCATGGCTCCATCAAAGATTTATTACATCAAATTGACATCAATGGCTACTCTACTTTTTTCATGTTAAGTAAACCTCATCATATATAATTATGTTAACATTTGTGTCATGGCTTTTTTAGTTAGTGAGCTAAGATAGCATAATATATTTTCATAAATAAACCAACATAAGGATTTCTTATGCCTCTATTATGTATTAGATTGAGACAATTTCAAAATACGACAAAGACCAGTTAGATAAATGTCATTTAAAAATCACAGATTGGTCATCATATTTAGTCCTAAAAGATTGAGAAGTGAAAACCAAAATCATCCAAGGTTGGCCTCATAGTTGGCCTCAAGGTTGGCCTCAACTGCCTAGCAACTCTTTTTCAGCTTTCCTATGTGGCCACTGGAACTTGACCACGTCCTACAGTTAGTTTTGATTAGGAAGGTAATGAATGGGTAATCAAGACCTGTCACTATGACCAGCAGTGGTAGGACCGCTCACGTTTTGGTACCGCTCCCATAATGAAAGCTTTTCTGAGAAACTACATGAAAGCTACTAGCTATCTGAGTCATTTGGGAACAGATTATAATGAATAATTAAAGGAAATACTTTTTGACTGAAAAATCATTACATACTTATCTGCGGTTTCCTTGAATTTGGGAGGGTTTCTACAAACAATTATTAGTTTGGTTCTAAGAAAAACCTGAGAATGACTGAAGCAAAGAATTATCAGGGGTTTCTGTACTACTTGCATTCAGTTATGTCTCCACCCTGGCATCGGACATGCTCTGACCTGGCAATAATTTTATAGAATCTGTCTAATCATTTAATTTTAAATGCATACAAAGGGGTTATTCCACACTATACCCAAAATATAAACTGGGCAGTGCTCTTATGCCTTTCTGTATTGTTCGCAGCCCTGATGCTGTCAGCACATCTTTGCATGTATTAGGACTAAAGTGAGACAAGCCAGTTCTGTGAACACATTATCTACATTATCTGATCTAAAATTTCTATTGACCGGAGTCCTAGTATGTGCTTATTAATTGATGAAAGCTCTTCCACTTTCACTTCTGTGCGAAAACCTTTCTTGGTCTAAAATAACCTTTCTCGATCATGAAAAACTACTATGTCTAATTGTGTCACAGTCATGCCTGGATTCCGGCATCCCACTGGGACAGTTCCTACCTGCGACCACCAAGGGTCGCCACGAGACTGTGGATCGTCCCTCTTTGTAATTATGTCACCTGTGCCTTGTCTGCTGTTCTGTCCACCTGC
>JBBJLR010000024.1:2862145-2882391 GCA_037577145.1 Brachypetersius gabonensis
AATAGTCAAGGAGTACAGAGACTCCTCAAGGAGCTGGCACCTCCGAGTAAAAGTGTTTTGTGTTGGACTTGAGTTCTTTGTTCTATAAATAAACTATCTTGTTTGAATTTAAGATGTTGCTGTGTCCTCCTCCCTCGGCCGACATTACAGAGGTCTGTGTAATTCATAATGGTTCAATTATGAAATAATTCAAAAGAACAGCAAAATGCTGTTCTCAAATAAATAATGCAAAATGTTGTTTCTGAATATGCAGCAGTGTGTTCAGACATGCTGAAGACTACAGATCATTAATACTTAGTCAAGGTTGTAATGCTTTCTGTTAAAATGTTTCTTTTTTTCCAAGCTGTGGAGGTTTTCTAAGAAAGTGGCTGCCTGTAAGCTGTCACATATCAACATTCTTGCATTGGCAAGATGTTTTCAAGGTAAATCAGAGTGATTTGTTATGAAATGTTTAAGTTTCTAGAGAAACATACTGAACTAGAATTGTTTACAATGGTGATGAATAGAACCAGACATCTAACTCAGCTATATGCTGGAAGGAGTAACACTAGCATTACAGGAAAAATAGCTTACAACGATGGATTTTTATTACTGCCATTTTATGATAAACACTATAGAAACTCCTAAAAAATGTTGCTTTTTTTATGTTTAAGGAATATTTTAGGAAAACAGAGTCTGACATCATAGAAGAAACATTAGAGCTCCAGAAAGAAAAACTCTTTAAATGAAAATGAAGAAAGCTTGTGAGATCCCTCACATAAGGTATTGTTTCCTTACCTATTTAAAGGTTTGCAAGAACATTATCTGAAGGTTATATATACATTAAAACAGTTACATATCTCAATATATATATCTCAAAAATGGTTCTTTTATGGTATTAAATAAAGAACCCTTTCTGGCACTTGTTTTTAACTTTTGCAGGACATTTTGGATACTAAATGGATTTTTGTGTTGTAGAGATTATCACTCCTGGGTCCTTTCAGCACCACTGTAAATAAATCCTAGGCAGCAAATTTCTTAACACTCAGAGCTTTCTGATCATTCCAGGGGCTGAATTATTCAGATTTTTTAAAAAATCAATAGAATACTGTTTTGGGATGCTTGTGGTCCAATGTATCCACACATCAAGGCTTTGAAAAATTAGTATTTCCAGAAGCAAAAAGCTTTTGACACAGTCTTTTGGAGCATAATATGTGATGTTTGATGTTAATATTGGTGTTTTTTACCAGTTGTAGGAAGTCTGTCAACCCGTATATACACTCGAACCAAGTAAGTGCAGATAACTGATTTAGGATGTTTTCTTGATACACTGGAAATTAAACTGATACAGTCTGGCAACAGAGTGCAAGATCGATTTTGTATGTGCTGAATAGAAAAATGAGCAACATGTCAGTGGACAAATGGACCCAGAAAAATCCTGATGGTGTGTTGATATCTCAAAGATGGAGGAATCTACCTTACTCTTCAACAAAGTACCCTTCCAAGATCAAGCACAAGGCTGATTTATTTGTTGTCTGCGTTATTCTGAGCGCGCTCTAAAGCCTTTGATATGCCGTTCGAGTCTAACACAATTTCTCCGAATGCAAGCGGAAGCCTTTTTTTTGCACAACACCTGCCTGCACTGACAGTCTGAACAGAAAATCCCTAGACAAGGTATTTTTTTTCTCCCCAAAACACCTTTAACTTCAAAAAACTTTCCTCACAAACTTCACGAAGTGTTTGAGTGTTCTTTTCAACATTCACTGTTTTATAAATATGATATTTCCACTTTCATGAGGGACCGGGTTGGAGTTATGATGCGTGGATGACTCCTATTGTTGCTGGTCTACCAAATGTTTTAATCATATCTGAGGAAATCATGGAAGAATCTAGGTAATTTGTTTCATACTTAAGTATGTCACTAAGCATCATACTTAAATATTATTTTTTACTTGTATATAATTTTTACTTTTAATGACCATTCAGGACATTCCTATTTTTTTATAATGAATCTTTATCCCAGTCCGTGCCTTTGACTGGTCTATGTGAATGATATATGTTGTGATCGACTGCTTTGTATTGTGCCTTTGTATTGTAAAAAGGAGTCTGAGCTATTAGCAGAACTTAACATAGGTGTATAGACAGATATATGTAAATGCAAAGTGATAGGTGATTAATATTACAAAACAATGACAATCAATGATAACCAATATGTCTTCACAGCCATCCAGTGTCCACTTACTGAGTTATCAGTTGTGTCACAGAGCAAACCTATATATCGTCTATGAGAAGCTAATGAAAGCTGCAGAGAAAGCTAGCAAAATGTATAAGATTCTGGTATGTTGGGGAGGCATATAATGTTCACTAAAGTGGCTTTAGACTTAAAAGAGTGGACACCACTGATCTACCAATAAAAGTAAACATGTACAATGTGCATAAAATTGAAAAAAAAAAAACCAGAATATCGAAAAAACTTCTCTGATGATTTCAAGAAATTATTTTTTGAAAGTAAATACTCAGATACAGCTAATATGATTAGGGAGACAGGTAGGAAGGTACTTGGTGTGTCATGGAAAAAAAGGTCAAGGAGCATATACAGAGAAAGAAATTAGCTAAGAAGTAGTGGGACACTGAGAGGACTGAGGAGAGTAGACAGGAGTACAGGGAGATGGTGAAGGTAGAGGTGGCAAAGGACACATGATGACTTGTATTCTAGACTGGTCAGTAGGAAGGGAGAGAGTGATTTGTACTGATTGGCGAGGCAGAAAGATAGAGATGGAAAGGACATGCTGCAGGTTAGGGTGATTAAGGATAGGGATGGAAATGTACTGAGAGAATGTAGAGTAGAAGAGGTGACTGCTGTGGAGCAGGAAGTAGCTGAGATTAGTAAAAATGAAGTGAGGAAGGCTTTAAAGAGGATAAGGAGCATGAAGGCAATTAACCCAGAAGACATACATGTGGAGGTATGGAAGTGTTTAGGAGAGATGGCTGTAGAGTTTTTGACAAGGTTGTTCAACAACGTCTTGGGAAGATGACTGAGGAATGGAGGAAAAGTGTTCTGATGCCGATTTTTAAGATCAAGGGAGCAAGATTGTGGAAAATACAGAGAAATAAAGCTAATGAGTCACACAATGAAGCTTTGGGAAAGAATAGTGGACAGGAGGCAGAACTGGAGGTTGCAGAGCTCAAGATGTTCTCTTTGGGAGGGAAGAGGATGGATAGGATCAGTAATGAGGACATCAGAGGGACGGACAGCTCATGTTAGATGCTTTGGAGATAAAGTCAGAGAGGCCAGACTGAGATCTTTGGTCATGTTCAGAAGAGAGACAATGGTTACAGAGGTAGAAGGATGCTGAGGCTGGAGCCACCAGTCAGGAGGCTGAGAGGAAGACCAAAGAGGAGATTTATGGAATGCGATGAAAGAGGGCATAAAGTTAGTTGGTGTGAGGGTAGAGGATGCAGAAGACAGAACGAAATGGAGACAGATGACTCGCAGTGGTGACCCCTGAAGATAAAAGCCAAAAGAGAAAGAAGAAGAAAGAAGAAGTTGGATGTTTTCCTAAATATAAACATCTATTCAATCTTATATTTGCTGTGTTTTCGTGAGGTTATCTGTTGAAGTGTATAGTTTGTCACAACTGCACACATCTGTTCATCTTCAAATATACCAAAATTACAGGGCCACTTATTGTGTGCATTTCAGGGATTAAGGCATCATTTTATTCACTTAAATAAAACAAGGGGTCTATTTGTCCTACAAAGTGAAATATAGCAACATTCATTACAACTGTGTTCCATGTTCTCTGTAAAAGGCAATCCATGTTTTATTTGCAGCTTCCAGAAATATTAACATGTAATTTATGGTGTGTGTAGGGTTTCTAGTGTGCCTCCTTCAGTCAGAGTTCTGGCATAAGGCTGGTACTGCTAGAACTAACAGCAGGCATAGCTAGAACTAACAGCAAGCCTAAAATTTTGCTTTTTTCTTACAAAAAACCTACTCATGGATGAAATGAGTGGATTCAGGAAAACAAAATGTAAACAAAACTAAATGCACTGTATGTCTTTTTGTGGGAAAGACATGTCTGGTTATCTTTCAGAAATTGAGCATCAGTCATATTGGTGCTGCAGGCACCTAAGAGATCTAAACTAAGACTAGAAATATTCCCACACAAGTTCATTTACCGATGTTCACAGCTAGCAATATGTTGCAGCTCTCTGTATCACATACATGGCAGAGACTTCTGTTATTAAAAAATCAGTTCCAATCTGTATTTATATAGTGTTTTTTACACCTAATGTCACAAAGTAGTTTTACTGAATACAGATCTGAACCCCTAGAGAGTCAAAGGAATAACTCCCTAAAGCTGGGAGCTTTTGACTGTTTAGATTATGTTTCCATAATTGTAAACATGCGAAGAATCACACAGAACAGCTGGTGGCCTAGTGGTTAGAACGTTCGTCCTACATTCAGGAAGTTGTGGGTTTGTCCACACTCCATGCTCCCTGAGCGCAGTGTTCCTGGCTGCCCACTGCTTCACCTGGTGAATGGGTTAAATTCAGAGGAAAAAATTTGTGCTGTTCACACTGTGTGCTGCAGTGCGTTTATGTATGACAGAATGGTCACTTTCATTTCATCTGCAGCAAGAGACCTGACTGCTTTTGCTAACTGCAGCATTGTGAATTTGTGTCTACTTTTGAAAATAAATCCCAGATGCATATTGTCTTACACTTCTCTGGGGCTCTTTTACTTGAACATCATCTGTTTGAATCACTATTTGAAGAGGCTTTTGTCTTTTTTACTGTAGATTTGATCCTTTATCCTTGTACAACTATTAAACGGCTTTTTGCTGCCTTTGCATGCACACTAGAGAACATCTTGCTTACTATGTGTTCACTTCTTTCTAAAAGTATATTGAGTATTGAGTATATTGATGCAAATATTAATACAACATTAACAGATAAAATAATCTAATTTGGCCAGTGTAAACTCAGCATTTGACATTGCACACTTAAGAAGGCTAACAAGACATAATAACTGTGACCAAAGTGGTCGGCCTTAGTAAGAGATGATAAAGGAGGAGGCTGGCTGAAAAATGAATGGGGCAGATCATAACAGCATCTCTGCCTTTCAATAAAAATAGTTAGTTTCACCATCAGTTTGCTGGTGAAGCTACAAGTTGGAAAAGCACATAAACAACTTGTTTACTTCTAAAGAAAAAAGAGAGGATGAAAAATGATAATGTAAATTTGAATACCAAATACATTTCATAAGTGAGGCTCAGAAAGCAAAAAATAAATAAATAAATAAATAAATACATAACAGAGAAGTGTGGCATTCACAAATTCAGTCTAATGTGGATTTTTTTTTGAGAACGCACTGTATTGCCGCCACCAGTCCAGCGTTAGCGGTAATACAATGAAAAGTAGTCAACTGCCATAAAAAGAAGAAGAAGAAGAAGCTGCTGCAGCATGTAGCTTGACTGCTCCATGTCTTGTCCTCATATTTTAGTGTTTTGAACGCTACTTCCCAATTTTCAACAGTTATCTTAGTTTATTTAGTATTTGTAAGCTGTGCCCTGTCTTAACATGTGGGTAGAGAGAGTTATTCCAACGTTTCGTTTGTGTACAAGTCTTTACACACTGCAAATGCTAACTGCTAATGCTAACAGTTTTTTAAGCAACAAAGTTTCCTGATACTGCTTATTTATTTCCCTTTACATTACTTTAAGGGTAATGCATTAAACTGGGTTTAAAATAAAATTAAAGTGTTTTGGGAGCGTATTTAGGGTTTACACTATATAAAAGAATTTATTTATAGGTGCCTTTCAAGCACCAAAGTTCACCGATACCATTATAATAATCAGGCTACAAAGCATCTGCTATGACACTACTGCCCACATTTTTGGTTTTATACATGAGCCTACTCAGCATGATCCTTTTCTTAACAGCTGCTGACAAAGGGCTTACAATTAACACAATGAGTCAAAAATTACAAAAATGTTTTTTTTCAAAATAATCTCAATGCAGAAACAAAGAAATACATCTTAATTTAAACAAATAGAACTACTAGAGAATGTATCTCAAGTCAGAAGAAACTTTTCCTCCTTACTTAAATTTGACTTTCAGTCATAAAAACACATATTTGCAAAATAAGTCTTTCTTCATTCATCACAATAATAAGATATATAATATACTATGAATAC
Organism: Brachypetersius gabonensis; assembly: GCA_037577145.1. Lineage (NCBI taxonomy): Eukaryota > Metazoa > Chordata > Actinopteri > Characiformes > Alestidae > Brachypetersius > Brachypetersius gabonensis. Next base: position 2,868,328 of record JBBJLR010000024.1, read on the forward strand.
ACAATACACTCCAGCAGGCTAGTCAGCACCTTTTTTAATTGATTGACAATTGATAAACAGTATGTCAAATTACTGTTGTTATTTAGAGCTATTTCGAGAATTTGGGTTTCTTGTTTCAGATAACCTGGTGGATTTTTGTGTAAAATGTGACTTTTACACAGGGCAGGTTTGCTAGGTTACCTCAACTTTTAAGCTTCATCTATTAATCCAACTGAAGTTAACAGCAGTAGCACATATATTAATATCTCTGTTGCAATCTCAGATTAAACATGAAATATTTAAACTGGAATTCATGTGCAGTGCTGCAAATATACTACCAGAATCTTAAGATATAAAGCGAGGTTCAAAAGTTTGAGGCCAGTAGTGAAATGTATACTTCTTTTTCAATGCATTTTTCATTATATTTCATATATTTAATTTACAATTGATATTTTCAGACCATTTATCAAACAATTGATAACATTCTACACTCAAACTCCAAAACTTTGTGCAAAACCATCTGATGAGCAGATCAGGTCCACCTGAAGGTCACCTGAATGTGAAATTTATAAATAGGATGAAACTAAAAAAAAGTGCCATAAACTGTGCTTGAATTTAACAGTGACCAAGAAATATTTGATTTTCATTCATCATAACATCTTTCTTTGAATATTTTCATAATTGTTAAACATTTTTGTTTCCAAAAATCCTTGAAATGTATATTATATATAAAATCCATGTGTTTGTAAGTCTAGTCCAGCTTATCCTCTTCTATCCTGCTGCAAAGAGACCCATGTAAATCATTTCATTTTCACTATGGCAGTAAACCCCCCCTCCCACAATCACCCCCTCTCATAACCACTCTCTCATAGGATGTGTAGTCGTACAATACTGTTGTCCTTCTCTTCCTCTAGGGCACCAATCTCCAGGCCCTAACACACACCTCTGATTTGTTTCACAGCTGTCTCATTTTTTTGTTTGTGTCCCTGTTGCCTTTTTTCCCACTTGCCGACACTTACATACCAGATGACAACGAGTCCGTGAAGAGAGATGAAAGTGTTGACTGGGCAAACACAATCTAGCTCCTGCGGCTTACTCCTGCGCCATACGTCACTCTTATGGAGGAACTGTCCTTCTCCTGGAGCCTGACCTGCACATATAAACACCTCAGATGAACGCTGCCATGAAATCATCACAGCCAGGTTTTGTTTAGATCATTGAGCTTTGAGTTGAGACCAACTGCGGTTTTCTTACATTAGCCCTAAGTTGACATTAACCCAGAAAAGGCCTAAGAGTACCCTCAAAATCATCTGCTTTCATCATGTTTTGGCTTCTTATGAAAAAACCAAGAGTCTTCAGGTAAAAGCACAATCCTTGGGCTCATTTAAAAAATGAGAGGAAAAAACAGGGCCCCAATGATCTGTTGGCATGTGTTAAGCAAGCTCATAGTAGCTGACAAGCATGTACCTCCACATAATATGGCAGTAAAAATATCAATAAGAGTGAAAGAGGAGAAAAACGCATTTGCTATCCACTGTACACGGAGAATTAAAACCGACAATGGTCTCTGATTGGTCGCTTTCTCATTAGCAATTGTACTCCATGACCTCATTCTGCCAAAAGGATTTAAGCATAAAACGCAGAAGATTCAATATCTTTTTTGTCCCTAACACAGCACATAGCATGCAGTCAGAGGAGTGTGATTTTGCTTTGATGCAGAGAGGGTGTCTAGTTCCAGGAGAGGGGCTGACAGCAGTCTCAAGCTAATTTGAAGCTATTATTTTCAGTATCACTGTCCTCACTGAAGGGCATTGAGTGGCATAACCTGGCAGATATGTCTAAATTCCAGTTCTGAGGACCCGTGTGCCTGTCCTTTTCACGTGAATGAGGCATCAATTAATAAAGCTTTTGTTGGCCATGCACTGAATTAAATATGCAAAAATTCTGACACAAAAGACTGACATAGGGCTTTCCTAATTTAAATGAGCAACATGACACTCAGTATCAACATTAACTAAATTCAGACACAAGAAAATTATAAATTAGGTCAGATTCAGAAAGCATTTTTGATTAGGCTTCAGCAGTAGAATATGCTAATTAAATGCAAAACTAATAGTAAATGATGACATTGTGGCTTTGTTTAGAAAGCTGGCTATGCAAAAATGAATCCAGCAACACACAAATGTGTTGTAAGTTGTGAATCAATTGTTTAGAGTTTAGCTGTATGCATATAATAAACACTACACTAAAACACTAGGATATTCAGCTGATGCTACCTTTAAGAAGACACAACAGTAACATCATAGTGTCAAACATGGCAGTCCCACATCAGCAATAAGTAAGATATCTTCAGAGCATCTGAAGGCATAGTGTGTTTCTAGAAGGCAGCATAGCATGGAATAACCTTGGAATGACTGAGGTAGCGCTTCATTTCCCAGGCCCTGACAGGCCACCCTGCCGTCTCTAACCCTAATGCTCTCCACGCCAAGCCAAAGTCAGCTGGTTGGTACACTACGCTTTAAAAAATTGCAATAAAGTTTTACTACCATGCAGTTATACTCATTGAAAATGTATGTCAGTTATAAAAATTACCTCTGTTCATTCTAAAAATTCATTTAAAAGAAAAGGAACCAAACATCTACTATTTAATACCCCCCAAAGCTACACACCTTTATATGATGTCTTTTCGTCCTTTTGTGATGGAAATAAGCCTTCTGTTTGACTGCATCATTCAAAAAACAACAATCCCTAAATTCAGTGCTAATGATTGGGGCTAAACTGTTATATTTTGAAGCTTTAACAATTTACATCAAATTCTTATTTTGGAGACAACGGTGAAGAAAATGTGGTTTTCCATTATGTATGAACTACATTCAAGGAGGAGAGGTACATGCAGGGCATTCTAAGGAACAATAGACCCCAAAGAAAACACATTTTACCATTATCAACATGACACATAAAAACTCAGAAGAGGGGCAGGTTCATTATTTACACTGAATAGTAAATAACATGGCTCCATTTTGTGCCGAAGACATTATGACCCCTTCTTCACGTCACCGTCTTTGTAAAGAAATCTGACACTCTGCGTTTCTCTACAATACAATATTTTACACGGAACCACTTGGAATTACTTTCCTGACATCCACTTAGTGAATGCGTACTTTGAAAACTGTGTGGAAATGCTTTTAAACATTTTAAATAAACATCTCTTTTGCTCTTCATTCAATTTGTTAAAATTTAGAGAAAGGAAAGAAAACAGTAGTGGGACTGAATGAACTGAAATTAAGAATAAACACTGTCATGTTAGCAGACAAAGGACACTGGCTTTTCCCCTGTTCTGTCTGCAAGGCTGTTATCCTACTACTTTATCCTTACACTTACAAACTTATCTAATTACAGCACCCCAGTGGAAGAGCACTCATTCTAAAAGGTTAATTACCTCCTTCCCTACCATATGTATACCCCTTTTCATGCTCAAAACTTTTTAATGAACTTCCACACAACCTATAACAAAACAACACAGTAAGCACTATGGCTTTTCACATGCTTTTTTATGTCAAAAAAGGGAAAAAAGAAAAAAAGCATTAAAATGTAACATGCTAGTTCTAAAAGGTGTTCAAGCCAGTGTATGTGTAGTTAATGAAAGGGGTTTCCTAAGAGGTCATCCATGTTTGGCTAGGCTCCTTATGCCAAATAGCCTTCTGCAGAAGGAAGAACGACACATCCATGCGGGAAAGGAAAGACATTATACGGATCATTACCCTCTGATATAAGAAAGGGGGGGCACGGCTGGCTTAATGATGCTTTGATAAGCTGTTTTGGGGAGGTAAATATAATCTGTTAGCTTTCTCAAATGTTTTTGTTTTATAAACACAGTGTTGTTTGTTACAAAATGAAACCTTCACTGGTCTGTTTACAGCTGTAGATACAATTCTCGCAATCGTGTCCTTCTCTCCGCAGTGGCATCTGCTTCAGGTGAATGTTATACTGTAACTGAGACTGTGAAATAGCGGTTAGTTTTGTTCTTGGTCACCTTTCAAGTGTAGTCTCTCAGTTGGAGTCGTCATACTCAGTAACTTCTGGTCTGATTCAAGAAAATGATTTGAATTTCCATTAATGCATTTGATAGTGTGAGGTTTCTCTTCTGTACCCGTATGCAAGTGCATACAAAAAACACACTAGTGGAAATACAGTGTTAAAAAAAGTTGGACATAATCACTACTAAAGGCTACCAAGGGAGCTCTTAAACTTCATAAATGGTGTTACACTGAGGTGTACAAAGCCTTTCTAATACTTTTACTATTTTACTTTTACTTTTCACACCCTGTATATTGATACCTTTATTGGGTTTTGGATTGTGCATTGGGTTTTGCACACATGTAGACCCTATAAAGTAAACACCATGACTTCACAGCATGTGTTGATGTCTGTACACACAAGAGCCGTTTTGGTAAAATGCCATATCAACAATTCTGGGATTTCGACTCCAAGTTGTGTACACAAACACCCCTGCCCCATTAAATTACTACGGGATTCCTGGCTTATTATTGTCACAGGGCACAAAACAGAGGCCTGCTTACAACAGTGTGTCTGGCTGAACTGATAATACCTGCCTCACAGAAGTGTGGAGAACCAACCGTGTTCATTTTTTGATGGCTTATTAATTCAGTCTTACTGTAAATTTCTCCATAAAATTTCTTAGTCATATCATATTGATTTATTTCAGTCTTGTTGTGTGCAATAACAGCTCAGCCTCAAACCACTAGACCACGCAAACTCACAGAGCAGGGCTGCTGAGTGCTACAAAATGAAGCACATAAAAATAATGTATTCTCTGTTAAATAATATCTACAGTGTTCCAAACTGCATTTCGAAGCAATATGAGCACATGAAATCTGCATCAGGAACTTCATAAAATGAGTTTCCATAGCTGAGCAGCTGCACACAAGCCTCAGATCACTATACACATAGCCAGGTGTTGGCTGGTGTGGTGTAAAGCAAGCCACCACTGGACTCTAAAGCAGTGGAAATGTGTTCCCTGGAGTGACAATTCACACCATCACCTGACACTCTGATCGATGAATATTAATGTCAAGGGGATACATAGTGTCAGCTGTAAAGTCTGGTTGGGGATGGATAATGGGCTATGCCTGTTTCTCAGGGTTTAGGCTAGGTCCTACAGTTTAAAAAATGATAATATTGACTCTAGAGTATACAAAGACATTTTAGACAATTAAAGTAAAGTAAGAACTATAAGGCTCCCTATAGTCACTTGTGAACACAGCACTTAGCACACAGTGTGAACAATCTGAAATTCTTTCTCTGCATTTAAGTCACTCACCAAGTGAAGCAGCAAGCAACTTCTGGCGTGAAGAAGAAGCAGTATGTGGCGACGGTACCTTAATTACAGGGACTTAACTCACAAACTTTGTACAATACACTCATATACAAAGCCTTCCCAGAAAAATAGTAGCTATGTTCTTGTCTAGAAAAGTGGGGTCACTGTATTAGTGCCCATGGTTGTGGTGTGGGATGTCCAACAATCTCATATAGGTGCAGTGGTTAGGTGTCCACATATTTTTTGTCCATATAATGAAAAAACATGCCAATCATATATAAAATATCCTATTGACTAATCTGCAAATATGCAAAAATATTTTAATTTCATACAATTGCTACCTACCATGTGGCAAAGTGGCTTTTCTTCAATGTACTGCCTTTTCACGGACATCGACTTATATGCTTAAATCATAATGTTTTATATAAGACATAAATGCTTTATTTCACTTGGCATAGGAGTTTAATGACAGGTTAGGCAGCTACTGGAGCTTCTAATATACTGCCTTTAAACACAAGGGATATCATTAAATTGGCAGCAGACTAGTGCCCCTTAGTCGCCTGGCATCACTGGCAACAGTTTCCTTTTTTGCTCTATGCACATATTGGCAAGAAGAGATGTTTTTGGTGACTGAAACATTTTAAACAATTTTATTTTTACATTTAAACAGTAGTGAGTATGCAAAGCATATTCAAATATTATCTCCTTTTCTGCAGGTGCTATGGGGGAGCTTAGCATGTTCCAGGCATAGCTACAGAACCCCTTCTGCTCCCTTGGGGCTATCAATGGTCAGGAGGCCAAAACACAACTTCAGAACATAAATTTAACCATGGCAATATATTAATGTGGTTAAGCAGTGCAGTTTAGGCTCTCAGAGTTTCTGTCAAGGATGCTGTGTGTTTTTCTATAAAAAAAAAAAAAAAATAGAGATTTTTGGCTCTGCTTCACATACTGGCAACAAAAGCAGTGAAGTAAAGCCATTCACTAAACCAAACTTGCATTGTGCTATCCCCCTCCTGAGCTTTCTGAAAAGGGAGAAATATGCTTTACTTTATTTAATAATGTGTATTTTTATTTGGTATGTAATTTTCTTCAGTGAGCTGAAATAAACAGGACAGGTTTTGTTTCATTATTGCTTAAAAAAGGCTGCCAAAAGGCGCATTTAATCATTAGGTCTATCGCTGAGATCCTGCAACGTACATAACTTAATAAAAGATGCTTTAGATGGGATTTGGCAGTGACTAAATCGAGGAAAAATTTGGCGAAACCCTTTGATAATAATCAGATTAGAATTTTGTTGACAAAATGATGTAATCAAAATGGACAAACTCCCAGTAATAGCCTACTTCAGATATCAGGCATGTAGGTGTGGTCAGGGTGCCTGGGGCTGAGACTATTAGCACAAACAATTAGCGCATTCTAGATACAGAAGGTACTATAGCAAAACGAGGCCTGTTGTCTACCAGATGTAGATGTACCTAATTTTACATTTGAAGAGATGTGGTGACTCAGAGGATAATCTCAGGCATAAAAACAGAAAAAAAGCCAAGAAGATAATGTGCAAATTCTTGGCTGCTGCTGAGGAAATTCTTCAAAGTCTGCACTGCACAATTTTTTTATTCTAAACTGAATACTTTACAGGCCAGAAGCTAGAATGGAGAGTTTTTTTGTTTTCTGTGACATAGGAACACTAAAAATTTACATATGAGGTGATGTTTTATCATTTGTTGTGCTTTCAACACTAAGGGTTAAACATTTAGCTTTTATTTAGATAAAAGTGTGATAGATAACAGTGTGAATAAATGAGGTATTCGACTGAGGCAACTGAACAAAACTGGAATATCAATAAGTAAAACACAACACATACACGTAAAATAAATGGAAGCGGCTCAATTGCTTGAGAACAGAATCAGTCCATAACTGGAGTACCAGATATGGCACTGCTGCCATTTTATCTTAAACCGAGCAATAGTCAAAACCACTTAAGCAGAGCTCATCACGAGGGAGCGAGAAAAGGCCCAGGAAGCACCCGGACCAGCCATGAGAAGTCTGCTTGGTCAGCGCAGAGGAAGAACTGCCAAGTTTGCAGTTTAGCACACGCCTAGGAGATCCCAGGTACAGCCACTTAATTCAGTCCAGTCAGCGGCTTCAGTGACAAAGAGGAGTGCAGGTTTCTTAAGATCTGTGAGAGAAAGACACAAACTAACAAAGCCAATTTTAGCTGGAGGTGTGATAGTGAATGAACCTTAGATAGTACAGAGGTAAGAAATTCAGAACAGGTGTTATTGATGAAGTAAGTGGGAGAACTAATCTCTCCTGTCCAGGAGAGCTGGCAGAATGGAAGGTACCAGACTCAGAGCCCCAGTGACTCAAAACTGTTGGTCATATAGTGCCCTTTTGAGGCACCACACCTTGTCTATCTAAAAGAACGATGTCACAGTCAGGTTTTCCTTGAATAAATGTGACTCTTTTCATTGTTTTCAAAAGAAATCTACACCATAGCACTTGCTGAGCTCTTCAAAAGAACATTTTAACTTTATTGCATTTCTACTGAGCAGGATTTACTCATTTTCTTGTTTTCTGTGTTCTCAAATTAGGTTTGGAGTCCTTCCTCATCTTTAGGGCACAAAAGATTTGTTATTAAAGGACAGAACATTGTGGAAAAGGGTTCTTATCTGTGTGTGGAACTGTAGAGTTTTGGGCCTTTTCCAGATAAACTTCTAGATTAATGTGTTGTTTGTGGGAGGATAAAGCATAAGAAATAAATGTAAAAGCATAAACAATATGTTATCTTCCCATTCTGGATTTAAATGTACCGTGTCAGGAAATTTAGAACTCAAGGCAGAGGTCATTCATCAACACATGATAAGAGATCTTTTGCTAAACAATTTGTTTAACGTAAGTAAGACTGGATAATAAGTCAGTAAACTCGAATGAACTAACTGTCCACATCCCAAAAAAAACACTTGTCCAAAAACCACATACGGAGGGAATACTTCTGTCCCTATAGCATTTCACACAGATGAGGGAACACTCCTAACCTGATAACAGTGATAATTCAGTGTGCTGATCCAGTCGTATTCATCATTCTTCTTTGGAATTCAGGGAATACTGTCTTTAGATATTGACATTTTAAGAAACTAATTCCTTTCTCTTCACTCTTCTCTTAGGCTAATACATGGTTGCAACCCAATATGATCTTTTCTTCTTACACATATTGTCAGGAATGAGAATGTTCCAAATTTGTCAGCAAAACCCAACTTTACAATCAGGAACTTCATCAGGCCAAGCGGTGTGAACTTGAAACATGCTTTCACGCCGCGAAAGGCCACGGTCAAAAACAAAACGGTAGAGGAAAAAGCATGGGGACAAGGTGACAAGTCCATCAATCATCCTAACCCAGGGAAAAAACTGGGCTGTGAGCTGGCAATCAATAATGTTCACAATTAGTCTCCGTGAGCAAGGGGGTTCAGGCTGAGCCCAGCTGGACTGAAGCACTGTGTGGCCTGAATCATGCTAGCCACATGTTCCGACATTAGCCAGCAACCTCACAGGACACTGTGACATTTCCATGGGCTCAGGTTTGTGTGTGTGGCAATCTGTGTAGCACTCACCTTGACTTATTGACCTGTAACAACATCTGAAAGCAAGGGACTCCCTCCCTCCAGAGGAGACTGATGGATCCATATCAAGTGGTGGAAAATAGATGCCTGTCATCAGTCATCAGGATGGCAGTAAGTTAATGACGGGCAAAGTGACTGTGTCAGATACAGCAGAGAGCAGGCTGGGCTGCATACATCACTGCTGCTTGGCTGTGTTGTGTTCTGACCCTGGGCTAAAAGCAGCTTGCTTTGCGTCCTGATTGACTTCTGCCATAAATACTCCTGATCAAAATCAGCAGGCAAGTGGAAATGAGGAATTTATGAAGCATCAGCTGAAGTCACATTTCAAAAAAGAGAGAGAGAAAATACTTTAGAATTATTGTATACTGATACTACAATGAACGAAAGAAAGAAAGAGAACCACAGTGTGAAATTCTTACTTTGCATTTAATCCATTCAGCATGTGAAGCAGTGGGCAGCCAGGAACACAGAGTAGTGTGTGGAGACAGAACCTTGCTGAGGGTACCTGAGAATCGAACTCATGACTTCCTGATTGTGTACAGAGGTAAAATTATGGAAATTATTATTGTCCAGATATTTATTTATTTATATTTTGCTTGTATGAACGCCCTAACCACTAGACTACCAGTTTACTGTAATTGTTACTCTTGTACAACTAAGATAGGCAACAAAATAAATCACCTGCCAGAAGAAGTCTACAGTTAAATTGTAACTGAACCATAGTTTGATTTACTATTCAGTTACTGAATAACTAATTAATTGACAATCATTAGCACTTATACTTATACTTATATAAACTTATAGCTTCGTATACTTTGTTTGATTGGACATGTCTGTGCAAACTATACTTTTATAACAGCCTTTTACCAATGAACTATATTTATTTAATTTATTAACAAAAATGTAAAGAAAATAAATGAACTGAGTATTTGTTTCAAGTTTATTGCCAACTGGATGTGAACACCAAAGTTACTTGCTGCTCTAGACAAGCTTTACTGAGGAGGTGTTGATGTTCTGTGGAGAGTAGTTATGGCATATTTCTCTGACATATTTCTATGGCATATCTTTCTTTTTTTGTCCACATTCAGAGAAATGTTGTTGGCTCTGTTGGTCATAGCACCTCTAATCTGTATGACACATTGTGGTTCTCACTGATCAAACTCACCTCAGACTACATCATTAAAAAACTGATGTAATTTGAACTATGAACTGTTGCACTGTCGTGGCTCCTCCATGCAAACAGGGCTGGAGATGCTGCTATCTAACCTGACTGATTGAGATCTACCTGTCAGGAAGGCAAGGATCCAGTTGCAGGGGAGGTGTACAGGCCCTGTAGTCTCAGCTTCCCATTTGGACGCTGAGGAACAATGGTGTTGAATGCTAAAGTTAGGTCCATTCTCACATAAGTGTTCTTTTTGTCCAGAGGAGTAAGGGCCAGGTGGCGATAACCTCATCTGTTGAATTGTTGGGATGGCATGCAAATGATAGGTGGGTCCAATGTGGGAAGGAGCTCTGTCTGACCATAGTTGTTGTGAAGAGGACTCTGCTCAGAGGGTGTACACACCAGCTGACAGATGTTCTCAAGGGCCAGTTCAATATCTCTTTAATATTAATGTGCTCCAAAGCCACCACTATCAACCCCCAGGCCAAAGAAGTAATCAGTGCTATGCTTCAGTGACCACCATCCCGTGGCACTCATGACAATCATCATGAAGTGCTACAGAAGGCTCATCATGAGGCACAAATCACAGCACCTGAGTGTTGTGGGGTTGGGTGATATTCCTTGCTCAAGTTGTTCTGTGCTTCAAATCATGTGTAAAAGTGACTCAGCACAATTGGAAGAGAGGCCTCATCAAGACAGGTAGGTGTAGAATTTCTGTTGGTCCTGATGGTCCAAATGTCCTGCAACATGACCCATGTGTCACAAGTGTCTTGGACGTGGCCATCGATTTTCTGTGCATGTGCATTCTTTGCTCACCTGATGGACTGAGACCATTTGACCCTTTCTGTTCTCATTGCACCCTAATGCCTGCCCTGAATGCAATGTCATGAGTTCTTAGCAGTGTGCACACCTCCACAGTCATCTATGGCTTCTGGGTAGAGCATGTGGTAATTGTCTTGGAGGCAATAGTTTCAGCAATGCACTTGCTGATGTACTGTGTACTTCAGGCATTGTGTACTCCAGGTTGGTAGAACCATCATACAGTGTAACTGCAGCCTGAAATAAAGGCATACAAAAAGTCCTGGTGTATTTTCCAAGAGAAAGATGTGATAGTAACAGTTTAGATTTTTTAACAATTACTGAGATGAATAAGGTATCAATCACTTTGTCAGTCCTTTGTAGAACCACATTTTGCTTTAATTACTGCCTTCAATCTGTTGAGATACTTTACCAACTTTGCACATCTAGATTATGCAATATTTGTCAACTTGACCGAACTGTTCAAGCTCAAATTGGATCTACCACTAGAGGACCACAGTCCTCATTCTGTGGGATACTAGTGGCCTAGTGGGTAAAACACTTGCCTGTAAACTAATGACCAGATGCAGGGTACTCGATCTGTAACTAATGATTGTAAGTTGCTCTAGATAAGGGTGCCTGCTAAATGCTGTAAATGTAAGTCATGATGGAAGGTGAACCTTCTTCTCATTGACAACGTTTTGGCAGGTTTTTGTCAAGAATTTGATTATATTATGCCTCAGTATTTTTCCTTCTGTCCTGACAAATACCCTAGTCCCTGCTGCAGAGAATCACCACCACAACAGGCTTTACAGTACACACACACACACACTACCCCCCGCAAACCACTCAATGCACATCGTTGAACTGAACCTCTTCCTCTCTTAACACAAACTGACCAGCTCTGTGTTAAATAAACAACTTACACTTCGTATTCTATGTCCTGCTGCTGGTAGTATTTTCAAAATTATTATTCATTGCTGTCGACCTCAGTTTTGCATTTTTGCATGCCTAATGGCTCCACTGATATATTCATTCAAATGTTGACTGTACTAAATATTGTTGTGGAATGCTATTCTATTGTTTATGATTTTCTTGCTCTCTGTTCTCCTGCTGTCTTTGCACTCTGTATTTTTTTCCTATCTGTACTCATGTAGTCTTGTTGTGTTCTGTTTTTGTTCTTGACTTGACTTAGTCATTATAGTTGCTAAACCATTTGGTTTCCACAAATACATATTTTATTTCTCTGTAAGCAAGCACAATACTACACCAACATTCCACAGTCAGTAATGTAATTAGAAATCACAGCACTGTACAAGAACTGAACAAATTCAATACCGCTTCTAATTTACAGTGAGAGAATAGCAATCAAATGCAAAAAGAAAGTCAAATCAAGGATTTTGTGCTGAATCTAAGAATACTATGCCACCATACAAAATGTCATTCAAAGTTTTCAGGCTCAACATTGCGTGTTTTCTTCATGTTCTCTATGATCTCTCGGACTGCCATACCATGCACTGAATATTATTCACTTCTATTGCTTTTCCTCTAGCAGCTTAGAAAGTAAGAAATTACAGATTTTAATTGCAGGCATCTGTGAAGGTCAGGGGGAACCATTGAAGTACTACACATACATATATGCTCATGCTCATACACAAACCTTTGTAGGTGTGAGGAAACTGATCATGACTCAAAATGCAAATAGATGCACTGAACTGTGAACTCACAGATGAAATAAGGCTTAACAAGGGTTCTTAACAAGAACTAGGTTGATTAGCTTGCTAACAGGCTAAAAGATCAAATGGCTCCTCTGTATTTACTATGTGTTTCACTGTAAAATAGAAAAATACCTTGAAAGCATTAGTCAAAGCAAGTAGAGCTTAATTGTCATCCGTGTGTGGAAGAATATGTGTTGTAAAATATTTACATACGTTTATTTGTAAACTATATATGAACTAAATCTAGACTAAGTGATATGTCTGTACACAATGAATATATATATATATATATATATATTGTGGTGACCTGGGGTTTTGTAAATAGCTGTGTGTGTGGCGTGAGTTGTGGCCCTGACAGCAACTCTGTTTCTACTTATGCTGTTATAAATAAACAGCTCTTGTGCTACAAGTATTCAGCGTGTGTCCTTAAGTGTAAAGTAACAGGCGAGGTTACTACACTGGTGTCAGAAGCTCGGATTTCACTCAACGCTTGGGTGAGTCGCGCGGCATGGAGACACTTTTGGGCACTCGCGTGAAGGTGGAGCGGCTGAAGAGTCCCGCATGCACCATCGACATGCCCGTCGAAGAATACACAGCGCCGCTGGGCTTCGAGCTTGGGCCGCGAGGCCTAGACGCCGAGTTTTCGCGCCATTCGGGCGCTGAGCGTGCTACGTCATGCGGACATCATCGTGGAGCCTCTTGGGAGGTGAACAAAGATGGCGACGCCCATGGACTAGCACCAGCCGGAGGACCAATTCACGCAAGCCCTAACGCCGAGCGACCTCCGCCTGCACATGCAGCTAGCACACCCCAAGTCCCTGGATGAGGCCTTGCTCCTGGCCTTAGAGAGAGAGACCGCTGTCGGCGTGCTGGGGATGACAGCACCTCCGACGGTGAACGCCGCGGCTATGGGGGAGCCCACTGAGAGGCCGGCGTGGGTGGAGGAGATTGTGCGCGCTGTGGTGGAGCGGCCAGCACCGACCCGCGAAGAAGGTGAGTCGCGCAGACGGCCGATCAGCTGCTGGGGGTGCGGACAAAGGGGACATGTGCTGCGGTTCTGCCCCAAAACCAAACGGCAGCAGGGAAACGAGAAAGGGTCCGCCTAGCCCGGGAAGAGCGAACCCGAGAACTGGATAACCGGGACAAAAAGACAGAGTCGGTCGTGACGGTGGGGTGGACGAAAGTAGGGAACCTGTGCCACGTGCCCGTGAGAGTCGGATCGGTCCCCTGCACAGCTCTGGTTGACACGGGCTCCACAGCAATGCTGATCAGGCCTGATGTGGTGCTGGCGGGGACGTCACTGGAGCGGACCGCGGTACAGTTACAGACTGTGACCGGTGACATGGCCCCGATGGCAGGAAGGGGGTCATTTCTGTTCAAGGTAGGAGACCTCACAGTGACTTTCACCGCTTGGGTGGCTGAGGTGCAGGAACCCTGCATACTGGG
>JBBJLR010000024.1:2889192-2901512 GCA_037577145.1 Brachypetersius gabonensis
AATTTGTTTCTAAAATATAAAATGATATTTAAATATTTCATTATTATTATTATTATTATTATTATTATTATTATTATTATTATTATTATTATTATTTTTATTATTTTGCTCCTGAGTTAAAATTTTGCTGATCAATTTGAATGAATTATTATTTAGTGATTATTTTTTTTTAGCATTAAATGGTCAAAACTTGTTTACAGTTTAAATACGGATTAAAAATGTATTTCTCATGGTGCTTTTAGCGGCTCTCTTCGTTTTTCACAGCCAGTGTGAAAGTGCCAGTGTGCGCCATTAACTTACAATAACAGAACATTGATCATTTTTTAACTTTAAAAAAAATATTTTCATATATGAGAGCGCATGGGAGTGCGCGGGAGCAGGCGGGAATCTTCAGAAATTCCACAGGAGTGGGATTAAAAAAATAGTCCCGCGCAGGGCTTTAATTCATGTCTCTGAGCTGTGTGCTCTTCTTTGATGTAAAAAAACGAATTAAAAAAAATTCTTTGCCTTGAACATTTTTTGTAATCGAATCATTCGAGCTACTCCAATAATCGTTTCAGCCCTACATTTTACCTTTGCATTTAGTTTCTGTCATTGGAGAGAAGTAGGCATTTCATCAAGATGGTGTTCCTCAAGGTGACTTTGTCTGTTGATCTCATTGCTGTGCTCTAACTGCAATCATAAGGCCAGTTGGTGGGCAGCTGTGTCCCCAGCCCCTGGGCTTTATTGGCCAGTGTTAATTAAAGCCTATGTTTAAACTCTTCACTAATCTATAAACCACTGAAGCAGACCATGTCACAGACATTGATTAGCCTCATCATTTCAAAGACAGAGGAAAGTTCAATCTAAATGACAGATTTTTGGAAGGCGGTGAGCATTCTTCCCTGTAGGTATAATAAATGTTTTTAGCATTTCAAGATTTGAGACATTATGTGAATTATCAATTAATTAAGATATATTGATCCATCTTACCCCAAACTATTTTTTAAAAATTTATTTTTAAAGATTAATCCACAGATGTTTTTAAACTTCCAAAATCCACAGATTTTTTATAACTCTGTTCACATATCTGTAGCAACTGTTGCCAAGTTCCTTAGAACATTTAACCTAAACCTAAATTGGCAGGACCTTGTCAGATTTGAAATGACAATGAATTTGCCACACCTGATCTATCCAAACAGCAGGCCTGCTAGCAAAATCAATTATACTACCACACAAAATAAAAGACGAAGGCCCCCTTGTGACAGCTTGTGATGTGGATAATACTGGTTGAACAGATGAACAGACTAACCTGCTAAGCATCAGCACAAATGGGTTCCACTTAGGAAAAAGACTTACCTTGTACAGAGTGCAGCCAAGAACATTAAAAATACATACTTTCCTGTAAAACAACAGGATATTCTAGCCCTGATCTGGCCCTAACCAATCACAAGATCTGTACCAAATATGGCAACAGGATTGGGCCAGGCTTGTTTTTGCACAACAGGCCAATCTGATGTGAAAATCTACAAGCTACAAGTGGCCCAGCACTAAATTTTATAATATATGGCCCAGATGCAGCTCTACTGCACCTCCTAGCTTAAACTCTTTATTCAAGGCAGATCCAGAACATGGGACATTATTTGCGAATGATTGCAAATCTTTAAACACATTTTAGCCTTTTCCACATCTCATAACTGGGTAATATCTGAATTTGTAGGCAGAGATTGGAAAGGCCGTTCCTGTCTCTTGCTGATTATTCTATCACTGCACTATTCCATTATTACACTGTATTATGCAAATAAAACCCAATGTTCCTTGTTTAAGAATCCACAAGAAGGTACATAGGCAGTTTACAGTTTGGCTCTCAAGTTCTATCTCAGGGCCTCTTCTCACAAATTGCTAGGCAGCTTAATTTCATGGGAGGAAGGCTATTTTCTCTGCTCAGGGTCCCTGCGCTGTAGACCCAGTGACTCTTACAAAGCTTGCGACAGCCACTGTCGTGGGAGTTGTCATGGGACAAAGGCAGGGCAAAGAGGAGCAGAGGGTGGCTCTGCTGAGCCACTGAGAAGAGCAGGAAAAGAGGAGGAATGATTGTTTCAGAAGAAGAATGTAGAAGAAAATCCCTGTCGGCCTTTCCCTTGTGTGGCCATTGATCTAGTGGGCCTGATTTGGGCTGGGTATTAAATCACCCCTGGGTCTTGAGAGAACTTTCTGGAGAACTGGTTTCACCTCAGCTTTTGTTCCACCCAACACTCACTGTAATGGAAAAGACTTTATACTCAGAGCCCAGGCCCAATCTCTGGTCAATCCTCCCTCCATCACCACTGACCCCTACCTTCCTATTAAAACCACATTGTGTCCTCTCTCCTTTGTGGCCACTTTCTTTTGTGAAAAAAAGAGTACTTTCTTCACAAATGGTCCTCACAGTGTTGTACTGTGACAACAAATGAGGTTTTTGTGCAGACAGTATTTCATGGAGAGCAAAGAAATTCTTCCTCTGCCTGTTACTTCTCTTACCTTTGCTGGTGATTAGGGGTCGAGTTATGGCCCGTGAAAAACAAATTCCTTTTTTCTTTCTCACTAATTTAAATGTCTATCTGAAGTTGAACATAATGCACAACAAAGGTGCAGTCTTGCATTATAAAATAAAAAATAAAAAATAAAAAAAAATAAAATAAAAAAAATAAAATAAATCCTCAATAATGAAAAATCCAGTTACGTATTTAATAAGATTCTATGTAGCAGTGAACTATAGTGCTTTACAGTGTTGACACAAATCTGTCTCAGTGGCCCAATAAACTGCCTTTTCGGGAGAACTCCATATAAAAATTGCATATCCTGGTGCAGCCACTAGTGGAAGATCAAGAGGAGTTCAAGTTTGTTTTCTTTAACAGTATCATAGAAGTTAGAATGTTTTTCTTGTCTGCCATGACACAGCCAAAGACATCACATAATGCTTTTATCACTGCTTTGTGCAGAACATACTTGTCGTTAGTTTCAATATTGCATTGCCAATTTGCAGGTGCAAACTCTCCTAATATATTAACACACCTTCTAAAATGTTCCCATGTCACATGAGTGAAACAGGATTGCTTGTTATTTATATCAACATTATGTGGTTATTGTCTATTGTCATCATTATAAAAGCTGATGCATATTCAGCATGGAGATTTTAAATAAATAATAAAGACCAGTATGTACATATATATGTATATTTTTTATGTTTTTTCCTCTCTCTCTGTGCATGCATGCGTACAAAAAAGCAAGCTCTGCTTCTGATTGGCTTAACTGACATGTGTTCCTTGGTTTAACCAGTTGTTATAATCACTTCATAGAAAGGGTGAAAACGTTGGTGCGTAGAGGAGAATCTAAACAAACAGACACACATCACATGTGGAGATACTTTACTCTAGACCACACAAACAGCACAGTGACCTGCACAACCTGCAAGTCGGTTTCAAAGTATAATAAAAGTATAAGCGTTCTGTACGTACTTTTGAACCATCTGAAACAGCATCCACTAGCTAACATGGCTAATGCTAGCACTGCACAGTGTCCCGTCCAGAGGACGCTGAGTGGCTACCGTGGCTTAAACTGTTCGCACTTCCTGTTGCACACTTAAATTTACCCGAAAATTCAAGGCATTAGCCTTTGTTTTGTTTTGGTTAATTTCATGTTGTGAAAAATTCTGAAGTTGTTAATGCCCTAAAACCTACAGTATATATACAGTTACAATGTAAAGCCTTTTTAATGTGGAGGGGACACATCAGTCTACGCAGGTGGACGCAGGGGTAGTGTGGACACTGTCCATGTACCACTCTAAGTCTTGCACGTTGTAAAGACTGGGGCTCTTTGCTTTTGTCTGGGAAACAAAAAGTGGGGGGATGAAATTAATTATTTTGAAAAGTGGAGTGGATATGTCCCTGTGATAATGGTTCCGCCGTCCATGCTTTAAACAAATAAGGTGAATTTTAACAGCAGTTTTCCTTTTAACACTGTTACACAGCTGCAGTTAAAATATTTGTGGTAAATCTCAACATTAAGGTAATCAAATCAAATTTAAAGCCAAAGCTATTTGCCACTTCAGGGCATTACAGTTTTAGCGAGTTTGTTATAGAAAAACAAAATGTCTATTTTCCTCTTACACACAGACTGTACAGAAAAATAGTATTACTGTGTGTTAGAAATGTTCCTCCAAATGCTTCACACACAAAATTATTTAAGCTATTTTATGGGAAATAAATTATTAGGTTGATCTTTCTAAGTCAGAAGCATTATTTGACCCACATAGTTATTTTGACTGTGGTGTGCTGAAGAAGAAGGTTTAAATTGGAACCCACTGAGGAGTGCAATCAGGCAGACAGCAGTGGCCTCCAGGCCATTACCGCCTTTCAAGATGTGACAACAACAACCATCATGGGCGTGTCAGTGTCCTGTCCTGGTCCTGTCTGACAAACTCTTAAGAGCTCACAAACAGAAAGAATGATGGAGAGATAAAACATGCTAAATGCTGAGAAATCAAGGGTGATCATTTTATGTCAGTGTAAAGAAGAGAAAGCATAAGAGAAAGGATATGTGAAATTGTACTTTGTTTTACTCTACACCAATGTCCATCCATTGATTGAAAAACATGACACAGTGAGCATTATGTTCTTTAGCCGACACATAAACCTAAAAGCCTTAAGTTTATAAGTTAATTGCTCATTAAAAGGAAGGGCCACACAAAACAATCTATTTATGTATTTGTTTATTTACCATTATGGTCACGGGTTTCACACAGCACAGCACACAGTGTGAACAATGAAGGATTCAGCCCTAGTTGGGTGGACAAAAAGTAATACTGTGTAAAGTCAAATTGAGCAGATAAAACCAGGTTTAAATTCTTACAGGATGTATGTACATGTGTGAGAATAAACAGTGTTGAATATGCCGTGATACAGCCACACAAATTCAGGGGGTTTTTTTCGTGAGAGTGGAATTACACCCCACTCCCATGTAACATGAAAAAGAACTTTAAACCAGTTCTGCTTTTGACACCAAACGTTTATTTTCTGTTTTGTTTTTCTGCTTGTTTAACATTCTTTTATTCCACTGGGCCTGATGTACTAAACCTAATGTATCCACATCTCCTTGTTTCTCCAGCTCTCTCTATTGAAACTGGTCTACTTGCTGTCTCTGAAGAACTTCATACAACCAGATCAGCCAACTTGTCTTCTGCTCTAATTATTGTTGACCTTTTCTTCTGATATGCGGATCTGCGGAGTCCCCCGCTGTCTTCAAGCGTCATCTGAAGACTCATCTCTTCAAGGGGCACCTTGGTGACTAACTAAGTCAACAACTACCTCTTGTTATTGCTTACTAAGTAATTTTTCCCTCACGAAAATGAACCATGGTTTACCATGATTAAATAACCATGGTTTTTTTTTTATGGTTGCTGCATAAAAACCATAGGAAACCATAGTGAATTTTCCTAAGTGCACTTACCCTCTTAACTCTTAACCTCTTAAATATTGTCCTTACTTCTTTACTTATTTCCTTACTCTTTTATCTCTGACACTGCACTGACGGGATTGAGTAGCTAATTTAAACAAAGAGGATTTTTTGCTAAATGCCGTAAATGTAAATGTAAATGTAAATGTTTTATTTTATTAAGGTTCAAATCACATACTTTCTGCACATGTGTTCTCTGCATGAGCCTAAACTAGTGATTTATGGGGAAATGCAAAATATATTTCTGTATCTCATATGTAGAGGGGACTGCACAAATGGGCAGCGAAATTATATGTGTGGCTGATTGCATATTCCACTCAATTTACTAAAGTCTGAGCAACTCGCGGTTGCACTTCAGTCTTTTTCTGCCTTTTAAACACAGGTGTGAATTTGCATTAGGGTATCAAATAACCTGTTGCTGAGAGAATTTCTTTAAATCTTTCTTTCTTTGAATTAGAATACTCTGATACATGTTAAAAGAACATACAAGTGAATGTCCAAGTGCTGGCACAGTGAAAAAATATGCACTGAGGTGGCTATAACATGCACTTACAGCATGCCTGACTTGAACAATTTACTGAAACTGCAGCTTATTATACAAACCATGCAGCCTCGACCAATGGCTGTGCACTTGTGAGGCGCAGGATTTAAAAGACACAGTTAAATGGCAGAGTGGTTGACAAAAACAGAAAATGAAAGTTTATTGATGGTCACAGTGTTCAGGTCCCCTATCTCTTGGCAGACAATTTTCTCTTAGGCATGTGGTCTAAAGCAGGCACAGAGGCAAATCCCTGCCACAAAATAGCACTCAGACTCCAGGTGCAGCACTCACCAGTACATTATTTTCAAAATATTATTATTATTAAATTATGTATTATTATGACAAACATGGTCTCACATGACCAGTTCTATCTCGATTATTGAACATACACTGAACAGTTACAACATTAAAACCACTGATAAGTGAAGTAAATAATTGTTTTTTGCTATGACGTGTATCAGCCATGGATTTTTTTGTTTGAAAGTTACAGTTTGAAGATAAAGTTTTTAATTTAGGAAGCTCACTAACACTTTAACACTGTTGCTAGCATTTTAGAACTTTGTGACAACTTTTTTCTCAAACTGCGGTGACCTCATTTGTCCCAAATGCCATATCACAATTCCTGGTATCTTATTGAGTCCTATACATTACCAGAGGTTTACACAATGTTGGGCAGGTGGTTTAAATGTTATGGCTGATCAGTACATGTTTTTTCAAAGATACTGGTCTCCTACTACATCAAATCGAGTGTAAAGTATCTTTTTTAATGAGCAGTAATGGTTCTATTCTGTTTGAAGGGCTTATATTTCACATCTATTCACTTTTAAATGTCAATGAACTTTTGCCAACCTGAATTAAGTGAATAAATTTGACCTTTTTCATGCATAATGCAGACATCAAGTTTCTTGATCAAACTGCAACCAAAGTAGTGATTTGCTCTTTTAAAAGCGTATTTTACCCTGACTGCAGGGCTTTAAATTTCATGTGTGTTCCAAAGCCCCAAAGCTATAGATTTTCTGTCAAGTCTCCTACAAGCCAAGAAGCATCACCTGCCTTCAGCTCCTGCCATCTGCAGACCTACCAGTAAGGAATCATGGACCAGATGAAACCACGGCAAACTGTTCACTGTAATACATACAGTATTATAAAGAATCTTTGCTCTTGGTTACTGATATATTTACAAATCCTTTTTGTATTGTAAGTTTTGTAATAAAGAAATCACCCAATCTATCAGTTACATGTAACTTTGCAAATGAGATGCTATCTACTTGAAAACTGCATATTAATAGAAACCAAAACTCTAAGCTTTAAAGGATGTATATTTCACTGGAAAGACACATTACAAAAAAGTTTCATTTTTTCATTTAAACAACAAAATGCCATGCATTGTTTTAGGGACAATTTGTTATAAAGTTTAGCATTAATTTAGCTATGAGGAAACATGTATATTTATTAAATATTTTTAGAGCTATTGAAATTATAAAACAATGTGGTGAGATTATCTTCTGTGATGTTCCATTGTAAGATGCGTATTGATGTAAATGACATATGAATTGGAACAAATGGAACGCATCTATCACTACCAGACTCAACAAGAAAATAACCTGGAAGATGGACAAGCTATGCGACCCTGACTTGCATTGAGGAGCAAGCCCTTGAAATGGGGTGTCCCTTGATGCTGCTTTCTGGCAGATAGAACATCGCCAGCATTTCCAGGAGAAAGTAGAAGTGGGATGGATGGGATAGGTGTCCGGTTAACAATAGCCTAACGTGAAGCCACACACACGGCTTCCCTGTGGCTGTGTGCTCAGCCCTCTGCTGTTCATATTGGTGACCTGTGACTGTGGATCACAGTTTAAAGCACATCCTCCAGAAACCATGGTGAGTTTAATCAGTGGGGACAATGAAGGGATGTACATAGAGGAGGTGTAATGCCAACAACCTAGACAAAACAAAAATATTTTGACTTCAGACGAGAATATCATCACTCTTAGTGGATCATCAGTGGCTCCTCTAAGTTCCACTAAGTTCCTTAATGTTCACTTTAATGTTCACATCACTACGACCTTCGGACTACAGAGTGCCGTTTTGGACTGTCTGCACTTGCATCATGACGTGGTACACACACACACATACACACACACACACACATACACATACACACACACACACACACACACACACACTATTTATCACACTATTTACACATGCTCTGATCTGAACTTATCTGCTTCCCTCTTCCAAACACTGCATATACTCACTGAACTGTTCCAACATAAACTAAAAAATACTGCCATTGTAAATACCATGTATTTCTTACTGTAATTTTTTTTTTGTTTTTTTACACAATTATTTATTGCTGTCTACCTCAGTCTTTGCATTTTTTGCGAACTCTAGTATACAGTATGTCATAATACCGTACTCATTCAAACTAGAACTCTTGGCTACACTGTATGTTAGTTTTAAGTTGACAATATAATTTGACCAGATATGGTCAAACCACACTTAAGCCTGAACCTGTACCATGCATTTCTAGCTAAAGGCAGATTGCTAAGCCGTGAAAAAAACATCATACAGATGCCTTTGTACTGGCAAAAATGACTTTGTAGCCTAGTTTGGGAATTCTTAGTGCAGTTGTGCACCAAATGTAGTCAAAAATTCCAAGATGTTTGTTAATGTTTGGCCTTTCTGAAATCACAAACACATCCATAGTTACATGGAGTTATTTGTTGTGTACAATTTCATTTCTGTGCCCTACCGTCAGAAACAGTTCTACATCACTGACCACATAGACAGGCTAAGCTTGCCCTGACAACACCTCCAACACACACCTAGACAGGCCTGGGAGGTGTGCTAATAAATAGGTGTGGGGAAAAAAGCACTGCATAATTTTATGAAATTTTTGTTTTCTGAGAGTTCAGATTCATGTGTCATAGAATGTGAGGTAGTCCACTAATGCTTTGTCTTATTTTCATAGCTGTCCAATTGCTGCTTAATGGCCATTGCTATTATTCTTCACCTTTGACACGCATTCAGTTTATAAGAATTTCTCACTGATATATTTTCAATGTGCAAAAGAAAGAAAGAGAATTAAAATTGAGTTTTGGAACTACCACAGCCAATAACAGGGGAAATAATTGTCTTTTAAATGCCCTCTTTGTTGACTTATCAGTTTGACAAGATAACTGCCTTGCCTATTTTCACAGAAAAAAACAAGATATTTTAATTTCATGTAAAGTAAAACAGGTAAAAAAGCTCTGTCTGAACTTCTGTTTTTCTGATCTAATATGTTGAACTAATGAATGATCATCTTAAATGACTTTTTCAGATTTGATAATGCTACTGTGGTCCCAGTGAGCTGCATAGACTTTGGGGAAACATGTCAAACTATTTCATTAAGCTATTATTACCTATAACCTACCATCCTGTTTTAAAAGAATATGCATTAATCATTGTCATAAAGATGTATAACCAACCACAAAAAGTACTTTTTTTGTAATTAATGTTTAAATGAGTCACAGAGTGAGTCACAACTTCAAAAACTTAATTTTCCACAGAAAAACAACATTTTAACTGACATGATTTGTGTAAGATTTTTACAACGGCGGTTATTTCTACATTTAATACAATAGCAGGTAAAATGATAAAATATGATTGTTGCTAAAACCCACACTATTACCATGTGAAACCAATACCTCCCAAACAGTGCAAGTCTAATGAAACCTAAAGCGTCCTCAACGTTCCAAAGAAATAAATCGGAATCAATTTCAAATGCTCATTGCATACTAAGTAACACAGCAGAGTGCGAGATCAGCTAGAGCTGTTATTTAACAGAAGTCTTTGAACATTCATGGCTCCAGAGATAGGAAAGTCCAGCAGTGCCATAATCATAAATGATTATTACTTATAGGGCCATAAGATATTAAGTATTGGGAGTTGCAGTCCACAAAATGCAGCCAAAGTACTTTCTCATTATGCATACTACTTTACTATTATCTTTATATTGCCTAGAGGGAGGCCATCTACAACTCAGCAGTGCAGTAGTTTTGCTTTGTCATGGTCTGTATAAGTCAGCTCAAGTGTAATGAAAGTGGGTGCATTGGCTGTAGTTCAGTACTTCTTCATAACCAATACTATTTTAACATTGCTTGGGCTTGTATTTGTGCATCAAAAATGTTTTTTTGTGTCCAGCTCCAAGGTAAATAGCCGTTGTAATGCAAACAGTCCTACTCAGCAGCCCTTTGGATATGCACTGCATGCTTTATTGTGAAGGTTGGGGGTAGTGTGTAGAAAAGGTTAATTGGTTTTGTTGACCATCTGTGTGTTAAACTGTGACCAAGGTTGCATATTAGAGTCATGAGCCAGACTTGCATAATGAATCACAGCAGCCAGGATTAAGGAAATCAATTCACAGGGCAAGTGGTAACCTGCCGATTGTGTTAATAGACCAGAATCTCGTTTTATAAAGTCTAGTATCCACACAGACACAGCGTGACCCTGAAAAAGTCAGATGCACACCTCTCGGTGAACTTTCGTGTGAACAGAGTAGCAAGCATATTCCAAAGGTAAATCAATAAAGGCAACAAAATATGTCTGCCAGGAGAATGGGGTGCTCTCAGTCTACCCAAAGCTCAAAGCAGTAGAATGTGAGAGCCCATATTGCAGTGATTAAAGGTAAAAATGGATTTACACAAGTGCTTTGCCTCCTACAGACAAAAGTGTTTACTCCATGATAAATCTCTTGTTAAAGTCTCAAAATAGATCTAACACCTTCCATGCAGAGACACGGAAAGAGAAAAGTTCTGATTTCAGCAATGAGTTTTTCAGGGCTCCATAGGGCACTTGTGACACACTGGGGGGCAGCAACAGTGAGGAATAGCCCCCTGAAGTGGCAGGCAGCACTTCGGGCGGCAGGGAGGTGCTCCCAAGACACACGGATCACACTAGAAGTAAGGCTCTCTTCACAATTTAAAATCACAGCAGGCACAAAGATTTTGCAGACAATCTTTTTGGCGATTGATTATTTGTTTCAGAACAAAATTGTCACCCCTGCTCAGTTCAAATGTATGAAGAGAATGCAGATACATCAATGGCTGATCTACTGTTGTTCAAAAGCTTCCTGTTGTATTAGCATTTAAACACAGCACAGCTATTCATAAAGTGTACACGCTTATCTCCAATAGACAGAGACAAACCCTTTTGATCTTCTCAAGGACTTCAGGAAGAAAAATCAGCAGACAACTGGAAACTTAGCATAGAGGAAGTGTGCCAACTTCTTTTCTCCCCACTTTTTCTGTCCATCTATCTATCACCCCAGGAGAAGCCAGAAGGTAATAAGATGTTCCCACAGAAGGGAAAAAGTAAAGTGCAACTAATGTAGAGTCTGGGCCTTTTAATGACACCATCTGGAGTCCAAAAGGGCACTGGTGTTTTACTCATGGCTGCTGAACCGCCTGGTGCTCTGCTGGGCACCAACACTTCTTGTTGCAACAGCACCACCTGGCGTAATATACGGTACCAACACACTGCCAGCAAGTTGTACAGTGCTTCCTCTTGCTCAGAAGACAAGGGGCTACTGCACTGCATACTATCTAAGACACAGCAGGTTCACCATATAACTTACCCCAGATAGCTCTGTCCATGTGATAATTGACTTGGGAATTTCAGAACTGACTGTGGACACTAGAAAATACCTTTCAGACTATGCCTATATTTTCACAACCCAGCCACCTCGCCCTCCTTATTGACCCCAGTGGCTGCCGTCTAAGGAGGGGAAGTGTGATGATGTGTGATTGGAACTGTCACCATCGCTGATTTTGATTAGTTACTTCTCACAGTGGCTAAGGAGACACTTGTACGTGATCAGAGAGAGAAAAAGTACCAGGATTGAAGAGCCATAAGAGGAGCATTTGTTATTCGACTAAAAACTACAGAAAGGCACATTTCAGTTACTGCTGTACTTTCTATTTATAATGTGAATTGAAGCTCACCATTTTTCTCCATATGTTTTGGAGGACACATAACTGTAAACTTATAATTGTTTTTACCAAGGAATTGTGTTCAAAATAAAATAAAATAATTAAAATGAGTATTTTATATGGACTATAAATGCAGAGCTGTGATAGATTATGATTTCATAACTTATTTGATACACAGAATAAAGCATCTAAATACACCTTCTGAAGCTTTTCTAAAGCTACAGGCTTAAATGTTATTATTTTACAGCAACTCCATTAAGAAACTGAGAAAACATTCAGAGCTTTATAGGTCTTGAAGTAAAGGTTTCGGTTCAGATATGGTCACATAT
>JBBJLR010000024.1:2925246-2945575 GCA_037577145.1 Brachypetersius gabonensis
ACCTCAGAGGTGCCTAGCGCTCTTGGGAATCAAACCTGGACTTTCTGATCACAGGGCGAATGCCTTAACCACTAGGCCACCAGCTCAAAAATGCTGTGTGTGTGTGTGTGTGCCTGTGTGTTTGTGAATGTGTGTGTGTACCTGTGTGTGCGCACATGCGTGTGTGTATGTGTAGTCTGTGTGTGCGTGTGTGTGCCTGTGTGTGCGCGCATGCGTGTGTGTGAGCGCGTGCCTGCGTGTGAGAGTGTCTATGTGCCTGTGTGCGCGTGCGTGAGAGTGTGTGTGTGTGTGTGTGGGTCTGTGTGTACGCGTGCATGCGTGTGTGAAAGAGTGTTTGTGTGTGTGTATGTGTAGTCTGTAGGCCTGTAGTTTGTTCCTTTTCCTTCCGCAGCAAGACAGAGTACGTGTGTGTAAATGTGATGGGCACAAGTGAACCAGTGACGTTGCAGGGAGTAGAAGTAAAGAAGGTAGAGGACTTTAAGTACTTTGGGCCAATGTCAAAAGCAACAGAGAGTGAAAAAGAGGTGGAGAAGCGTGTCAGGTGTGATGTGTGATAGAGGGGTTTCAGCAAGAATGAAAGGAAAGGTATACAAGCCGGTAGTGAGACCAGCAATGTTGTATGGTTTGGAGACTGTGCCAATGAGGAAAGACAGGAGGCAGAGCTGGAGGTTGCAGAGCTCAAGATGTTGATGTTCTCTTTGGGAGTGACGAGGATGGATAGGACCAGGAATGAGTACATCAGAGGGACAGGTCATGTTAGATGCTTTGGAGATAAAGTCTGAGAGGCCAGACTGAGATGGTTTGGACATTTCCAGAGGAGAGACAATGATTACATAGGTAGAAGAATGCTGAGGTTGGAGCCACCAAGCAGGAAGCTGAGAGGAAGACCAAATATTTGTGGATGCAGTGAAAGAGGACATGAAGTTAGTTGGTGTAAGGGTAAAGGATGCAGAAGACAGAATGAAATGGAGACTGACTCGCTGTGGTGACCCCTGAAGGGAAAAGCTGAAAGAAGAAGAAGAGAAAGAATATGGTAATTTTGGCCCAACGTTGTCTAGGTACTTCGATGGTTTTGAAATTCCAAACTCTCCACCTTGTCTTGGCCAAGTTGAATCTTGTTGCATTGGCATCCAGGAACATCACCATCTAAGATTTGGTTGAAGCATTCAAGCTACTTCAGTTATCGTCATAACATATTTTATGACCAGGTCTACAACCATTGCTCTGATCTCATGGGATACTCTATGCTGTTGCCGCCACTGTCTTGGTCTGCTAGCTAGTCCTTGATCACGGTCACCCACACCTCTCAAACAGGGCCTACGACCACCTCATGAGGCCCAAGTCATCCTCTAAGATCACCTTTCATATGTGGTGCTTTGCCACTTGTCTTACTTGACAACTTGCCTACTCCATGTTCTAGTATTTCAATGTCACTGTGGATTCCACTTATTTATACTCATTTATTTATACCACAAGGTAACGTCGATCATCAGTAATGAATTGGTGACAGTTTTGGTGATACTTTTCTGATGTTAACCTGAGCTATTGTACCTCAATTTTCATCGTGCTTTAAGTGGAATATAACAGGTACTTATTATTTAGTGTGAGTGTGAGTTTCATTTTGAAATGGAAATGCATTGATGTTCTGTTGTGTCAATTTGAACTAGTGTTTTAAGGTGAATAAATGACATTTGTTTTATGTGCATTGTTTTCAAGCTATTGAAAAACATGTTAAGAGTTCTGATTAATGTTCATTTTGATCATCCGTTGTATCCGTATTTTAAGCAGTGACATGTTTAAACAACGACCTGTAGCTAGTGAAAAAGTGATTGGAAAAACTGTATCTGTTGGCCTTCCTCACACAAACATTTGTACAAATACATGCTGGCAACCCATCTTTTCCTCCCAGGTCTGACCTTGACTGTGCAGGGCATGTCCCTGAAGGTCCTAAGGCTTAAAGCAAAGCCAAAATGCTAATTTATATTCATTGCTGAACAAAGACCATTTGTAGAGCACAGAACAATGACCACTGGTTTCAGTAGTGTCTTAGTAGTTAAAATTTTGGAAGTTACTGCATAAAATTAGACTGCTTACTAAAACAATAAATAAAAAATACTTAACAGAGTTCCAGAACTGGTATGAAAGATATTAGCACATCCAGCATCTAGGAACAAAGGAACCGAAGTGTTTTAGGCTCTTAAATGTGGAAACTCAAAAGTAAGAGCTACAAGCATCTGCAAATCTGTATTGGAAACGAGCCAACAGAACAAAATGAAATGAAATTAGAATAACATTTAACATGTCATTAAAAACTAAATAGCTAAGTATAATTATTCAGAAAAGAACATTCATACTAAGAGAAGTACAAGTCTTTTTGCTGATGTATGTATAACTGAAACTGTATTTGGTCCCAATGATTGATAGGAACGAGAGCGGAGGTCCCCACCATTTACTCTTACCATCCACCCTTTTTCTGAAGGAGTGAGTGCACTCCAGATCTACTGCATAAAAGAAGGAGTGAAGGTAAACCTTTTGCTATAATCAAGTGTTATAATAAATGGCTTTAAGTATGTTTGGGATTTTAGTAATAGTCTTTTTGTTATAATTTTCTGACCAACCATAAATTAAAATTCTCAGGTGAATCTTGAGGCAAGGCTGAATAAATGATGCATGACAGAAAATATTTCTATATTCTCCTCCACAGGATGTGTGTATACCTGATCTAATCAAATTGTTAGATATTCTAGGAGATAATGGGGTAAGTCTTTATATATTCATGCCTTTATTGCATGAAATGTCTTCACATATTTGTAATGTCTTAATATTAAATATTAATGTTCTAATGGCTCTTACAGAATTTAAGGAATGAAGAACAAGTGGCCATTATCCAAGCAAGCACTGTCCTGTCGCTTGCAGAGAAGGTAGAAAGTCTCAGGTTTTTAGCTTCATACTCGGCATATTCATTAAATATTAATTATTCATTAACTATCATTAAAAAATAGAGGCATGTCTTATTTCTTTACTGATATTTAGTTATGCAATCTGCTGCTTTTATGACAATATCAATTCTATCTGGTAAGTCTCATGAGTAAAACTAATGAGTTAGTTTGTGATATGATTGAGTGATTTTATTGGTCATTTGTTTTTTAAAGTAGTCTACAGATGTTCTACAGCCTTGGGGCCTCATTTATCAAATGTGCATAAACACAGATTTGTGCGTGAAGGGTGTGTACGATCGTTTCTGTGCAAAGTATTGAATTTATTTATTAACTTCTAATTATGCTTAGGAATGTGCGTAAATATATGCACACCTCTGACCACGCGTATGCTCAACACCCAGTGGTAGAATTGTGAAACTGCATGTTCGTTTTGAATGTCATTTGATTCATAATTAATAAACGTATTACTTGTCATGACATGTATGTATATTTTTCTGTTTGGCACCATCAAGTGGTTCTGGTTAAAATCCGTGATATATTCTGGTTGATTCTTTGAGGTATTTAGGTTCAAAGTTTAGGTGCAAATTAGGAGCAAGAAGTAAGAGGAGTTTTTCTAAGACGTTTATGCCTTGGAGAGATTTTGTTTGTAAGTGTTAATAATGTAATTATGTTCAATAATATATGCTGTTACATTTACTCAAAGATAAGTTATGAGCAGCATATTGATGTTACTATTTATGCTGTTTATCTTAGCTAGTGCTGGCTAGCCATACTTATTTAGGACATGGTTGTGAATGTTCATCTGTAAAATGCCAGTGGTTAAATTTGGCTGTTTTTTGTGAACTGCAACAGCATATGTTTTGTGTGGACTGTTGTGAGATTTTAAGGGCAGCTGATATTTTACAATGTATATTTTGTGTTTATTTTCCAGTTTTACAAAAATGATCTTTAATGTGATTGGACCAAGAACGAAGTAAAAGCAGGAATCTTACTTCTGCGTCTGATTTAGCCAAAATTAATTTAGCCAAATTAAACCTGTTAGCTGTCTTTCAAGTTGAGCAAACGGACACGCAATTAGGACAGAACATTACTATACGTATAAATTATCATAAGCGATGTGCATATAAAAGCATACATTTTATTTGCCACCCTCTAGTGGATCCAGCAGATCGAGGGCACAGAAGCGGCACTCCATCAGAAGATGATGGACTTGGAGCTGGAGATGGTAGCATCAACCATTCAATCAGTTAACACAGTTATTTTTTTCCTTACAATGTTTAGTTACTACTGGACTCACTGACAAAGATTTGTTTGGATTTGTTTAACTCTTTTGTCATGCATCAAATTTATAGTTGAATGTTGACTCAAAAAACACTGTCATCTACAGGAGATGTTCTGCAAGCAAAAAGGATTTTTGGAGGAGGAGCTTGACTACAGGAAGCAAGCCCTGGATCAGGCATACATGGTAGGTTTCAATAACACATCTGCACAGTCAAACTTTCTGATAATCAAGTGCAGCCCTGATCCATATGTGTATGTCTCCAAACAGCAAATCCAGGAGCTGGAGGCAACTCTATACAATGCACTTCAGCAAGACAATGTAATAAATTATGGTGAGCCACTGAATGAGCTGCAAAGGGATGAGTTGCGTACAGCTGTGCAGAAACTGCGACGGCAGATGCTAAGGAAGAGTCGTGAGTATGACTGCCAGGTGCTGCAGGAACGGATGGAGCTCCTCCATCAGGCCCAACAGGTATGTGCAACATTTTAGAGCTGCAGGAATATAATATTTGGTTGCTTTGTCATATTTCAGGGACTAATAATATCAATTAAGAGACAAAGTTTGCCTCTATATATTGAAGGAAACATAGTTAGCCAGGAACTGGTCATTCAGGGCAAAAATAGCTGACATCCTGAGCAGGGGGCACCACAAAGAAGCACCCACATATTTCAATGCCAGATCCATGATGTGCTCCACCAAAATCCTTAAATGACTAGTAACTTATATATGTTTTTAATGCAACTCTCTCCCCGTGCATACAATCAATTATCTACATTGCTAGTGGGTAAACAGAGCCAGTTATTCACCATTAAAATAAAGTATACATAACTGTAACATCAAATGGCATCTTAACCCTTATTTAACTAACATAACGTGTAAATAACACTTTTACAAACATAACATGTAAATACATTTTAGGGATAGTAATATTTGATCTAATAATATTTGATTGTGACTTCAGCTCGCCTCTAGATATTCTTACCTTCCAGAGTACAGAGAAAAACTACAAAGAACATGGCCTTCTATGCCCACCAAGATAGAAACTATGGCGTCTCTGGAAGGACAAACCATAAGAGGACCGCGTAATGACGGTTAGGAAAAGCGGTGCAATAGCTCGACCTAGAAGTCTGTTGAAGCTACTGCCTAGTGATGGCCAAGGCAGTTTTTTAGATGTACTCACTCACTAGAATCAGTTCATTAAAAAGGTTCATTCAAAAGATTAATTCACCAAATCATTCAGTCCTTGGCGGGAGGAGCCTACGACTCTGACTTCCTGAACTGATACACGGCTGAACGGTGTATGAACAGAACCCCTCTCCAATGTGCCAGACGCCATCAACTGTCGGTAACGACGACAAACTGCAGTCAGGTCCAGGCCCTGATGAGGACGAAGGGCATACGGATGAGCTTCCCTGAGACGGTTTCTGACCGTTTGTGCAGAAATTCTTTGGTTATGCAAACCGATTGTTGCTGCAGCTGTCCGTTTGGCTGGTCACAGACGATCATGGAGGTGAACAGATTTGTGAACAATATTTGAGAGTAATGAGTCTTTTGTGTATGTAGAAAATGTTTCAGATCTTTGAGTTCAGCTCATGAAAAATGGGAGCAAAAACAAAAGTGTTGCGTTACATTTTTGTTCAGTGTAGTTCAGTCACTTGTGCACTTTCAAAGCACCTTTGCCACTGTTATCACTTTTTGTTTTTTAGTGGGGTAAACCTGAGCAAAGCGGGAAAAGTGGTTGGTAGCAATGAAAACATTTTCTATACCACCCTTTGACTTTTCCAGAGATAAAAAGTCAACACAAACAAGCCCCATGTGGGAACTGCTGTAGATACTGATCAGTCTTTCTAAGGGGCACCTGCCGCACCGCTCACACGAAGCCTTAATATCCTGGAAAATTCTTGGCCAGTAAAACCTCTCCCTTATTATCTGCAAAGCCCACACAAATCCTATACGCCCAGAGTCATTGTGAAGAGCAATTTTACTGATGTCTGTAACTTCTCAGGCAGTATTAGCTGTTCCACTGCCACCCTTTGGCAGTCTCAAATGAGATGCCATTCCTTAGCACTAACCACCTCCACTCCTGTAGGAGAAGGTACCCTTTCACCCTAATGTTAACCCTCTCGCTGTAATGCGACATGTTTTTTCACCCCAACTTTTCAAGAACAGCACCAGATCAATACTGAGGTCTTCCTTCTG
Organism: Brachypetersius gabonensis; assembly: GCA_037577145.1. NCBI lineage: Eukaryota > Metazoa > Chordata > Actinopteri > Characiformes > Alestidae > Brachypetersius > Brachypetersius gabonensis. Next base: position 2,931,667 of record JBBJLR010000024.1, read on the forward strand.
CTTGGTACAAATCTCTTGTGTAGTCATGGAAGGCAATGCCTCTGTTCCCACATCCCCGTAGGGGTCTGTAAAATTTACAGACTGACTGACTCCTAGCATTGTTGTACTTGCCACGTTTGCATCCGAATTATTTTCTGATTGCTGAGTTATATGTGATGCTTGGTGTCCCTGTTCAGCAACTATCAACTGCTGAGTACAGGTTTGCAGAATCTGTGAGACTTCCTGGTTGGACATGCGAGACAGGGCATCAGTACTGGAGTTATTCTAGCCCCTCTGATGCTGTATGTGAAAGTCAAATGTGGTCATGGAACTTGTCAGTGACTGCCCACATTAAACCCCTACTGGCATAGACTGTGACCCTCTCAGGTCCACTGCAATCTCTCTAGATCAGGGGTCGACACACTTTAACATTCAAAAAGCCATTTGGACCTGGTTTCAACAAAACAGAAAACAAAAATGAAACACATTGTATTTTAATGTTATAAGAGCACAACAATCTTCAAATTTCAAACTACAATAAAAAAATGAAGAATAAAAATAAAATACACTTAACACCTAGAATGGCTGACAGCGTCAACTGACATAATTTAATCAGGATCAGAATCCTGTCTGTTGGCGTATTGGAGCAGCAAGCATGCTCTGTAAGAGACATATTGGTGTGGTGTAGGCACATGTATGTGTAATGGTTGGGTCATTTCAGACACAATGGAGCCAGTCACCTGAGTATTAGGGGGATGGTGGTTTGGGACGCACAAGGTTATGAGTATGTGTGTGCAAATGGTCATGGGTTATGAGGCAAACCAGTGTGAGATCACACTTAATGAGATAAAGGCTGGGTTGCCTGGTGGTCGTGATGTGTCCAGCTGAATGAGTTTTCTCATTCAGCTGAGTGATTAGTGGAGAGTGAATGAGTGTTAGTAGAAAAGCCAGTCGATTCCTAGATTCTGTGCTGGAACACTCACATACCTGGGTGAAAGTGGAGAGAGAGGAGTCTCTAGTATGACTGTGTAAAGAAACCATATCGCCCTTGTGGATCTCCAGTGGGAAAGGGGTTCATAGCGAAAACTAGAAACTGTATTGTCCAATGTGTCCTTCATTCTCTGTGTGCTTCCTACAGACCAGCCTGAGGCATTCAAAGTGAGACTGGGGGTAGTGGAAGAGAGCCACTGAGACGCTGAGAGTTAAGACACGGGACTTGTGAGTCAGGCTGAAGGCCTGTGAGTAAAGTAGCAGCCAGAGGACGGTCCTCCACAGAGCAGGTGCTCACAAAAGGGCTGCAAGTGTTGGAAGATCCCGTACAGCTTGTGGCTGATTTGAGTTCTCAAAAAGAAATAAAAACTTTCAGTTATTTTCCTTAACTCCTCACTGTGTGTGTGCATCCTTTTAACCAGGCACCGTGACCAGCATGCACATATTTTTTACATACTGTTCTTGTTTTGTACTGTTGTGCTTGAGAGACACCCTGGACCGGAATCAAATTCCTTGTTTGTGTTAGTTCACATTCTTACAATAAATGTGATTCTGATTCTGATTCAGATATGGCGATTGGCACTGTACGACAGACTCTGTTTCCGCTGGAGTCCACTGGAGACTTGCTATGTCTGCTGGCTGCAGCTTGCGTGGATATATGCCGACAGGCTGCATGACTAAACGCCCGCATATACTACAGTCTCACAGCCCGGTGCAGGGAACAGAGAGGAAACCTCACAGGGAAAACAACGGTGACAACACAAAGCCTATCTGGATTGGCTGGTTCTTATCTGGGGAGGACACAGAAGGCTCAACAAAAACCAATCAGAACACGCTACACATTAACTCAAACTACCAGATGATTATGATTGAAACTCAAATAGTTTCAGTGTGTTGCCTGGCTCGTGACTGGGAATGAGCTGGCATGAAACAGGTGGGTTGCCAAGCACGCAAGACAAACAAAACAGACTCACACGTGGACAGAAGGGGAATCACCCCTTCAGGCTCAGAACTTCGGTGACGCTATGCTACGTGAACGGGGCCTGGAGGCCCTGGATGTGGCACTCAATTTTGTCATTGGAAAAGAAAAAAGAAGTAAAGAGTATACTATTAACGCAGTGGAACCATTAAACACATCCAAAATATAATGATAAAATAAACCATATAAATGCTTACAACAAAAGTTAAAATTAAATGAAAAAAACCTTGCAATTTTCCTAACATGCCTTTAAAAAAACTATAAAAAGGATTACATGTCACCCTTGATGCCCATTAACCCTGTCCTGTGGATTTGGCGACGAGTTCTCATCCACATCACAAAGAATGTTTTCTCTTGCCAAGCATCTTGGAAAGAATCTTCTGGCATGGCAACTCCAGGCTTGACACTGGTCTGAAGTGATATCCTTGCAAGCCTTATCCATGTCCTGGAGAAGGGTAATTCGTTGATGTGGCTGCCTATCATACTTTCCACCAAGTTGAAAGTTGAAATTAAAATCCTCACTAGGGTTCAGGAAAGGAGAGTATGAACATGGTGGTGAACTGAGGATGGGCCTGAAACCATGCCTGCATCAGCTGAGCGTGGTGAAACCTGACATTGTCCCATACAATAACATAGGTCATACCAACAGCTCTATAGACCAAAGTTAGCTCATCAAGGAGGGTAACAAGGAGCTCTGCATTGTATGAGCCAATACTAGGTCTGCGTCCCACTAAACTATCTTTTGATATAGCCACACACATGATGATGTTGGCCCCACGTTGTCTAGGTACTTCAATGGATGCCCACTGGCCAATGCAATTCCGATTTCTACTCCTTGTTTTGCCCAAGATGAAGCCTCATCCACAAAAATGAATTTATGGTGCCTTTTCAAGATGCGTGTGATGGTCTGCAAACGTATGCCTTCCACGTTTCTGAAAATGTGTGGGATGTACTGTCTGATTTCTCTGAGATGAATGTCATTTCTCATCGGACCAAGTTTCCCACAGCCTGCACTTGTTCGTTATTTAGGAGTCTGCCACTGCCTTGCTGTTTGGTTTAGTTTCTATTCTGTAGGAGAAATTACAGGAGAAACTACACTTCAAACTGTGAAACACAATTACATGGTCACGTAACTCAGTGCTGCGCACTATCACACAGTATACAGTCATCTGATGGCTAAGATAGGCCTACAGTACTGTGTTTATTACGAAAAGGTTCTGATGATTGAGGCCTCAGTTGATCTGAGATTTGGTTGAAGCATTCGAGCTGCCTCAGTCATTGTCATACCACAACTTATGACCAGGTCTACAACCATTGCTCTGATCCCATGGGATACTCTATGTTGTTGCTTCCACTGTCTTGGTCTGTTACATTGTCCTCGACCAGAGTCACTCACACCTCTCAAACAGGGCCCACGACTATCTCTCTGATTAGGTCCAAGTCCTCCTCAAACACAAGGCCCATGACCTCTCAGATGTGGTGCTTGTGAGCACTGTGCCTCCATCGTCCTACTGGACCACTTGCCTGCACCACATTCTAGTCTTTCAATGTCACTGTAGATTGCAATGTGAGAATTCTATTTTGAAATGGAAATAATTTGATGTTCAGTTGTGTTCATTTGAACTGGTGATTTAAGTTCATTGAACAAATGATCTTAATTTAATTTGTATTGTGTTCAAGGTATTGATAATGTGCATTTTGATCATCCATTGTGTGTTTTGTGTTACTAGAGTTTTGAAAAATTATACAAATATTCTGTTACTAGTGAACATTTGATTGGAAAAAACTGTAATATGTGAATAAAACATATTTGAATACATTTGGATGTCTGGCTTATATAATTATATAGAATATTATTTCCTGAATAATGTAATTACATGTGATTTCCATTTGGATGGTAGTGTAAAACTATAGCTTTATTGGCTAATCCAGCAGTCTTTAAATGATCCACATTTTTATTCCATTCGTATGAGTTGGAAATGTGGACTTCAGGACTGAAGATCATTGTCCCAAATCATGCTGCACATAAATCACACTTTACAGTTTCCAGTATTACCGTAGGCTTTTTTCTCATTACAGAGAATAAGAGACTTGGAGGATAAAACAGACATACAGAGAAGACAGATTAAAGATCTGGAGGAGAAGGTGAACTAATTTCTAGCCTTTGGCTCCTCATCTTTATTACCACAGATTAAAGGAAACTTGCACCTAGCCATGTCAACAGTGCTAATAATAAATAAAACTGGGTGGGTGGTTTTCATGTAAATGCTACATTTAATTTAGGTTAGTTTCATGATAACATTTGGGTTTTTCTTTCAGTAGCTTCAAAAGGATGTCAGTTATGTTTTTTAACATTTAAGTCATATTTAAGAGGGGTAATTGCAGAGAGCTTTGTACTTAACATCAGTACTTAACATCATTCATTCTCAGTGAGCTTATAATTCCAAAGGAATTTCTTCAAATATAGAATATGTATAATAACGCTCTGTCAGTATGCTGTGATGCGGGTAATGCTTGTCTTCTGTCTGCTTCTCTCACTTTGACTAACACTGGTCCTCTTTATCCTTTCCCTTTTTATTATTCCTCATCTGCAGTTTTTATTTCTGTTTCTATTCTTTTCTCTCGCCTTTATCCTTTGGCCTTGATGTCTGTGACGTCTCTTGATATGGAGGTGAGTGTGGATGCGTGTCTTTTTTCTATCAAAATTAATACACTAAATTGTGGTTTTATGTGTGGCAAAGTGTTCATTTGACCATTTCCAGACCTCTTTCATCATGGAAGCCCAGTTTTACTTGCAGCTTTATCAAATACCTGGTTTGGCTCTTTTTACTTCAGTAGATTAAATTAGGTGTTGATTATTGAATTTTATTCATTTACCCAATTACTAGAGGCACTGAGCAGAAACCTGGATCCAAACCTGTGTTCTTCTAACCAGCTCACAAAATATTGTCTACTGCTTGCTTGTTTGTTTGCATTTGTTCTAATATTCAGCTAATATTCTATTTTTATAGTGTAATATTGTTGCTATAATAATAACATTAATAATATAATAACAACAATTATAATATTTATTATTATTATTATTAACAACAATAATAGTGTATAATAATAGAATAGTAATAATAATTATTATTGTTGTTGATGTTAATAATAGCTATAATTATTATTGTTGTTATTATTATTATTACTAGTATTATTGTTATTATTATAGCAATGATATATTTAGGGATCGTACTATAAAAATAGACATTTTAGGCATTTTTTTTTAACCTAAACACAGCAATGTGTTTTTTCATTATATGCGGGTGCTTTTGGAACGTGTTATGTATATGAATATCTATTGTTTACTGTATGAACATGCATCGAGTCTTTGACTTTGCTACAGTACATTTTTATTCAGTTTTTGCTTGTGAGCATCTAGATAGTCTAGATCTTAAACATTGTCATCCATTTTTGCACAGTGTAATACATTTGTGTTGTCTTAGGTAGAAATTGCACTTCTTGACATTGAATCTTCATGAATGCAGTGTTTGACAGTATGTAATTTTGTAATGAACTGTAAAACTCTAATCCATTTATGTCAGTTTACTTTAAATGACTTACTGAATCAAGTGCCAATATCAGTGAAAATTGTCATTTTGTTCTTTTTCATTGTAGGCTCTGAGGCAACCAAAATGTCTTGCAAGCAACTGCAGTTTACCACTTCTGAAGACTAAAACTGTACTAGTAGTCATTTTGTCTGTCTGTGTGTTGGGGTGGATGTGGGAAATGTAGTCTTATGGTTATGAATTTTAGACACCAGTTTTTCCTCTCTGTGGGGCTCCACAGCAGACTTTACCCTCCAGATCAGGGAGAACTGACCTGACTTCTGCGGTTTACCTTGCAACATTTTGAAACCTTAAACACTAACATTTGTGTATATACAAACATAAATGGACATGTATAAAATGTGAACGTATTAAAAAGTTTGAAACTTACACATGCTGTTCTAACAAACCACAGGTAAAATAAACCAAAGTCTGGAGGATATTACTGTTTATCTCTGCCATGCAGGGGATCTTTCATGCCACCTGCTAGCACCTGACTACTGCATCTGTCACAGCCTGACCCCATTTTTCATCAGACTACTAGTCAATTCTCTCTCTCTCTTCCTCCCTTCCACCCACATACATGCACACACACATTTTAATGGAATAAGAGTGAAATGGACACATTTACACACATCCATGGGTTTCAGGACATGACCCAGGGCTCAGGGTCTGTGTGCCATTGAACAGCCTTGTCTCTGTTGTCAGGAACCCCTAGCAGAGGCATCTCTTGCACACCCTAAAACCATATGGGACAAAGAGAAAGAGTGATCAACAGCCATCACCTGCTAATTTGTTATCTTGCAAATAGTCCAATGTCCAAGAGTTATTTCCCATATTAATGCAATCGAGTGAACTTCAAACTGTATAGCATTGTTTATTATTGTTGTAATTATTATTGTCGCCATGAGCTCTTGTGTACGCCCACTTTCCAGCCAATAATCAAAAGTACCCTTCAGTTAGTGTTGTGTGATATATGTTTATTGATATGTACATGTGTTAGGAAAGTATCTTCTACTTTACCTTTCTCATACTATAAATATGATTTTCTCTGCAGCTTGAACAGTAGCTTTTCTCTGCAGTTTATATTTTACTGCAACATTTATTGTGGTGACAGCTGCAAGTGAAAGACAAAATACATCCCATATGTTTTTCCAAATCTGTGGATGCATTTCTTCTTGTTCCCTGCCTGTAACATCAATCTTTTTTACTTTTTTGAATAGGTACAGCAGTAGCTTACCGGCGAGAGTTTCTCTTATTCATTTGTATCATACAGAATGACCTATCAAGCTACGCTTAAAATCTGCTGTAGTATGCTTGTAAATACATTTCCAAGTGTTTGACACTTGCACAGGGTTTGGGCTGATCTTATTTAATTAAAGTCTGAATACTTCTTCAGCAGTGTATTTTTCTGTTTCTGATTCATTTTTGTTCATTCTGGAATATCAAACATAGGCCTCAAAAATAACAGTGTCACACTTCAAGGGAGTGTTCCCTTGAAAAAAGTCATCACCACAATACATTCTTTAACCTACTTGTGCTCCATAGCTGTTGCCATGAATATGTGTGCTGTATTCCATAAGTTGCTCTGGATAAGAATATCTTCTAAATAACTCATGTCAATTTAAATCTGTATTAAGTTTTATTTATTTTCTTTTTACATTCAAAGTGGATTTCTGTATATACCAGATGCATAAAAATAAAGCCTAGTGCTGGACTATGAAATAATATTCTCCATTATCGATAACATTTTCCAGTACTGGACTTAACATCGACTTGGAAGTTAACTCTGTATGTGCAACAGTATGTTTTGTACATTATTTTTAAGCACATTTGTTTTTTCCCATTGGTGTTAAAATGTACACAGCAGTGACAGAGCAGGTCAGTATTGGATGGGATTGCTAAAAATGGTAAATCAGTAGCCCACACATTGTAGCACCACATCTGAATACTTCTCCAAATAATAAAACCATATGTAAGCCAAAAAAGAGAAGGGGGTCTCTCTTTTTTGGCTTACATATTAACCCCTGCCAGTCCATTTATATCACCAACTGTCCAAGGTACAATCATGTAACCCACCCAGAAAAACAATAGCCTGCATTGGAGTAGCCGGCCAAAAAAGGCCTAAGCTACATACACTGCGGATGGCACCACCAGTACCTGACCTCACAAATATTTCTGTGCTTGAATGGAACCCAATTCTCATTTAGAGAATGCACAGAAGCACCACCACTAATCTCTGAAGGCTAACTAACTTCCTTACCAAACCACAAACAATGCATCATAGTCAGGTACAGGAATTTGCAAACTCTGGGTCCAGCTCTACACGCAATCCATCTGCACCACAAACCTGAATCCCAACTGTTTGAAGTACTTTTGCATCTTTGAAATTATTTTAGATTTTCATTACAAAAATATTTACATTTATTGTTTGTAATTCACGTACAAAAAATCAAGCTGGTGAAATCATTTATTTCAATTGGTGAAATAAATGATTTCACCAATTGTAGACTGGTGTTGGAATATAGGCTGAGATAACACATGTTATGGTAGAGGGAGAATGGCAGGGGGTAGGGTTAGGAATTGAAGGTGGTGCCAAGGCTCAGTACTCTGTAGACTGGAAGTATAGTGTTCGATATGCAGCCATGACAGTAGCCCCCCAGGAGCTGTGCCCTGTGAAATTTGTCTATGAGTCCACAGCTTAAGCTGTCCCAGACTGGGACCCAGCACTGCTCCTCAGAACCATACCCTGAGTAGGGAAACACTAAAAATGGGGTGAATGCACATATGCAGAGGAAATTGTAGTTTATAGGTAACAGGGTAGACTAGAGACAATACAGAAAATGAACCAATATACTTTGGAAACAGTTTCAAAGGTCCAGAGATGAGCCATTTCCTGATCCCCAGATGGTATCTCCCCTGTGGCAGCACGCCTGCTGCTGAAACCGGTGAACTGTTTTTATTGTTGTGTGTGCTCCTTCTGACACCCTGCCATGTTCAATCTACACTGTCTACACTGAGGACGTCCATGGGTGTGTGGTCCCGTAGCGAGAGGGCAGGTTCATGCCTGAGCATGACTGCTTGTGAAATGGCGCAAAGGATTTTGTATTCTGCCCAAGCAAAATACCCCAACCAGTGTGACCATAAGCCTGGAGGAAGCTGCTTTGTTCCTGGATGGTGCATTCAGCCTAACAACTAATGGGTAATAGCCCGAGGTCAGACTGAGGGTTAACCCCTGTTTGCCATGAAATTCCTTTCAAACACGGGACACAAACCAGGGACCTTGGTGTGACAGGATTTCCTTTGGAATGTCACAGACCTGAAATGTGCTACAACAGGGCTACTGCCACCTGCAGGGAAAAAGGAGGATGCAGGAAGTGACGCCCCTTAGAAAACTGGTGAACCACCAGAATCACAGTGCAGTAATCCCTTGTTATTTGTGGGGGTTGCATTCCTAGAGCACTCGTGTCTTGTTGTGTTTTGGTTAAAAAATAAATATGCGCCCAAATATGCTCCCAGAACACTTTAGTTTCATTTTAAACTCAGTTAAATACATTACACTTAATGAAAATGTAAAGAGAGAGAGAGAGACGGCACACAGCAGAAGTGAGAGAGAGAGAGAGACGGTACGCAGCAGAACGCTCGCCCAGGGAGAGAGAGAGAGAGAGAAACAGCACGCAGCATCAGTGAGAGAGAGAGAGAGAGAGAGAGAGAGAGAGAGAGAGACGGCATGAAGCAGAACGCTCGCACAGTGAGAGAAAGAGAGAGACAGCACTCAGCAGAGGAGTGTTTTTGTGCGTGTAGTTGGAGGAGAGAGAGGAGATAGGTTTATCGTGGTTTCTAGCGGTGTGAGTTGTGGCCAAAACAACAACTCTATTGTCAAAGGGATCATTTAATAAAGAAATGCTTGAGTTCAGTCAATCCAGTGTCTGTTTAGCTGGCAGGTCACTACAATATTTTTAATAATTTAGAACTAAAATGATGCCACGCCGAGATGCCGCGACAGAGAGAGAGACAGAGACAGAGATATGCATGGCAGAATGCTCGCCCATTGAGAGAAAGAGAGAGAGAGAGACGGCGCGTGGCAGAAGTGAAAGGGGGAATATGGGAGCAGTTTCCGCGCTGTTCTGGAGATTTCCGCGTAAAATGATCACTTCTGTTCTCGAAAAAAATCCGCATGTGACTGGATCCGCGAGTCCTCATCCGCGTAAAACAGGGATTATTGTATTTACACAAAACAAACACAAACAAACAACTAGCACTGCTCCAACATTAACACATGTTCAATTTGTAGTGACAGGCTCAATAATTCATTCTCTGTGAAACGCGAATGTATCAATAAAAAGTGTACACTTTAAACTTTGTAAAACCCCGGTTGGCCAGTCAGCAGTGCTAACAGCTGAAGCTAAAAACAACAAAGAAAAGAAATCAAACTTAGTACGCCTGAATCATGCGGACTATCGACTACTCACACGGCAGACTAACAAAAAGGAATCATACAAACTACCACACATTCACAATTGGCAGTCGTTTTAACAGAGTTAACAGAGATTACATATACATCATATGACCCTTATCCATAACACCCTCCTGATGGTGGGTCGGCAGTGGTGGCCAAGTCACTGCCCATCGTCCCCTCCTGGCTTCCAGCCCACTTCTTCTCTCCTGCTCTATAACCAGCAAGAGGCCCTTTCTGTCACCTGCTGCTGCTGCCTTTCTGTCCTTCCCTGTCACACCCTGAGCATTCTCCATACTGATTGCACAAGGAATCCTCTACAACTGACCTCAACGAGAAACAGCCATGCCTGCCATCTCTTCCCCCTGCAGAAGGTGGTTTTCTTTCAAAGGCCTGTTCACGCCCATCCTCCCATGGGACCATGAATTCTATGAGGATGATCTTTTTTGCCTCTCCAGACCACAGTAACACATCTGGCCTGAGGGTTGTCTGATCTTATGTAAAGGCCAACTGCAGTGAAGCTTGGAGAGATTACCAACCACTCTCCAGTGGTTCAATGCATGTTATTGGGTCTTAATACACAGTCAGCGGCCACATGAGTCTTGGCAACAGTCCGTGTTGATAGAGCCAGTTAGGTTGCCTTTGCTGGATTTAGCCTCACGGATCATCTGACTGAGAACTCTAGTATGTTCCAGAGAAGCCTGGGATTCCACCTTTCTGGATAGTGGTGTTGATATACCCATTCCCTGTCATATAAGAGGACATCCTCTTGGCCAGTACAGAAAAGAAGATCTTGCCTTCTATACTTAACAGTGAGATTGTTCTGAACTGGTCAATGGTTGAGGAATCATCTTCCTTCGGCACAAAACAGCCCTGTGCCTTCTTCCAGAGGGCTCTGTGCCCTGTACCCGGGACACCTCTTTTTCAAAGTTGGTTTGGCTTTGGTGTATCTTAAGCCCTCATTTGTTCTTGCAGATCTTTTTAACTTCCAATACGTTCCCGAATAATGTTGATTGAATGTCCAATCTTTGGGTCTGTAATTTGTTCCTGGCCAAGTCTGTCCTGTCAATCCCCACCCCCCCTTGGTGCAGTTTGACTTTCACTTTCTTTCCAGTATCACCAACCTTCCTCGGTTGCCATTCAGACTTTCCTGGAAATCACTGGTCTCTCAGAGTTCTACCTGGTATGCCACTATCTATGCAATCACCTTTGTTTAATCTCACCTCAGAAAAATAACTGACTTTGACTGACCTCACCCAATGCGGTTACGAAAAGAGTGGCTTCCTCTTCTGGATTTCAGCTACTGGCAAACATCCATAGACTTTACACACCTCAGTGCGGTGATTAGTTGATAGGGTGCAACAGACACAGGGATACTCTAGTATAAGCTACATTCCAAATGTCAGTATCTCTGAAGACTCCACTACTGTAGCGTATTTGCCAGTCTGACAGGATGGCTGTGAGGCGTGTTCTCATTCCCCATGGGGCATTCAAGACTGCACTATCCACTCAATTTTGAAATTTCACTTTAGTAACTTGACTAAACGTTTATGCAATGTCTCGGTTGTTGCAAAGGCTGGAGGTTATGCATGTGTTAATTCTCAGTCATTGTCTGGAAGGGTGGGGGATTGCGCACGCATAGAGTCTCTGCCATTGTCTGTGAAATAAAAAGTGGGGTTCGACAAATTGAATAATTTCAAAAAGTGGGGACATGTCCCCCCTGCTATAATGGTTCCGATACTCATGATTTAAAGGAATATTTGCATGGAATGATGTTTGCAGAGGTGCTGCTAGACATATAGCTCTACTAGGACACAGCTCCCCATCCTCCATTTCCCATATAAATTTTTCCTGCTGCATATGAAATCAGCTGTAATATGTGCTATATCAGCTTCCCTTACTTAGTTCATATTTTCTACTGTTATACCCCTATTGAATCAATGAATGAAGGCAAATGAACATTCTCAACATGTTTAATGGCATAACTGTATATAAATACAGTAACCAACCCCCCCACTCCACCCCGCTTTTCACAGGGGTTACGTTACAAGAGCACCCGCATAGTGAAAAAACGCGTTGTGTTTGGTAAAAGTGTGTGATTTTTATAGTGCCCTAAATATGCCCCTAAATATGTTTCCAGTGTAACGTCTGGTGACCCTTCGACTCGTTGTAGAAGTAGGTCACCTGAATATTAGTAGGGCTCTGGATTCAAGGATTGTGAGTGTGAGAGAAAATAAGGGCTGCAGCAGTGTTCATTAGGAACAGAGTGAATGGGGAATGAATGGAAACAGGTGAAGCTCAGTAGGAGCAGAATGAATGTGTGAATGAGTGGAAACAGGTGAGCTTGTTATGAGCAGAGTGAATCTTGTGTGTGATTGGCTGAGTGCATGTTTAAATCCTGGTCGAACCAGAAAGATGGCGCATGGTCACCAAGCTCCTGTTTGGTTTGGTTTGTATGGTATGCTGGAAGGAACGGTGAAGGTTCAGTCTGTATTAGACTAGCAAAAACATATCTATGTCAAATCTGTTTTAGACCAAAAAAAACCTATCACCTCGTGGTTGAACTGTGCTGTGACTCAGGTGTGAGTGAGTTAGGACTGTGTGCAGGGTTTATGTAACCCAGCAGAGGAAAATTCCTTTGTTAAATGGGGAATATTCCTGTTAGATGTACAAGCTTATAAAACATATTTATAGAACAGGACAGAGAGGCGACCGGAGTGTCTATGAACTTATGGACGTGGGGTGCTGTGCTGAAACCTTTGGCTAATGTTGTTTTTGCTGAAACTCTGCTGGAACGGGGACTGGATTTTTTTCCCTAACCAGGGGGATGGCGAGCCACTAGGAAACCGGATTGTTGGGCGTTTTTTGCAAGAGAGGACTTGTTTTTTATTCTCAGCGTTGCGGTAGGACAAAACTGTGACCAAATCTTCAAGTTTGTTTAGCTTAACCGTATTCACCTCATTTAATTTAAATTCCCAGTTGAGATATGCAGCGACTAAAAGTATTGGACACCGGGGCGAGATGAACAGTTTCGAGGAAAAACCCCTGATATACTCTGGCTCAAAATATAAATGAGAAAAGGTCTTGTTTGAAAGGTCTCCTGGAGATCAATCGAAATTTGGAGTTTGAAGTGTCTGAGTTCTTGCACCGCGGAGAAGTCGTGCTTGGTGCATGGGGGCTAACCCCTGGTGTGGAATTAGAAAAAAGTGCTTCTTGGTTTGCTACAACCTGCCCTGAGTTCGCTTGTGTGAAAACATCCAGAAAAAAGTATATTTATTGCCACAAAAAAACAAAAAAGGCAGACTATATTTGCAGACCTGTAGCATGTCACCCTGAGAGAGGGGGTTTTATGACACACACACACACACATCAACTGACCACCCCTTGCATGCTCCATGCTGAATACCTCAGGAAGCAAGGTAGAGACTTTCCTGCAATTTTCTTTGAAAAATGTTTTACTGTAAACTTACTTTATGTGGATGACTCTCCTGTGTGTTCTTACAATTTATTTAATTAACAAAATAACTTTTGTTAACAAGATTGTGTGTTGTTTAAATAGAAAAACATAATGCTATCATTTGTGACAAGATAACAGTGATGTTTGGTCTCAAAATGTTCAGCAATAATAGTTAATAATAGTTACAACATCCATTTAACTTCAAAACATGCCCTTTGATATACTAGATGCGATTTTCTGTGTTTAAGGAAAGCCTGATGTGTAACGTCTCAGGGTAGTAAGGGTATAGTTGTGGGGTGCACGCTCCACAGGTATGGGGTTTGTCACAGGGTGGCTGCCGTTAGAGGCAGCCGTTTAGTTCAGGTTATGTTCACGGTTTAGTTAAGTTCAGGGTGGCTGCCGGTAGAGGCAGCCTTTGAGTTAAGCCATGTGTCTGGGTGCTTGTGTGTGATCAGCAGGTT
>JBBJLR010000024.1:2961375-2974976 GCA_037577145.1 Brachypetersius gabonensis
TCTCTCTCTCTCTCTCTATATATATATATATCTATATATATCTAACGTGTTAAAAGGTAGGCAGCGTGTTTACTGATTATTTTACAGGCATGCATTTAGTACCTTTTAGTAGCCAGAGAGGTCAAATGTTTCATCAGATGACATGTCAGACATTGACCTTTGTGACGTTACAGTAATAGGTGCCTTCTGATGACGCTTCCACATTTATGCATACATTTTTGTGCAACAACTTTGCCAAGTGGCCCAGTGCATCACTGCCTGTGCCTGCCAAATGTTCTGCAAATCATTGATAGTATTCCGGGGGTTGCTGAAAATTACAAGCGAGAACCATTTGGTTTTCATAGTCTTTGAAATCTATCTTTGTTTTCAGATGCTCAGTCAGCCCCTGAGATCATGATGAAAATAAGCACGACTCCCTGACAAAAATCTAGTTTTCTCAATATGTTAAGAAATGATACACCATGGCAATTTAAAGTCTATGTAGATATTTTACATATTTCTTTAAGCATAGAAAATTAACTAAATTAAATGATGAGCAAACTTTTGTACACTGTTGTCACTGGAACTTTGAATGTAGTCATTCAGACTTTGAAGTCTTACTATAACTGGAGTTTAGTTGCTGAGTCTCAGCTTGGGTATGAGTCAAGCCTTTAAGGTGTCCACTCTCAATTATATCAGAAAGTGGGTCATCTACCAATTATTTTGTAGATAAAACAAGGTTAAACTTTTCAGAAAAATAATTAGTAGTAATAATGGATGTTACTGGACAATAATGAGCTACTCTGAGCACTTCAGAGATATTTCAGTTAGATACATGAGAAGCCTCTTAAACAGTAGTCATCAAACATCCTTAGGGCTCCTTTTTTGATACATCCATACACATTGTGAGTTGCGTTGGAGCAAAAAAGGCATCTGGTGGCCTAGTGCTTAGGGCGTTTGCCCTGTGATCAGAAAGTTGTGGGTTCTAATCCCAGCACTGTTGGTGGCAGAGGAACACTTTTGTGCTGTTCACACTGTGCTGTGTTGTTTTCACATATGACAGAATGGTCACTTCACAGTTTACACTCTAATATGGACCATCTGAGGGAGATCCCCAAGAACAATTTTTAAGACTAAAGAGAATAAAAAGACTGTGAAAAAATGTATGTAAAATGTCTCCATCAGGCTTTTATTTTTGCTGTAAAAGAGACAAGTAGAAAACATTGAAATTATTCCTGTGTGTATGTTTTGTGTGTACAGGTGATTCAGTGGTGCACCCATCACAAAGATGACCCTCCTCCCCCTGAGGATGACGAGAACAAAGAGAAGAGAACAGACGACATTCCTGTGTGGGATCAGGAGTTCCTTAAAGTGGACCAGGGCACACTCTTCGAGTTGATTCTGGTCTGTTGATTATATGCATTCATGACTGATGCATTTAGATCTTTCAGGCACAAACGGATCTGATGCCTACTAAGCTCTTTGTTAGCTAGGTCAGGTGTGTTCAGCTGAGAAATTGCAAGTGTATGTGACTGTGTAATACATGTGATTCACCAAGAACAGGGTTATGAAACCATACTTTAGTTCAAGTAGTATACAGACACAGCTGTATAATCTTAGTCTGCTGCATTTGTTTGTTTTGTCTCATCTAGCACGTCTTGGTTAGCTCAGTAATAATAACAAGTACCAAGAGGTGGGAACACAGTGTTTCTGCAGGAAAAACAGTTACGTCTTTGCCATCATGGCAAAAAAACAAAAAACAAAACCAAACCTGAAAATGAACCCACTTGATGCTCAGGAAGCACTAGGAAGACCTTAAAAAAGAGCAGAGCCTGCAGCAGATTGATCACACGTTGTGTTAAAGGAAGTAAACATTAGGAAAGTTTACCATGTGAGTTCTGAGAATGAGACAGGAATACGTTTGTACCCTTTCTGATGGAGAGTTGGTTTCATTTGCATCACGTTATAATAGATTCATCAACCACTCTTCCCTTGCTTTACTTTCATCTTTGCCTCCCTTGTTTAGGCTGCAAATTATTTGGACATCAAAGGCTTGCTAGATGTCACCTGCAAGACAGTCGCAAATATGATCAAAGGCAAAACCCCAGAGGAGATCAGAAAGACGTTTAATATCAAAAATGACTTCACGGAGGAAGAGGAAGCTCAGGTAAAAAATAAAATGAATAATAAAAAAAGACCTAGCATACTAGGCTGGCACAGGTTAATGCAGTCTGCCAAGCATCATGCATGCCAGTGATGAAGATACAAAATATTGATTACTCAAATATTGAGAAAATAACCACTCTCTAGTAAACATTGAATTGTTCAGCCAAGTAGATACATTTAAACCATGGACTTATAATGTTCTTATACTTTTATTTTTTCCAGGTACGCAAGGAGAACCAGTGGTGTGAAGAAAAATAAGGAAGCTCTGCCTGACACTAACACACTGTAAGGATTGTTCCCAAAAACAGATTGGTTGCACTTGTTCATACTTGTTGATATTCACCCTTAAACCAGTAGGATGAGAACCATTGTGTATTCATAGCATGATCTTCATTGTGTGGTGCAAAAGAAAAATATAATTTAAACTTCCTGTTTTTTCCCCTCATCTTTATATATTCATCAGAAATAG
Source organism: Brachypetersius gabonensis (assembly GCA_037577145.1). Lineage (NCBI taxonomy): Eukaryota > Metazoa > Chordata > Actinopteri > Characiformes > Alestidae > Brachypetersius > Brachypetersius gabonensis. The sequence goes on from JBBJLR010000024.1 coordinate 2,963,990, forward strand.
TTGTCTTTTCTGTTAAAAGCCACTTTTTTTTTTTTTTTTTTTTTTTTTAAACTAGACATGTTTCTTTCTGAGGCAGCCAAGTAGGTTGTAGACAAATGAAACTGTTAAAAGCTCGGTGGTGAATTTTATAAACGCAGCCTTGTGTGTACTGTTTTCTTGTAAGTCTTGCTGAAGGAGAAAGAATAAAAGTGTGGAAAATACAAAATTTCACCTTGTCTTGTGGACTGGAAAAATGTGTGTTAAAAAGTTAAAATTTGTTTTCTTGCAGCTTGGACACTTACTTTGCATTTCTGTTCTTATTGTAAAGGACCAGGCAGGTTTTCTTAGTTCTGCTCTTACAATGAAGCTTAGGAGTATTAATCTATCAATTCTGAAAATAAAGTAAACAAAATGTGTGCTTGTTTCATATTGCTTTACATTACATTCATTTGATGGACAGTTTTATCTAAAGTGACTTGCTGGCCTGTTGAATTTCAGTCAGGGTTTTTTTTTTTTTTTATGAAAATACAGAATCTGTGCTGTTGAAAAATTTATAACAAACTGCTTAAAGGTGAAAAATTTAAATAATTTCTTGCAGCATTTTACTTTGTTTGCAGTATTAGTACCTGCTACTGAACGTTGGTCCACTTTGTAATTCAAACAGCACCAGTGGACGAGTTGGATTGTGAAGGGTATTTTTGCTGCAAGGTATGTTTTGCATAGAAATGTACTAAATCTAGGACATAGCTGTCTAATGTTCAAAGCAGGCCTAGTGGTAAAATCCATGTATTTAACCACTTTTTTCACAGCTTTTATTGTGCTGATACAGCTATAAAGATATAGTGTAGGGGAGAGCAGGTCACACGCAGTCCAGTGTGTAAAATGTGAGTAGATATTTTATGTAAACAGGTTATAGTGGAATGTACTTTCTCATTCAGTTAACTAACTTTGTACGTTTGTACGCTTTCTCAACATTCAGCCAGCTTTTGCAAAAGCATTTCTTTTGAAACGGGATAACATTGAATTCTAGTTAGTATTCCTGGCCCAAATTAACAATGAAGTTTATGGACATTTTTATTGTACTGTTTCTATTGATCTAAATTGTATTTACATGTTTAGTTCATCTGATTGAAAAAGGTACTATATTGAATAGTTGGCATCCATCTACTAAACGCTACTAGCACTAATTACAGTGAACTCCATCAATTACAGTTAATCCCACCAACATCTTAAGTTTGCTTAGTTTCAGGTGAATATTTCAAATAGGATGCTCTGATCCCATTATAGCTAGTGGAAATACTAATGATAAATGTACCATCAAGGCCTTTAGATTTGATCATGGCTAAATAAGACAAGAATAGACTCCAGAATATTTTTTTCAAAATAGTTTAATGTACTCAAAATGATGAATATCCCAACAAAGAAACACAAATTCTTGTATAAAATAGAGAAAAAAAAGTCTAAATTCACTTAGCGAGTATTGTCAGTCATGAATACCGTTTTGTTACATATGTAGAACAGCTCCCTCTGCTGGAAATGAGGTGAACAAGCACAGCAGTTTGAGTGTAGCAAAAAAAAATTTTTTTTTCAGGCAAAATGAACTCTCCAACATGAAACTGGGATCTCAACACTTTGTCCTGTCTCAGAACAGACTCACTGATTGAATACTGATTGTCTTGCCTATAGAGCAATTTGACCGCACAGACATGAAAAGCAAACAGAAGCGTTTTCTCCTTTTTTTTATTATTTTTTTGACTACTATTACTGATGCTGAAAGACATGCACATAACTTCATCTTTACACTGTGGTGTTTGGATCGACAGACATACAACACACTAGTTTAGATCTACAGAACAAAATCTATTCAGAAATTTATTTTTTAAATGTATGAAAACCAGATGAACTATGAAAACAGACATTTTTTCTTTTCTTTTCTTTCTTTTTTTTTTTACATAAAAACATATAAAAGTTTACTTATATATAGAGAACTCCATATCTATAAAAAAACAGATTTACAACACTTGAAATAGTACGTATTTGGTCTTACAGGAAAGTCTTACAGGTCAAACTGGGCCAATGGAGGGACTTGGGGGGCAAATTTACCAGATGGCAGAATGTTTTTCTGGCTTTCTATTGTTTTTGAACTGCTTTCAGACTTCTAACTGTCCATGTGTGACTGACGGATTTACCTCAGCCCAGTTACTTGGGGCTGCACCTGTGGGGTCTAAAACAAAAGTGCCTTCACTGATTAGTGCTCACTTGTAAGAAGGAAGCACTGAAACACCTTTAAAAAAAAAACAAAAAAAACTAAACAGCACATAACACAGGCCATGGGATTTTCCTCTTATGCCTTTGCTGGTGGGTATGTAGGTGCCCAGTGCCTGTGTTCAATGCTGTTTTTTGGTGGATGGAGGTCTTGGTGGATGAAGAGCACAGGGGATTTGCGTGGAGGCTGATTGGTGCTGGTGTCAGTGGGCCTGTGGAACAGGGCAGCCCTGCTGGTGACTATGGACTATGGTCTCTGTTTTAACTCGGCTGAAAGCAAGCGAGAGTTTTCCGGCTTTGAGTGGGGAGGGCAGAGTGTTTGGGTGTTTTCTGCTCTGCGGTGTGTGGAGGTTGCCGATTGGTGACGTGGGGGAAGGCGAGGGGCAGTGTAAAGGGGAGACAGGGTGTGGCAGGTGTCGGACAGGAGAAGAGGGTGAGTCTATAGCACTTCCATCGGAAGAATGGGGACTGGCGCACCGTCCTCCTTGAAGGTAGCGAATGCACTTCTTTTTCCTCCTAGGAACAGTCAAGAGAGTTATCTGTGAATAAAGCGTGGATGTAAAACGTCACAAACATGTACACTTTTTCAGAATGAAGACAGCAAATTAAAGGACGAACAGTATGCATGATCAAACGGGACAGTTGAAATGGAGGCAACTGAATGTTAACGAACCTGCTCGATATATTTTTTTGCTCTGACATAGTAAAAGACCAAATTTGTATTGCAATAAAAAGCACACTCATCATCTTAAATGGTAAAGTACTAAACATGAGGCTGATTGTAGACATGCAGCCTATAGAAAGAAGATCCACATTCTGAGTCTCATACCTGAAACTTTGTAGGGACATAGTCTCTGTTTTAAGCTACATTCAAGCAATATAAAGGGAAACTCTTGTAAATGAAAACCATTAGAACTATTTTGTGAATCCTTGTAACCTAAAAAAAGTAGTAGTCTCAAAGTTGCTACATACATTTTTTACCTTTATATACAAAAGTTTGCACACACACTTAAAATACATATTTGTGGGACATAACATGGCATTTAAATATTTTTTTTTGTGTCAAGAACACCACTTCCTTAGAGGTCTGTTAGTCGGTTTCAAGGCTGGTTTTGTATACAGATTGCTTTGTTCAGATAAACTCTACATGTTTCAAATCTGAAACTGCTTCCACTTGAGATGAATTTTGACAAGTTTAGTGAAACCAAAACCACAATGCTAGCTACCTGAAGAACCATAGCTTTCAAGCAGTCACCAGCTGATTCTTGCGTTCTGACTGGCACCACTGACATTTCAGGAGAGTAATTGTCAATAAAATTACATGTTTATTTTTTTTCCATTGGTTCTTAGGTGATTATAGTGTGTTGCAGTGTGTTGAACCTTGACCATATATGCATCAACACTTAGATCAACATTTAGATGCATAAAGTACTAAATGTTTGCAAAAGTGAACACAGATTCACAACAATGAGTCTTGGAAGCCCATGACCAGGAAACGATTCACCTTTTGTCCTTCCTTGAACCACTTGTGGTAGGCACCAACCACTGAATTCCCAGTCTAGCCATCAGAAATTGGCCCCAGTCAAAGCCACTCAGATTCTTATGCCTGCCCATTTTCAAGATCTGATGTTAAATTGCTGTCTAATATATGCCACTACCAACACTGTATTGGGGTAATCTGTGTTATTCACTTCACCTGTCAGTGGGTTTAATGTTGTAGCTGATTGGTGTACATAGTCAGTTTCTTAATACAGTACAGGCTATTGACCTTAATGTGGTTTATCCAAAGACTAGTTGTACGTGTCTGTTAAAAGAAGTGCTTTGATGGTGTTTCAAAGTCAAAGTGCTTCAGGAAAAGTGTTACATCTAAAAGGTGCTATGCTTTAAAATTAGAGTCACAGTAGTGAAAGTGAGAACAGGAAACACTTTCATTTCACTGACAACAACAACAACAAAAGAAAAAGAACACGTCAGCTGTTGCAGCCATCCTCAGAGAGTTTTGCATAAATCAAAGTAGCAAACAGTGTTTCTCCTCTGCATGAAAGCGTATCAGAGAAGAGCGTTAGTCACTTTCGGCCGCCGCAGAGATGGGCGCGTCTCACGATGACTGCTACCCCCAAAATATCAAGAGTGTGCGCCATCAAACAGATTTGACCGCATGTGATCGCGAGAAAGGAGACATACGCGGGGGTGCGTTTGGATATGGAGTTTGTGGGGAGATGCGTAGGTGTGAATGGCATCAAAAGTGCAACAGTTTTTGACAGAGCTGCTCTGGGTGTCATTTGCTCTATGGGGTTTACTGGAGCTTTCTAAACCACAAGCGCCTTGCTTTCTTTCTCTCGTCGTCCTGTGTGTGAAAGTATATTTCCATGACGTAGGGGAGACACATAGATGTAGGACAGGCTTTGCAAGAGTACTACTGAAGATGCTTAAGCTCACAAAGCCGTGAGTAAAGTATTGATGGCTTCCCTAAGAGCAATCTCAAGCCTAAGCAGATAGAAAAAGTATCTTTAAATCTAGTCAGCATCTTCTAATCCTGCCACATTTAGTCCTGTGTTTTTCAACTACGTCTCTATCTGCTGCGTCTGTTGCACAAAGTTGATTAACATGCGTAGTTACTGCATATTCCAGAAAATATGATATACTTGGAGAACGTATGCTGAGTTGAGGACACCTTCCAAACATTCCCAAAATATGAATTCAATTCAATTCAATTTCAATTCAATTCAATGGTCATTGTCACAAAGCAGCTTCACAAAATGAAATGAATTTTGTGTATGAATGTGTTTGAATGAAATGCCTCTGATGAGCAAGCCAAGTTGATTCCCAGGCGTTTTATTTTACTTTTCCAGAGACAAGAGTTTCGGTCAAACGCAACATAAGCAATTTTGATTCAAATGACAACTGTAACAGATGAAAGTGGATTGTTGCGGGAAAGGTGTTGAAACTGCTGCCTGTGAAAATCATATGAACAGTACACATGTGGCAGGTACAGGTGATATTGAAATGCACTCGCATTCCTCTTATTTAGATCTTTTAATCTTGTGGGCCTACTGAGATGGCAAAATCCCAAACAACTTTCCAATAGCCACAACGCTCATATAATTGATTTACTCCACAGGGTTTGTTGGTTTAGCGTTGTGTGCTCCAGTGTTAGTACGAGGAGAGCATACAGAGCTGTGCAGTGCAACAGCAGAAAGACAGAAGGTGAAAGATGGGCGGACGGAGAGCAGAAGTACACACCTGCAGGGGCCACACCAGTCCGTTTGTTGGTTGAGGCCGAAGCGAGCTCGGCATTTCTTAGGGGAGCCGGGGTCTGAGCACAAGGCAGCATGCGTGCACACGAAGGCAAGAAAAAGGAGCAGGAGGAAGAGAGTAAGGGAGAAAAAGGAGGAGGAAGAAGGCAAGGGCAGAGAAGTCGAGCGTTAACAGACAGAAAACATGGAAAGGCATTAAAATCCAAGTCAAGTTGTGACCTTTTGCTGAGGTTGTCACAGCCAATTAACAGTAAGATCAGCGCATATGGCATAAAATTCTTGCCTACTAATTGCATTAAACATGTCCAAAGACAAAATATGTATATAAATTCCCCCTGCAAAAGCTCATTTAGCATATTGTATGCATTTGGCTGACGCTCTTATCCAGAGCGCCTTACAATCAGCATGTAGTTGTAACGCAAACCATGAAGTGATTCTGACCATTACAGAGGGTCTCTATGAGGGTGCCTTAACTGGTGTGTGTTAAAAACTGTTTTTTTTTTCTCCCTCAATGAGAGGCAGGGAAACAGAGTTGTAACATATTATTGTTCAGATTTTTCCTGCACTAATGTAACCAATAATCAGAACATGTTGTCAAGATGGGCAAAACGGACTCAATTTTTTTCTCAATAACAGAGAAAGAGGTAAATGCTAAGTATGACCAGACGCATTAACTAAGAAGATAAGAAAAGACTGAGTATCAGACAGTCAGTTTGGACTTGACCCTTAAAAGAAGTAAAAAATATTTGATTTACCATGAAGCATAGGCGTACCTGTGGTGGAATCCTGCTGCTTCTCTCTTTTCCTCCTTTTCTTTTTGCCCTGTGTGAAAGGGGACACAGAGAAGTCGCTTTGATGAAGCCGAACTGTTCTTTATACAACAACTCTTACAACAAATTAATTAAAGAAAAGTCAAGCAAAGTAGCCCCTATTTTATGTGCCTTTGGTTTTTTTAGAGCCATGAAACTGTCAATGCCAGTTTCAATGTCAGATAAAGTATTTTGCACCCTATCTTTAATGGTTAGTTGTTTTAATATCACAGTGACGGCAATTAGGAGTACAGTCAGTTGTTACATAGCAATCAGTCTCAGAAGAATGAGAGTTATTGCAACAGGTTGATCATACTCAACCAATAAGATTGTTGTATAAACCTGTATGTATGTGTTTGCTCAAAATTATAATTTGTGGCCTAATAAGTAAAAAAAAAAAAGTTTCGATCAAATTCTTTTACAAATCAAAGTGAGTGCGCGTTTTGCCTCGGTACAGTGAGAGACGTTGGCAAACTCAATTAACTGGAGAAGCATGAGAAAGTGGGAGCTCATCTTTCTGCTATCTTCCACCCCATGTTTCCAAAATCTGCTGTGTGCTTCCTGTTTGCATGTCAGTGAAATGACACTGAGGCTAGACCGCAACTCTGTCACACTTTCTCCCCCTCGTTCTGTAACACGGCAGGTAAGGGTTCGGTTTAAGCCTGACGAATGCAACTGTCAACCATCCTGTGAAATTAGCTGCTGTGAAGTTCAGACATCATAACCTTATCAAATCAATCACTGACGCATTTTTTAGTTGCTGTTAATTATGATGGCCAGGAAGACGGCGTCTTTCAAAGAGAGGGAATTACATCACAAAACCCCAAAGACTATCGAGGTAGAGACCACAGAAGATAAACAACGAGTGGTGAGCGTCGTCTCTCTGCGACCGTAAGAGTGAGGCTTTGAAATGGCTGATTAGTACTAACATATCTTCAATAGACCATCATGGTTATATTAAAAAAATGAATAAATATCAGCTCACAGACCTTGGTGTGCAAAAGGGTCAGATGGCATGATCAATTGGTTTTCTAAATAAAAAGAAAAGTTCTCTTTAGCGATCAAACATTTTTCCTTAATTTTAGTGCACACATCTATTTTTTTGCTGTGTTTAATATATTAGGAAAAAGAAAACATAGAATTGTGAAATCTGATCATTTAAACCACTTCAATGGGTGCTCTGAGATCCGTTTTAGCAGTGCAAATGGATCCTCTCTCCGAACCTCATTCTACAAACCCCATTCCTGCTGCTTATAGAGAAGACCCTGTCCTACAGACTGCTGCAACACAACTTCGGCTCTCTGTGCTCCTTCAGTTCACATCCTAATCTGAAATTATTAGTTTAATTTATTAGCCACTTTTTCAGGTCTTTGATTGAGCTTAGTTATCTTAAATGAAGCTCTAGTCTTGATGATCCTTGTTGTTTTTTTACCATCTTGCTACAATAGAACAATACTTGCTACAATGTCTTGTAGAGACAACATATGAGACCAATTATTCTGCAAAAATAATCATGGATGGTGCACAAATGGTAGAACAACATAATGGAAAAAGAATCATACTTTCAAGCTTTTCCAGTTTTAGCTTCCACTGACCTAAACTGTAGAATTTACAGACCTATCAAGAAACAGGTGTACATATAAAATATACCATTTTAATATTATGAAATACTGACTTTTGGCTCTTTGGAAATTCAGCACATTTTTGAGTCCTGAAGGTGCTGTTTGATCTCCTGTGACTGATGGTACTTTGTTAGTTCCTCAGAAAGAAATCAATATATTTTCCTATAAATGATTACTTTGTCTAATGGCAAATAGAAGTGGACTGCAGCTAAATTGGTTTAATCACAGAGGCACCCTGTGGTTAAGTAAACAAACCAGGAGTAAGAGAACTGCCTTGGCTCAATGTGTTTACAGTTACTTGCCCTCAAATACTACAGGTTTTTACAAGGGAGCTTTGTTATTCCATATGCACATTTATGGTTTACTCAGGTCTTCACAGTTTTTTATGAGTACACTTCTAATGTGTCTATTTTTGCCATGGACTACCATTTTGAGCAAGCAAAAGAAGGTATTTGACTATTCCAGTCACCTCTTATTGTTACTAAAATGTTACTCAATTTGTTATAAATGTTTTTAACATCAAAGTACTCATTATTTGAATTGTATGTGTATGCAGCTATACTGTTATAGGTGTCCTGCCACTTACACCAATGATGGAAACATCAGAGGCAGCATTGTGCATCAGAACCTTTTGGTACATTTCATTCATTGATTTTACCAATGTATTGCTCTTTGCGTCACAACAAGTGATTTAACGGGAAATTCTATTGATTTTGCTGAATTCCTGTATAAATGAATCGTGTGGATGTTAATAAAGTAATTCAGACTGATTTGATGTGAAAAGCTCCTTTATAGAGAAATACATCCAGTCAGAATTGTTCACAATTGCAAGAGCCACATGATAGAAGCATTAAACGCCTCTGAAAGGAAATTATTACAAGAAATGGTCACAAATATGGTGTCTGATTGTACTGACTTAAGGTTTTGGCCAAAAAACATGTCTTAAAATTTATTCATGGACGAGACGTACATGCAGGAAGTATTAAGGCCAAATTAACTTATCCTTTGGAATGTATCAGTATTTTACTTTCAACATCACACATACAACTTCAAAGGACATGTGCTGGTGTTGGTTCATGAATATTTTACATAAACAGTCCATTACCTCCAGTGAAAAAAAAAAATTAAACAGTCTAAATGACTTTGTTTACATCCCAGCAATCAACAAAACGGGTGGAATTTCCACGGTATAGTTAAAACGGTATAGATTAGGGACATGACATTTTCCATATTCTGGATGCAAACACCTCCTGGTCCCTTGGCTTAAAAGGCAAAATCCATAACATGGTGTCAGACCTCCAATGTTATGAATATGAAGCATGAAGTGTTAAATGCTTAACATATGAACTTGGACAGATCTGGAAGGAAAGGACCACACAACTGAATGACAAAGACATAGACAGCTCTTTAATATGTATGTGGACTCACATAGTTATCTCGGGCAGACCAGCTGGGGTAGAGTTGCATGTGGAGCTGCCGCTCTTTCCTGGCAAGTTCGTAGTACTTAGCCTGCTCCTCACGAGTCAGAGCATGCCACTAAAGAAAACACAAACATACGCTGTAAAATAGGTCTCTTACTGGAGCCAAAAACTGTATACAGCAAACCCCCAACAATCGAAAGGGGTTACGCTCCAAGAGCTCCTGCGTTTAGTGAAGAAAAAAACAAAAAAACGCAAATTTATGAAGTGGTTAAAAACAATTGTAGTGTTAAATGTCCCAAATATGCTCCCAAAACACTTTAATATATTTTTAAATTCGTACTGTCCAGTGTACACTGAACTGCTGTAACTGAACTTTTAGAATGTAAACACAGATATTACCCCTGTATAGATGGTACTGCACACGCGATTTCTTTGGTAAAAGCAGGTAAATACAGTAAAGAATTCATTTAATGTACAGTAAAAAAAAAATAAAAATACAGGGCTTTATGAAGAACAAAACAAAAATGAGTGTTTATGGGGAAATCATCAGCAAGGAGAAATTGGCTACTTTCAAACCTCCTGCCTCTCAGAACAGCTGACCGTGATGTCCGAGTCTTGTACACCATGCCCCCTTGTCCTCATTGTTTATGTTTGGTGTGGCGCTGAGCAGACCAAACATAAACAACCTGCACAAGGACTAGGGGGCGTGGCGGACGAAGTCTGAACATCACAAAAGCAAAAAAAAAAGGAGGATATCTGCGGTTTCCACTAATTTGGGTTTGGTTATCAGCGAACTGCTGAACCGCGTATAAGCGGGGGGCTACTGTACTCCTACAGCAGGGAAATAATATGGTACACGGAACAACACTGAATGCACCGACATCAATAAAACCTTATTTCAACACTTATTGTCAGTTTTATCAAATCCATTTAGGTGAACTTTGTAGCTTACAATAACAGACTTTAGTCCATCTGATCCTTCTGTGTAATGTGTGTTAAGCCTCCTTTATACTATTAATCAAAGGTCAGGACACCTAAGAGACAACAACTGAGAAATAAATTTAGGCTATTTTATATCTAAGTAAACCAACAACGTAGTTGTGTCTAATAGAGTGGATAGTGAGTGACAACAAATGTCCAACTAAACAATATTAGCTCAGTGGTGGTCCTGTAGGGGTCTTGACCACTGAAGAATGAGGTAAAGGGGAGGTAGCATGTTATGGACTACAATCTGTAGAACTACAAATTGTGTTGAATCAACACAAGTTTTGGTTTCAGTTTAATTATACCTGTAATTGTAGTAACTCTTGACTCACTATGACTTTATTGATATATTAATCATACTTTAACTATATTTCATTCAAGACCATGTGCTGATAACACAGGTCAACAATGTTTTTATAAATCAACAGAAACACTTTTCTAAACCAGTTTTTCATGCTAATTTCAGATCTGTTTTCAGTTTTTTCAGTCACACCAATCTTCAGCCACATGAACTTTTTGAATGAGTAATATCAGATTTGCAATAGACTTTTTTATTAAAGCGCAGCTCCAATCAGTAACTGTTTCAATATTTTCAGAGTGAAGTCAGACAGGCCACACTGTGGCATAGATATAATGATCAGAGTCAGTCA
>JBBJLR010000024.1:2975541-3002461 GCA_037577145.1 Brachypetersius gabonensis
GATCAGAGTCAGTCAGCTACCACTGTTTCTTCACAAACACTCAGCATATGATTATTATATGATCATTATACCAACTAGCTTCATCACAAACACGGTATATGTGGGAAAAACTAAACCGATTTGAAATCAGCATGAAAAACACTACAGAACCTAACTACTCATTAAGAATTATATAAGCACATAAGTTCTAAGTGATCACACTGTGTGTTTGGAGGTTCCTCACCCTGCGTCCAAGGATCTGATTGATTGCTGCGCTCTCCTTCAAAGTGCATTCTGCAATGACTTTTGCCCTCATCTCCTTCATGTAGAGCATAAAGGCATTCAGAGGCTTCTTGATCACTGGCTTCTTGGGCTCTCTCTCTCTCTTTGACTCAGGGTGAGGCTTACTGCAACACAGGACAAAAAAACAACATCAAACATTTCTCATCATCTTCAACAGGTCAGAACATTTCTCATCATTACCTCAATAGGTCAGAAGTTGAGGAAGTAAGTGGTTGCAATGACTGAAAAGCTGTTACAAAGAAAGGGTGAGTGAAAAGGCTAAAAGCAAAACATTTCCATGATATTTCGATATTTTTGGTGTCTGTAAGTAAGATGAATTGTAGGGCCTTTAAAAATGTAATGGAAAACTATGAATAGTTGGATTCCTTTCATTCATACATGTGATCTAATCGGGAAAAAGATTTGTGGTGTAACTGTAGTCCATCAGTCAGCTAATATTTAACCTTAAGGAATAGTAACTAAATGCTCTGAGAGGTACTTACGCATACATGTTCCTGTCATATTGATCATGCTCTTGTTTGCCTGAGGGGGGCACTATAGCTGGGTGTGGGATGCCAGTAGGGTGCATGCCAGATGGCCCCAACATCAGAGAGTGAGAGAACCTTGAAGAAAAAAAAAGACAGGCAAAGTCACCACAAGAGCATAGGACTTGTGCTATACTGCTATTGAAGGGAAACTCTGGGAAAATTACTGACTTGACTTATTTGTCTAGGATAGTTAAGATTAATGTAATGTCTAGGTAACTCATACATATCACTTGAGTTTCCCATTAATAGCTTGACAGGTTTACACGTTTGAAGCTGTAAGCTCAAACACAAACTCTGTTCCAAACAGCAGATGGCACTCTGCTTGCATTGTACATGGCGGATTTTGCAAAAGAAGCACAATGAAAATTGCTGCTAAGTGAAACATACCCTCGACCACAAAAAGACAGGGGCTATGCCTCAGGGAACTGTTTTAGATATTAAACTGATAATATATAGTAAAGACTTGTGGCAATTGCCACTGCAACAGGAAGTTTGGCTTTGACATAGAAATTATGGTTCATCTTCCTACTTTGTGTTAATAAAAAAAAATAAACACTCTTAATTCTCCTCTTTGTTTCTCTTTCATGACGAGAACATGCCAGCAGTCTGTTGACATTCAAATAGAACCCATTTTCCACAGCTTGGATTTATTACTTCTTGTAAATATATTAATGTGATTTGTTCATAGAAATTTGGTTTTGGGTTTCAAAGGAAGGGTTTCACGATGGAGCCAATGTCTAATGGGAAAAACCACAACAATGGATTGCAGACGCTTGGCAGCCCTGTAGCAACTGCAGCATCGGGGTGCGGGGAATGCCTCCTCCCATCATCCATCTCAAGACAAGGCGTGGAGCTGACCGCGCATAAAGCATTGGGCTTACACACAGCATCAAGCACTCCAAAAATCTGTTTACTTGCACTAACACTCTTCAGCTTCTCATTTTCCAGGACTTTTCATCTAACAGGTTTAAGATTACTTGAAATGTACTTGTTTTCAGGAGTTTTGTCCAAAAACAAAACATTGTCACCTTCTGTATTAAAATGTCTATTTTCCAGCATTTTTTCAGCCTAAAAAATGCTTTATCATATGGCGGACAACACAACATGTTTCCCTGTGCTTGATAGAGAATTGACCAAGATCTAAACTGGATGATTTGCAATCACAAATCAGACAATTTATTGTTATTATTTTTGGTTGAGGTACACACAGATGTATACAAACAGTCCCAATCGGCACTTATTTGTACTCCTGTCATTTAAATGGAAACTGTTTATTTTATTATTAAAATAATCACTGCACCCTTAGTACTTGGTTAAAACTCTTAACTCAAAACACACTCACAACAGAAGCCAATGGGCAGGAGCTACAAGCGGAAAATGAAGAGGCTGAAAAATGCTGGAGTCAGAATGGTTTACTTAACTTAAAAATAATTAGCCAAATTTAGGGTGAAAAGCAGTAAAAAATTGATTTCTTGTTAAATTATAGGAACTGAAGTCTAAACCTAGAGGATTTGGGCATTTGAGCAGATGAACAGAGTATCTCACTTCGCAGAACGAGTTTTCTAAGGATAAATGTCTCAGTATTAAACAATGGATTTAGGTCTTGGGCTAGGTCTGTCTCTTGCCTAATGCTCTGGTTTAAAGTTTTTACAGTTTTACTACTATGTTGTTTGGGACAAATCTAGAAGCTACTCTTCAATATAGTCATAAAATGTGTGCAGCTTGAACACAAAGACATTGCAGAAGCTTGGGCAAGCTAGGCTGGGCAGCAGGTAGGGCTGGCTGATCCCTCAGCCCTAGGGCGGTTTCAGGCAATACTGTACCTGGGGTAGGAGGAGCTGCTGGGAAGACTGGAGGAGTAGGGCTGCCTGAAGCCACACGAGGACAGTGGATACACAGGCTGACTTTGCCTGCAGAATGTTGTGGGGTTGGGGTGAGGAAGGGGGGGTGAGATAAGGACTGGGGTGAACTGCCTACTGCTAAATGCAGCCACATGGACTACTGACCTAACTCTGTGTTTCAGAACAGGTTCAGTAAGTTAAACCAATCAAAAAGGTCAAGTGTGCTTCAGTGTACCCAGATCTTAAGCTTTAGGTAAGAAAACTACACTAATTTTTTGACTAGTCAGGTAATCACACTACACTGGATACGCTGACCCAAATGTCATTCAGTGTTTCTGAGCTCAGAACATGGTGTTACTCTTACAGCTCTGTGAAAAGAAACCTTTTTTTTAAAGATCAGTTGATATGCCTGAAAATCAAACCAGTGTCCCTGACGTTGCTTCCATTGGTGTCTCCATTTTTGCTTATTTAGGTTCTTCCTGAAGTGAAAGGGTGGGAGTTATCCCAATACGTTAAGTTAGCTTCCTCGTTAACTTCTAACTCATCGCTTATTAATGCACTTTCCAGACCATCCTAAAGACCCTCCAGTCTTTAAGGAGAGGCTTTGAACCTTTAAGGTGAGGTCATGAACCTGTTCCAGGAGAGAAACTCCAGAACTGAAGTCAAGGACTTTGAGGAACATTATTTGAGGAACTGTGGCCTTGAAATTGACATGCAAAGCCCATTTGCAAAAGAACACAACTTTATTAACACTGATCTCACTAGGATGTAAAATAAATGTGTTTAATGTAGCTTTCACTACATAATTACTGTTCGTTACACTTTTTTCTTTCCGTCTTTTGCGTGAGAACTTCTGGTGATTCATGTAGCATGGAAAGGCATTAAATGATTCAAATGGCCATGAACAATTCTGGCATGGTACATTTCTTTAGAACCGTGTGTTTCAGACTGAACCACTCTGAATGAGGGATGAAAGGAATTCCCCTTTAACTGATCTGGTGATTCAGCTTCCTAATAGACAAGTTTTATAATCAATTATCTACTACAAAATGAAAGCACCTCTACAGTTTTTATGCATCTTGTTATTCATGTGCCATCTTACTGTGCGGTCATTTGATAAAGCGTTTTCACTGGGCTTCAGGCTGATTGGCTGAGGGACATATATATATACAGACTGTACCTACTACTATATCATTTTAATACACATACATTTTCATTTTTATTAATCTACAAAAACTAATTACAGTAATTGTAAAAATATTGTTTAATCTGCAGAATGTATCCATAAAAATGATTTCTGTACTTTATATAAAACAATTTATTTTATTCCCTCATAATCTACCTTACTCTCTATATGGTTACTAAAGAAAACCAATCTGTGAGATATCAACAGTTGTACCATAGCTCTGCATGTGTGCTGTATTTCATGTTTTACATTAAGAACAGTCTCAGACTTTGTCCGAAGGTTAAGGCTCCTTATGCTGGGATTGCTCACAAGATTCAGACCAAGCACACTTGATACTTACTAGGCTTTGAATTTACACCCTGAAAGGTATATGGTACTGTTTCTTCTGTCAAACATTCAGGATAATGGCATGTTTCATTCACAGATATTATATAATGCTCTGGAACACATACCAACAATACCTGGGTGGTAGAATTGGTGACATAATGCATGAAACTGGGCCGGATTCAGGCCAGACTGCACTGCTATTAACATGAGAATATGTTCACTCATACTGGAAGGTGTACCATGTGGTGGATGGATGCGTCAGTGAAGCAGACAGATGTAACATTGACTTACCAGCTCATGGACGGGGTGATTTGACCAACTCCACCTGGGGGGATGGGGTAGAAGCTGGAGAGGTCCTGGGACTGATGCCTGTGAATGCCTGCGAGGTACAAGGATGGGAATGGGGGGGTAACTAAGAGTCTTGAACCAGTAAGGGCATCATTAGCAGGCTGGGAACCTGCTATTATGTTTGGTTAATCTCAGAGGTCAGTCGCTTTTCAGCTAGGTCAGGTAGCCGAGGAAGAAAAGGAGCCTCCTTCTTCCCACACTTCAGTTTATGAAAAGTAAATTACACACCTTAATTGTGCACAGCTCTATACATCATCACTCAGAAGTAAAGCACTATTTTCAATAATATAAAACCAATTTTGTAGCACATTATTATTATTTGACAGTTTTTAACAATGTGGTAAAAAGAAAGAGATTTTTTACCGAATCAGTGAATAATAGAATCAGTTTTAAAATGTTTTAAGTGAAAACTTTCTCAGAACTATCCAATTTCTATTCATGTTACAACTTTCTGCGAGGGAGGCACAAAATACTTCCTATGACCCCTGCTGTGAACAAATCTGACCTGGCAAGTTTCTCCAGAATGGTGCATTTGACATCAAAAACACTCTGAATGACTCAGTATTCCACCTTACTGGCTGATTTATGGAGAAATTTGGACAAATTTGTGGAATCCCCCCGCTTTAAACCACAAAAATCAAGCTTGTAGAATGGGAGAAATGTTAAAGGAGAGTCATGCTGAACAATTATCACTTTTGCGTTTGATTATCCAGATATTCTGAGAAATCCCGCTAAAAAAAAAAAAATCACTAAAATGTTTAAAATATCCAACTGTACAGCGATACCATAGAAGAGATCTGATCTATCACTGCAAAACCTGGACAAAAATATATTAGCATTTTTTTAAAGCATTTTAGCGAACCACAAAGAAAACCAGCCTGGATTAAATCATCTGAAACAGTTTTGCTGTTTCTTGCTGGTCGTTCAGCTCCTTGAAAACAAAAAGGGGTCTCGTGTCTTTCAGAAGGAAGTCATTTGTCAGCAGTGAGCACCTAGCACTAAAGTGTAACCTGAAGGCAACCTGTGTTTGTGAAGAAGAATGCCACATGATGACTGTAATTTGCCAACGCTTCGGGCCAGTTTCTGGACTCAGCCCTCTATAAATCCGCTGTTATGGAATGCGAGTGAGTCAACCTGCTCTGTCTTCATCCTGCTCTACAAAGCTGTTCAGTGTCACTACCTAAGAAAAAGCTCTGTCCTCACATCTTTAAGAAGGGTGTGAAAAATATGATATAAAAAAAGCACAGGCAGACTTTAAGGACAAGCACTACTGACTTCTGAACTGTGTAAGATAGTTCGTGAAAAATGAACAAAGTTGTGATGTAGAAGAAAATTACACTTGTATATAAAAGGTTTCCAGGAAATTATTCAGTAGTATCAGGTGTCTAAGGTGCTTTCTAATTCAGATAGAGGGAAATTCTTGAAAACGGTAACTGCTGAGGTACAACGGTCTTCAAATGATACATAAGGCTTAAAATAACCTTTATGTACAGAGGTTATCTATTATGTATTATCTGCCAAACACAGAGAAAGTGAAAGTGCCTCCAAGTTTGAGATGACTGGACAGTGTCCCAGAATAAAACTCCATCAATATGACAGATGCTGCGTGGCTGAATACAGTAAAACAAACTTACAAAAGTACAGTAACAGAGGTTCAAAAACTGTGTTTTTTCATTTCCCCTGTACTTTACCTTCATGTCCTGTCAATACGGTAATGACTGTTGACTGAAAACACATTGCACAGTCTCATCCTGTAAGCGCACCGGGTCACAGTTGGTGAGCCTAGTCGCAAGTGACTGCTCACACACAAACACCCGAGTGCATACGCTTCAACAAGACGAGACGCACAGAAGTGAGAAAGTGAAAGAGGCAGATAAACACAGACAAAGAAAAGCCAGTACACTATGAAATGGTTGCACATCGTTTAAATGCAAGCCTCGCTTTCTCAGATATCAAATGTATCACAACAGCGCAATTAATGATGAGGCAAAACTGTAAATAAACATATATTTTATGCACATGTTTGAATCCGGTAAATGCTAGTTTAATAGTTTAACTATTCATACGCCCACAACAAGATCGGCTCCTTAACATTCCCATTCACAGCGAAGGAGAGATGGCCCACACTCTCTCATTACAGGTGAGTCAGAGAGCCTCAGGGATGGTCACTACAGTCTAGACGCGCCTGCAGAAGTACAGTGGGGGGAATTCCAGCTGTGGCTCTCGTGACATGCTCTGCACTGAAAAAAAAGGAGGGGGGCTGTATTCTCACCCTGCCTTCTGGGCCACACAAACGGGAAAGACAATACCTGCCTCACAACACAACTACAGCCTTGGAGGATAGGTAGACTTGACTAGTCTTCATTAAATGCTAAGCATTTGTCATTTCACAACAGGCCACCACTGGTCTGTCCACTCTGCTCAACAAGCATTATTTTCTACTGCTCTTAGCTTTGCAATATTATGTTAAAGGGTAATCTCACTGTTTTTTCTACATTATTCAGTCACTGAGATCAAAATCATTCTGAGTATTTTTATGTGCCCCACTTTTTCGGAATTTCATCACAGCAGTCGTGAATGGGACCAGGGGTCGTCCCAAGTCCTAAAGGCAAATTATTGCTATTTTATTTGTTCTCTAAAATTCTTGATGTTTAGCTAGATATATAAAATGACTGCTGTTTTATTGGGTACCTGTAACCATTTTGTGGACCAGCTTTCAGGCGCATTGGGTGTCTGGTTCCTGGTTCCGCCATTGTGAACAATTGTAGTTCAGTATGTTTCGCTAGTATGGGACATTTCAACATTTGACATCAAACCACTCTGAACAGTGTAAAGTTTTATTTACCAGAATAATTCTGAGAATTATGTGGAAAGTTTGGAAAGTGAGTGGAAATCCCCCTTCAACATTACAACAAACATCATTAAATGCTTGAATTTCTTTCAGTTGGGTTGAAACAGATACACAAATAAAAGAAAGCAGAAAACACATTTACAGATACACATCTGGGTCTTTCAAAAAAAGTTCTAACTTCTGGTTTGGCACTATAACACCTTTACAAGGCAGTCGTGAGTAATGTTAAGTTGAGCGCAAGCTACTTCTGTCACAGTTTGGGTCTACCAAGTCTTGACAGCTTGGACATAATATATAGCGGCTTGCACTACTGAATAAAAACAGCAAAGACAAACTGTTATGATGTTTAATATTATTTAAATGGTAAAGTTTTACATAAATTAGCAGGAAAATGGTCTGTCTACAGTATTGCAAATCATAACACTGGAATGAATGGCTCATTTAATGGAAAATGAAATTGTCTCTTTTTTTTTTTCAAAATGAAAGAGTTGCTCATATATTGAAATCCGCAAAAACAAATTGCTTTGAATGATTTTTTCCTGTAATTTCAACAAAATAAATGTCTATATATCCATTTCCTATAGCAGTTGAGCCCAATCCATAGAAGACGTCAGTATTCATTGTCTACTGTGTCTCCATAAACGTTCATGTGCTCTAATGTGACGAGTGTTATCTGCCTGAAAATGTCGCTGGCCCAAAAGCATAACCACTCTGAAAAATTGGATGAGTAGAGGTGTACTCTGTAAAAGGTGACACAATGACTTTTATGAAAGTAAATGATTGCATTGGTATCAAATAAATTCAGGGCATTACTTCTTGCTCAGTCGGATGTATTGCTTTGACCTCCTCCCTGCAGGTCACTTTCCTCTCTTAAGTAGTTGTGAGATCAGACTAGTTTATAAGTCCCTGCATTATTAGAAGTGTGTGCTTGTGAAGCAGCCTGAGCAGCAGAGTTCGCTTTGTGTATGACTGTCACTCTAATTGCTTCCAGCTCGCGTGCATGTGTGTGTGCGCTTGTGTTCCCATGTGTGTGTGGCGTGGCTTGTGCAGTGGGGAGGCAAGGCACTACTTCAAGCATTGCTGGAATGCTGGAGGCTCCCTGTGGGACTGATGGTGCCTCTGCGTCGTTGCCACTGCACTCCATGCTAACTTTTGGAGCATGGGCCCCTTCTCTAATGCAATGTATTGAAACAGAGCTACTAGTTGGATGATACACCCAGAAAAACATATCCTCATGTAGTTTATCATTGCTCCTACTGTCCTCCAAGGCATGTCTCTCCATCTTGACAATGCCTAAGGCTGCTATTTCCAGTCCTACAAGACCAGACTCCCACTTTCCCAAACAGGGAAAACCTACAAGTCAAAGCTTAAAAAATTACTGACAAAAATGGCTTTGATAAGTTGCCCATGTCATCCTTTTCATGTTGTTCTAGCTACTACATAATGACATCACAAGGTTGGTTTTAGGACTGCCCCTCTGATAATGTCTATGCAATGAAGACTGATATAAAGATTAACATCAGTCAAGACAGAAGGCAAAGAAATCCCTGAAATCTGTGCTTGTTTCGGTATAAAAATGATTTTTTAAAGACCGTTTCTCGTCAGTTTTAGATGGTGTAAACACACAATGCTACCAAAGCTATGGAGGAGATTGTGTGCTTCTACAAACTGCTGCTAATGCAGTTTCATTGAACAGCTCAGTTGGAAAGGAATTGTATTACTTTGGCGGCTGACTGAGAGATGCCTGATTGAGTGATGGGGAGACAGAAGTCCATCCAAGTGAGTATAATCAGGTTCTCCTGGGTGGACAATGTGATTGGCTTTTTATCCTGTCAGGGTTAGCACTAGAAGTTATCCTATTCACATTTCAACTCTCCGCTTCTAGTAGCCATTTATTTGGCATGACTGACGCTTGCTGGTTAGAAGCTCCACACTAACAGATTTGTTTGCAGAATTGAAGGTGATGGCATTCCTCTTCTTGAGTTTATCAAAGCAAACGTGCTCTTCAAATTATTGCATGAAATTGTGAGTCAGTCAAGCAAACATTCAGCAACTAGGTGACCATGTGAATCACATGTCTTTGGTGATTCAGTGCTCTGGAGGGGGCGGGGGGGTGTCCAGAAACACTCGTAGTCTGACTATGCAGAAAATCAAAGGCTTTCCATTAAACTTTCCAATGTCAACAATCATGGTTGCCTACTTCTCCTTTAATTGTTTGAGAAAATGTCATCAGGGGACAGGAGAAGGAAACGAGAGAGAAAATGGTATGAAAATGTAGTAAACAAATGGAAATGTGATCATTGGAACACGAAAGCAAAAACACAAAGAGGGGATAAATGGTGCGAATGGTAGTTAACGGTCATGTGAAGTTATTAAGGTGTCTCTCCAGACTGATTCCAAATGGGGCTGTGAAGGCAGCCTGGAGTTCTTCACTTCACTTGATCCTGTATGTGTCAGCGTTTTTTACAGTCAGTGGCTATGAGTTACAGTTACATGTAAAATACATAAATAAAACATGACCATTTCATGGACACGTTCTGTCAGGGTTAGGGAACTAAAAACTTAACTGTAAAATCAAAAGTCACTGAAATATTTTGCTCTGCAGTTCTTGCCGCCCCACACCCAAAGGCAAGCCTTATTTTTGTCGCTTTTTTTCTAGAAAATTACTGTGCAGACACACACTAACAAAAGACACACATACCTGGCTTCTGGCTCATGTCTGTTGGCAGGTGCGGTGGGCTGGGGTTGAAATGTTCGTTGCTGTAGGGCAGAAGCGACGTGAGTGGGTGCATCCCATGAGGCTGTTGTACCACTGACACTTTGTTAGCCTGCAAAACCAATGAACACACACACGCACACACACAAAATACAGGAGTCAGTTGAACAGTGTGGCTTCAGGCAAAACATGAGAGTGCTGGACGTTGTATACATTTTGCTCCAATATCTTTGACTGAGGGAATCAATGTGAGAAGGTTCCATTTGATCGATAGCCCTTTGAAGATCAAGAAAGTCAGCATGGGGGCTTGATTGCTTTCATGTTTCTGTTTACAAATGGCTTGCAATAACTTATGTGAGTCACAGTTATTGCTAATGCTAACAGCATGCTGTTTGACACACGGTATGTTGCAGCAGTTATGACAATGGAGCCGTGCAGATCTCTTGGACACTGACTGCTCTCTCTTTTGCGTATGTGTGACACAGAGTGAGAGAATTCGAGAATCTCAAGGTTGGAGAGTTAGAAGCATGTTTATTTGGGAATCTGACAGATGAGCTGTTTTTCAAGTGTGTGTACATATTCATGAAAAAGTTATCTTTTTCTGCAAAGTCGGCAGCAATGGATGGCAAGTGTGGAGTCTTTGACTCCCTGCTGTTTTACAAAGTGAATGTCTTATCATTCCCTGCCAGTCTCTTCTCATCTACTGGAATGCATTAAAAACACTCCTTCACCACTCTCCCCTCCGTCCACACCTGATCACGTCGCCCCATAACCCTCCAACACCACCCCTCCAGGATTCCGAGAGGATGCACTGAGGAGAGCCCGAAGATCAAACTATTGACTTTCTCAACTCCATTCTTCTTCTTATTCAGTTCCCGGGAAAGCCTGGTGTAGATTCTGCATTTTTAAAAGGGTGCATAACCTGCAGTTTATTTCTTTCTCTGGACCTTTTTCATGTACTGATAGTTATGCCGAGATATGTAAAAAGTTCTGATTGGGTGCTATTTTTTGTGACTTATTCTAAACGGGTTCACACCAAGGCACTCCTTATAACTTTATTAAGATCAGGACTAAATAGCTGTAGGCTACCACAAGTAAATTAACGGCCTGTTCTGATTAATGGCCTTAGTACAGTGCCTCATTCAGAAAGTCCCAGCTGAAGCACTATTTGCAACCCTCGCCTGAATGGGCCAAACTGCTGTCAGAGGAATATGCACAAATGTGCTATTCTTTGTGACATCACAAACACAGTTACTTTAAGTGAATTCAAAACAAGCTGTTAATTTAGTGTCTTCTTAAAAAGGTTCTTAAAGCTTTAAAAATGTGCTTCACTTCCACACATTTTGTGTTTATACAATGACACAGTGAACCCTTCCTGGCACCTTTATTGGGGGAGTGGGGGTAATTAACATGTTTACATACATTTGAAACTACCTACGCAGGGCACAGAAACTAAACTATTATAACATTTGGAAAATAAAAATTGCAACAACTAATGGCCCTTTCGAAATATCAGTCAGTGTGTGCCACTCTGTCTACGCAGACAACACGGACCCAGTGAGGGCTAGTTCAAAGGATTGAGGGCTGAGTACTATTTCTGTGAAACATAATGGCTACGCAATTTTATACTGATGTTTCTTGACGTCCTTCCCTTCCTTAAAGTAATTAGCAGTTTTTGAAGTGGTTTTCCATGTTCAGTTCTTCTTTACACAGCCTCGCTGAGATTAAATAAGCGTATTTCTTTAACATATCATTATCGACCCCCTTCTGTTTAAGCATGCTCCACCCCTCACTCCCACCCCCTCAACTTAAGATTACATTTCTGTAGTTACAAGAAACAAAGAAGCATACGCACATGTAAGCATATGTACAAGCGACAGTCATATTTCAGTCACCGTGGCATCAAAGCAAAATTCCAATTAGACTTGGGGCGTGCTCTCTCATTTTGTAATAGAAGGAAATCTATTAGCATGAGTGTGTTTGCTTTTATCCGATGTCTGAACAAGAATCCAGCGTTTGACGGATCACTGGCAAATTAATGATGGCTCTGTTGCACTAAGGAACACCATGACCCGCTAGCCCTTCAGATCACTTACAATGTAGATGAAACACTTTGCAGCATAATGTATTCTTTGGTTATAAAAATGTAAGTAGCTTTTTTGAAGCGGAAATTAGAGGTCCTTTCGGGAACAGAGACGCTTTGAGAGTCATGTCTTTAATCTCCTATTTAAGGGCGAATACATTTCACACGCAAGTTGTTTGCACACCCCCACTTGAATGGGTAGCAATCACTTTGAGTGAATAGATTTTTTTCTTTTTTATGGAGCCATTAAAGTGGCTGAATGTGCTAAAGCTTCTCATGACCACCCTTCTGTCTAATTTGTTTACTAGGGTCGCAAGGGTCTGTGGAAATGTTAGGCCTGTAAACTATCAATTATAATAGTATTAAAGTAATCAAAATTAGGCTTAACATTTAAAATGGACTTGACAACAATAAAAAAAACTATGAATAATACATTTGTGGTAAATGTTATGCAATGTTTTAATTCTTACTGGAATAATTGAGTAATTGTGGCAGCACAGTTTTCCCTTTTCTGTAATGCTAAAAATATGCCAAAGTTTAAGGTCACACCTTATTGTATTTGTCCCCTATAAATCACCTACAATAAATTTTCTAACAACTTCTGTTGGTCAATTCATCATGAGATTTTATCTCAAGAATTAGGGTTCAGTGGAGTTTTGAATAAAGGTCTAGGGGGAGGTGAAGTTTAATGTTTAGGGTTAGGATTAGATCTAAGGTTCAAGGGTAAGGTTGGGGTTAGCGTCAAGTTAAGGGTTAAACATAAGGTTAGATAACAGTATATACTGCATTCATCTTCAAAGCAACTACATTTTCTTACTGAAATGAAACCAAGTTTTCTTTTCTCTTTTTTAATGACAGATATATTATTATCACCGAATGGATGGTTGTGACTAATATTGTCTCCTGACAGGCTCACCATAACATTTTAAGTCCCTTGCTTAGTTTTCTGTTGTGTGGTCTGAGTATCTGTGTATCAGTCAGTCTGTGGGAGAACAAAGTTAGTCATCAGCTTTCAAAGCTGCCCACACTTGTTCAATCAACAAGGTAAAGCTGAGGATAAGGTACTGAACCAGACTTGTCTAAAAGTAGCACAAAATGTAGGGAAAATGAAGAATTCAGCTGGTAGAAATGTCCTAAAACAACTTTTTTTTTTTTTTCATCCAATTCAACGAAGTGTTTTAGATGAACGGCTGCAAAAAATCGGCACGATATTTGTGCGAGAAGCTGATTTGTTTGTGCTTAGGATTACTGTAACTGAGAAGAAAGTCCATTTCCTGTCTGAGTGAAAGTGAAATCAGAAAAAATTCCACAGTGGTCTTTAAAACCTCTGTATCTACTCCTGCTGTCTTTTGAGGGTAAATGTGCGTGGGTTTATTAGAATTGAGGTCAATTTCATTTCAAATTGTCTTCAATACCTGCAAATCTAACTGGAAATTGCACTGGAACAGTTTGCTAAAAAAAAAAAAAATCCTCACGTGTGCATATCAGATACTGTAGCTGAAGTGCTGGTGTAAAATTTGGCAAAGGTTGGTATGTCTGATTAAAAATGCACCGGTAATTAGACGGCATGCATTCTTGCCTTTGCCTGCTCTCGAACATTGTGAGTGACAACAATTCTGGCACCGCGCCGCAATCTGGAAATGATTCGCCATCTCCAAGATGGAGAAAATGAGCGCTGTTTAGTTGGAGGTTTGGAAGACATCAAAGGTACTGCAGACATAACAATGCAGGCATGTTTAAACACACTAAAACCAATCTTTGCCTTCACTCCCCCACCTGATCCCACTCTCCTTCTCCACCCACAAGTCTCCACCAGAACCACCAGCCACTGATATGTTCTGAGGGGAATTTTTGGCAAAAAGAAGCTTTGTCAACTAGATTGAACTTGACTGGTTAATTAGAATATACGTATAATAAACGGACCTTCTTGATGAATCGTAAATAGTTGGCTGATTGCATGATGACAAAAACAAGTATTATGTATTTTTGCATTTGTTCCAGTAGCTTCTAACCTTCATTGACACTCTTAAATCGATTCATATTGTGTAATTAATTAATTGACTTATTTTACAAATTACTTATTTGTAAAATAAAAGTCAATTATTAAAGACCTAATCATTGGCAAATTATTGACAAATCCGTATTATATAATGTATTTATAATGTATTAGTGTGATTCATGTGGCCCACACCGTTTGACCTTTGGGTCCTGACAACTTTCATTATGGGTGCACAACTAATTTTTTTGCTGTTTGTTTTTCTACCTTTAGAAAAGAATTGTAATACTAATAACGTAATAATGCAGTCGATACTGGTAGATCTTACAAGCATAAGGGTAAACAATTAAAGAGGCAATGGTGTTTTATCCCTAAATATATCCTATTCACACCTTATTGCTGATGGACTAGACACTAGATAGAACTCCAATAAGGGACAGGCAATAAGATTTTATTTATTAAGTCATAACAGATTTTCCTGATATGTTTTTCTTTGAGCATCTTTTTGCCATAAGTACTTAAAGAACGCCGACCAACTTTTTTTATTAACAAAAACTTGTAGTTAAGATATAGGTGGAAACTTCATCTACGCTTAGATAAAAAAAAATCATGGATTGTGAAAATGTGTGTTTCTGTGCCCTTTGATAACTTTTTGTCATATCGCCAATCTCTAGCTCTCACAGTTACTCTAATAGTTGTTAGGAAGTGCTGCATTCTGGCTAATGAAGGAAAGTCCCTTTGTTTCAACCCACTGTCAAAAAAAATCTGCACTGGTGGTTAATTCAACAATGACTATATCGTAATACTTAGGTTTGAAAATAGTTAAGCTATGTATAAACACAAAACTAATGAACTGAATGCATAATCAAAGTAATTTATTAGATGAACAAAAGATCAGTCATAAAACTGTTGTTTGGTGCTCTCCATAAATGGTCCCCCATGTGATTTTAGATATGATTAACAGCCTTGTTTACATCGCGGAGAGAAACGAAATGATGACAAATTATTTTTGGGAAACAATCCGTGCCGCAAATGTCATAAATCCGACAGCAAAACACACTTCCCTCTCCTCATGGTTATCAACACAATACATGAGGCTTGTACTATCACAGCGAACCAGTGTAAACTCTTACAGTGTTCATCTCCATCTACTACTGCCTGGTGAAAAGTTCACTCAAAACTGGTCGAATTGGTAAAACTAAAGTAGCACTTAAATCACACTATTGGTAATAAACATTATACATTATAATAAACCATTGTTTATCAATACTGTAATTTCTAGTTATATATGAGAACATTTTATGGAAACTGGTGATACGTTGCTCTTTCAGCGCTCATAAACCTCCTAAGATTTCTGGTAAGTGTCAGAACAAAAAAAAAAAAAATCATCATCACAACATATGAAAAGAATGATCCAGAAACAAAACAAAGGGGAAAAGGGCTGGGAAAATACTTTTCAATCAACATCAGTCATAATCAAAAATAAACTATTTCAAACAACGCTCCAGGAGTCATATTGAAACCACTGCTTATTGCGTTGTTTGAATTTGCTGGGTATTTCTTAAACCAGCCGTTGTCCCAGAGGGAAATACCTTAATGGTTCATAAAAAAACCCTTCATCTATATTCAATAGTACTTGGAAACAAAGCAATCTGATTGCACATAACATACAAACTAAGTTCACAGATGATAAATGTCATGACATCTAAAGGCATTTAAGAATGTTTGCTAAATTAGTGCATTTCAGATTACAGATGCGCCTTTTGTTTATACTAATCAGGCTATTATTGGTTATTTTAGTCTTTCATTGAGTTTATTTCATGAAAAACATTACCAGAAAAGACAAACACACATTGAATAAATGAAAATGGTCTAAAAACAATGAATTGTGTTCATCAGGGCCCATTCCTCAAGAAGTAATAAATACTCAAAAAAACCAAAAAAACCCAAAAAAAACCCCAACCCAAATTCATATTACGGAACAAACTAATGTTTAATATGTACTAAACATATTATTTCTGAATGTAATAATCATAAACGTTAAACTATTCCATGAGAATTCTGTCTGGTGGCATTTCCACCTGGTCCTAAGTCCGGATAAATGCTTTTTTTTTGAACATTTTAATTAATTTTTACATTTTAATTCATATTTCCAACTGGCTCCTGCCCCATCATTTTGCATGCTGGACACGTTTTGCCCCGTTTTACACACCAGGCTAGGCCACCATCCCTATTTAGCTAATTACTATATTTCTCTTATTTGGTGCAAAAAGTCAACAATTTAACTGATGTCAAATTTAGAGCTAAATTAAGTGCAAAATCGAATTAACAACAGTGGAAAAATTGATTATAGTTTAGTTTTATTAATAAAATGTTTGTGAGTATAAAGTCATCGAATGGAACTTATGTTTACTTGGCCATATTCTTGGCTATAAGAGTGAATTATCATGTTCTATATTAAGCAAAAATAAGTAATGTAACAAAATAAAGGTAAATGAGATGGGTTTTAAACAACAGTAGGTTAAGACCAATTTTCAGAAATTAAAATGGATTAACACTTTGGCCTTATTTTGAAAGAAATGCATTGCATTCCGTTCTGTAATTCAGTAAACAATGCTTTTTATGGTAGTCAACAAAAAATTAAGGAAAGTACATCAAGTGTAATACACTAAAGCCCTTCTAAATATGAAGGTATTCAATATGCCTTGGCAGGCCAGCCAGGGAAGCAGAGAAGAGAACAACAAGGTTATCTTTAATAACATGGGATAATTGTCATGGAGAAAAAAGTCCTGGGCAGAATGTAAGCTCATTCCATGTTTGGAAGCTTATCTGCTACACCTTGCCAAAGATGTTCCGCAGCCAGGAGCTATAATGATGATAATGAAGGCGTTGTGGAAGTGTGGCACACACAGATGAAAGAGAGCGGTCTCTCTAACTGTGGAGGTGAGGCAAGTTGGCGCTGTTGGTGGTAATGTCTCTGGGAAGAGAAGTTTGTAAGTGCATCCATGTGTGCACGTGTGTGTGTGTGTGTGTGTGTGCGCGCGTGCGCGCTTAAGACTGGGAGAGGCAGAGTGTCATTGCAAGCCACTTGAGGGTCTCTTTATTAAATGGCTGGTACATCAAAGACCCTGCCAAGAAGATGGACTGTTCACTAAGAGGAAGTGTGAGCTCACACACAGACACACACACAGACACACACACAGACACACACACAGACACCTTTAAGCATAAAACCAATGAGTTTGAATGGCCTGAGTAGTTCCAATCTTTTAAAACACAGTTGGTGAATGAACACAACTATTAAAACTGAAGACTGACATTAGAATAGAGGGTATGAACACCAGTGTCATTTATGTTCATCATTCATAATGGTAAGTCCCTATTTAACTTATTCAACTATATCAATTCATAGTTTTCCTTTAACAATTAAAGAGGCAGTCCCCTATGAACAGTCTATTGAATGGTATTGTTTACCATATATTTATTCATTACCAGGTTTTATCGCTTTTCTTGTTCACGTAGCCTCACTAACTAGGATTCCCTGGTTACACTCTACTGGAAAAGTGAAGTCTAGTACATGCTTCCTCCAAGTCACGTAAGGTACCACCAAATCTATTAAGACTGTTGCTACACAGGGTCACTTCACAGCTCAGCAGGTTTGAAGCAGAACTCGAACATGTTATACTCTCTTGGACTCCTGGCAGTGGCATCTTTATATTTAAAAATTAGCAAAAATATTTAAAGTTTTAAAACTGTGTGACCTGTAAATAAAGGGGCAAGACATGACAACTGATTTTAAATTTGTGAAATTGAAGATGAATTTTTGGAAATAAATAAAACCAACATTTTTAGCGCCCTAATTCTGAAATTTTTTTCAAATACAGTCAGGACAGCAGCTTCATTCTACCCAGGATGTAATTTCCAAATCACACTGGAATTCTCATATAATTCAACTCATAATACCACACACTACAATACCATTATAATTCTACAGATAACATTTCTGAATATTTACGACTGCTACAAAAACTGCATTTGATGGATCTTACTTTTCCCGTCTTTCCTTGTTTCCAGACAAATGCAAACACAGGTACCTGATGCATCCAACTTGATAAGAGACTGATTTATTCAAGGTGATACAAGATTCAGTTGTCATTCATCAAATCCTGATTAAATTAATAAAATGCTACTGAAGGCTACATAATCCTGTCTGTATTCAAAGATTTTGAACAAAAACATTCTGAAAAACAATTAAAACTACTGTTGTGTTATCCAAATGTCCATGGTAACATCACTGCAGTATGAAATGGATGATGGAAATCAGAAAGCTACAGAGTTTAACGCATGCATAGAAGAGGAAATGCAGCCCTTTCATGTAGTAATTTATTCCCTCTGATTAATTCACTCTGCCCCTCTGGATCAAGTGATTATGGCGGAGACCCCCCCACTCCTCTACTTGCCAAGGGTAGTTTTGCTGCCCACCTGCTGGGCTGGGCCTTTCCTGCACCAGGACGAAGTCATGATGTTCCCATGGTTACTGCACCATGCAGTTGGCAGACTATGGGCCCTGATCTAAAATCTGCACCAGATTACACCTCCTGCTTATGTCAAAAGTAAACATAAGAAACACTACAGGTCTCAGATGAGCAGCAGTTCACAGATTGGCTCTGGGGGGGGGAAAGCAAACTTTAGCAAGGTGACCTTAAAGATGAACTTCAGGCACTCATGACTTAAGACAACTTCATTCACAAGATCTTCACTAAAACAACAACTGAAATCTCAGGTGTCTCCACTAGAAAAAAATATATACAAAGTACATGCTTATACATTATTAGGCTTACAAGGTCAGGTGATTTGTGAAAATCTATCAATATTAATGAATAATAAAAGCACTACTGTCTATCCACTTATTTGTGATTTATACTTTTAAGGTTGGAGGTTCTCTCTGGGTGGGTTGAATGACCCTCCCTCTCTCCACATCACACAATACCAGCCAATGTGTTACAGTGCATTAGCTCCTCCAAGCGTGCTGAGCTGTCCAGTCATGTGTTGGTGACAGTTCAAAAAAGTGTAGTAATTGGATTAAGTTGTGAGCAATTCCCACCTGCTACCTGGTACTGCATGATACTACCAAGCTGGGAGGGTGAATGCTACTATGTGCTTCATCCAAGTCACCTGTAGCACCACTGTCAAACCTGCAATACCACTGGACACCACGCTTGGAACAGAATTTCATACTCTGCTACGTCAGTTATAAGCTGGCTGAGCAGGGGTGTCAGATCTTATTCGCAAAGGTCTGGCTGCTAGTTTTCATTTCAAACAACCAGGAGCACACTTGACCAGCTTTTTGAAGACTGAGACCAGGTGGAATCCGGTGCACTCCTGATTGGGTGGAGTGAAAGCTTGCAGCCACACTGGCCCTGAGGTACAGGGAGTGCTTTCCTAAACATCCAGCTTTTTATATTTAAATATGGCATATGTAGCATATCTATCCATACCTATATCTCTCTGGACATTTTAACTCTTGTTTTCTGAATTTAATTTATAGAAAAAGAATAAACCATAAAATATAGAGGGTGCCATATGTCATTTAACCAGGTGTGCTTTGCATAAAACCTTGGTAATATATGTAGATATGATTCATTATTTTGCATAGGAATGCTGTCTGTTGCCTGTTACAGCTGGCTACACATCAGCTTGTTTGCCATGAGTAAAAAATGAGGACACACTGTGTGTTTCTGAAATCTCTTACGGTGAGAGAAGCCATCAGAAGTGAAAACAGAGACGCCTGTGTAGCGATTCCGATACAGGGAAAAACTTCAACATGCGTGACATCATGAGCAGTTTCCTAGAGATGAACCTCATGGAAGGTTTTAATCCACTTGTGATTCCAATTTGACTTGGCCAGCTCAAATATCACAGCACTATGCTCTTAGATGTGGCTGCAGATATCGTTCAAATTAAACCAGAGAAAAGCTGCTCAGAAGAACTTTTGTCTTGTGGCTGCTCCATGAAAGAAAAAAAAAAAAGCTGAATGCTTAGTATATTTCCTAACCATGTTCCTCATGTCTCAGAAGCACATGCTGTTCTCATTTAGAGGCAAGTGTGAAAGAAAGCCTGACATCATATGAAGAAAATGGTAGATGATCAGTTTTTAAATGTGGTACAAAATATCAAGACTGAAGACTGTTCTGTGCTCACCACCGAGTCCCAGAGTGAAATCCAGGGTAAACCTTTTTGAAATACTCAAGACATTCACATTGTTTACACCTGCTGACTTCATGAGTGTCAGGATCACATCTGGACAAGACCAAACCACAATGTACATTAAGGTGTAGACATATCAAAAACAGATACACTGTACATCCATATGGTCAGACCTTTTCAGGAGGTGGTATGAGATGCATTCGAGTCCCATGTTATTGCAGTGCACACGAATCGGTCTCTTCAAGACACATCCAACCACCAACACCCCTTACAGACAAGATGGAAGAGACAGCCCTCTGGCAATCAATACAGGCTTCGCTGCTCTTTCAGTTTATCTACTTATGTGTTTAATTTGGTAGAACACTTTGGATGACCCAGTTCAAATAAAGCACCTGTTCAGTAAAACTTCACAGAATTTTCCCCATTTTACTGGTTCACAATGGCAATGACACAGAAGGATAATTATTATGAACAGTCTTCTTGTAAACACTGACTTTGTTGTGCAAAATTGTGCTTTTCTTTTGAATAGAACAGAAGAATTGGCGATTGGTTATTGCATACCAGCTGCATTTTGCCATCTAATATTCAGATTTCAGTCTGACTGACTGGAGACACATTTGACAACCAAGTGTAAATGCATGTGGATAAAATCTTATCAAAATACAATCTGGATACCCGTCACACAAAGTGATCATGCGTCACAGTATCTTGAGTTCAAAGAAAGAAGCATATTATTGTGATGGCTGTAGTGTTGTTTAAAGGATGAACAGTGCAGGACTTATGGCAGGTCAGGTTCATAGATTCTTATCAGTTCTTTTTGTTATTGTGTTATAAACAACACATTAGACTAGAGCCTACATACACACAACATACTCCCATAATGATAAACACATGATGGCAAATCTGAGTGAAATCTAATCTGAAAGATATAAAAAAGTAATAAAACATAGAACATACACAACAAAGTATATCATGGGTTTTTCATCTACAACTGCACATATCTTAAAAAAAAGAAAAAATATGTGCACCAGTTATGGAGAGCCTGTATTGAGCAACCAGTATAAGGTAACTGCATCACATAGCTAACTGAATATTAGATATCAGCCCATTATGTCATTACCTTGTTATATTAATGCATCTCTAACAATTATCTAAATTTTTCTTTCTGAAATTGCTTAATTTTGCAAAAGTTGAAAAAAGATCATTGTACTTGTGTTGTATATTACAATGTATTGTTTAATTGTGACATTGATAGTTTTGCTAATGTGATACATTATTAATGGCACTAATTTATAAACACAACACCCTTTAAAAAATGTGGATTTTCCCTGAATGACTTTTCAATTCATTTGTAATAAGGGAGACTGAAGTTCAACTGCTCACATGCTAGATGTTTCTACTAAAGAATACATTACTGTAGTGTTCTCATTCAAATACAACTTTTCAATTATCTTTTCAGCACTACCAGCTAACTACGCTAGACAGCATTTGCAGAAATCAAGTGGATGAATCAAAGAGCAGCAAACCAACAAAAGCATTAGCAAAGAGAAACTCTATAAAGGTTAGAGGTGCATTAGTTAAAAGATTCTCCTTCTAATACAAACTTGAGCTTCCGATGGGGCAAACTGAAGTCAGTCTACACCCTTTACTATCTCATACTTCCGAATGAAAGACCTTCTTAGGCAGCTACTTGCCCAGCTCTCATACTAGGACCCCTGTGACAAGGTAAACTGACCTACATGGTGACACAATGTCACTGACATTGTCACAAAGCAGTTTTTTGTTTAATTACCATAAGGTCAAATTTGAAGGAGTAAGACCAATGGGAATGATTGCAGCTAGCTACATAAAAATAATTTGCTTAATTGTGATCATCATTTGACATTACTTTTCTCATGCAACACATTGCTCTGGTTTTGCCATATCATCCAGAGGAGAGGAGGAGGCGAGTTCAAGGGCATCCGAGTCCCTTGAAGCCATCGCAACACGTTTTAGTTAATTCTCTTTTCCAGCCAACTTCCTAACATATCTTGCCTTACAACAACGCTGGTGAATAAAGCGACCCAAGAGGGCAGCCCTGTGAAGTGGGTGTTAATGCATTTTAAGTGGAGCTGCGTGGTATTAGTTGATTAAAGGATCAATGCAACCTCTGAGGTGGATGGCCTGCTATACTTTCATGACATGGAGCTCCGTGTGCCATTATAACACCTTCACCCACGCATGTGTATTATTCTTCCCTCTCCTCCTCACATCAATTAAAGCCCTTTCCATTTGGCTCCCTTGTACGCTATTAGCACACTGCAGCCAGCTTCTTTTCTCTTTAATCTCCTGTACATGTTTCTATTGACGGAAGTATTGATTTGATGTTCTCTCTCTTCCTTTCATCTCACGGACCTCAAAATGCAATGGAGAGCCTCATCTTGTGTGGTTTACTTGAACCCTTTCATGTTATGGATGAGATGGGCTTAGTGATATACAGCGACATGGTCCACGTTTTATGACAATATGCAATTTCTCATCTGTGCAGTTTACCCTTAGAAGTCAAGAGCTATTCTTTTTCAATAAACAGTTAATTAGTTATGCAATTATAATTATAAGACAAAAACATAACAGATACCTTTTAACCTTTAAAAACATAACAGAACATTTTAATTTTTTCAATTTCAAATAAAAATAAAAGAAATTATTAAATGTCTTAAAATAAAACATTGAATTAAATATATATAAATATATAAGCATGTTTTTAAAAATTGTATCTTAGTGTACAGTGTATTATTGTATTAAATAACTTATTACCTTGAAAATTGATTTTATACTTTTAAATGTGATCCAAATTTAGGGGCATCACATATGGAAGCGTTTTCTTGGAGTGGCCATGGAGTAAGCAAGTGAAATTACAACAGTTAAACTACTGCTTAAGTAAATGTTAATGGGCTCATATAATGGAAAACGTTTTTAATTAGTTTGATGAAAAATGTTTGAGAAGCAAGCTAAACAATGTTTCAAAACAGTTCATATGTAGTCAATGAATTTCAAGAACCCATTTTTAATTTCGTGTTCTCTTGATGCCATTTATTTGCATAATTTGGTCTGTTCAGTCATCCATTTAGAATAAAGTTTTAAGGATCATTTTAGTCTAATCTACTTTTTGAATGAGGCACAATAAGGAGTAATCACAACAAGCTAATTTACATGCAGGTTGGTCTTAAAGTCATGTTAACAAAAACAGCCTGTTTCAATCTAAGGGATAAAGAGGTTTGATAATGATCATGTATAAATAAATGAATAAAAAGAATAATGTTATAAGTTGAGCAAAGGGGAAAACAAACTGAGAAACAATTGAGACCTGTAGTTAATATTATGTTGGCTTATACTGACAGCTAGTCAATATGATTACAGGTGACTTCGGTAAATTATACAACTAAATGGGTAACGTACCCAGTTTTTGGCTTATTAAGCTTATTAAGGCAGCTGAGGTATTAGTTCATTTCCTGTTTTGTTCATCTTTGCTTGTCCCAAAGCACGTTGGTGAGACGTAACAACAGCAAGATTAATAGCTGGTTCTTGTGCTATACACCTGTCTCACCACATTACCTATTAACCTATTAACCTATTAACTGGATAGGTTTCCAAAGATCATAAAAGATCAGAATCAAATTTAGGGTTATAACGATGCTTAGTTAAGCTTGATTACTTGATTTGAAAACTCTAAGATTTACACTCTCACTAAATCAGTAACGATCAGTAGGCAGTGCATTGATCATTAATATATAGTTTAAGTTCACAAACTGCTCTCACAGAACAGAGCTTGACTCACAGCCACAGTTACAAACATTATCTGCCACAATGTGCATCTAAAGACAGACTTAAAAAAACAATTAATTTTTTAACTTAAGCACTGAGTTAAGGTCAAGGTGCTTTCTGTGCAAATAAGTTTGAGAAACTAGCTCCCAGTCTCTTCTGAAGACACTTCTTACTTGCAGTTCTCAAGGGAAAGTGGTGATGTGAGGTTTTTTCGCAGTTGTGGGCAAGCTGTCTCTTAGAGGGTGGTATTCAGCAATTGATCATCTGCGCAAATAACACAGCGAAGCCACCTCACCATGTAATTTTCACCCCAAAATAAATTGTCAGGGTCCTCATGCTTGCTCTTCCGACCCAAAAATAGTGCCCGTGAGGGCAGGAGCTCACAAAAAGCTCTCTGAGCAAATTGAATTTGACCCTCCCCTGTGTTTCGTTACATCCCTTTCAGAACAATAGCTCTTATTTGTCCTGTGGTCAGGCAAATTGTTTGCTGATGATTTGTAATGTAAATATGTGGTTGGCTATGGGTGCATTGCTTCCCCGGAAGGGGCCCAGCTGCTGCCGGCCTGGCTGCACCTCTGGATCCCATAATTGCCTCCGCCTCTCCCAGCTCCTGGCAGCGGCATCCCGGAGCCAAGGAGCTAACCAAGATCAGCTCCCTGCCTGCCAGTGCCTCTCTCTCTCCCCCCTCTCTCTCTCTCTCGGTCTCCCTTGCTTTCTGCCATGCAGCCACAGAATGGCCCTCAGATGCCATAGATAAGTCGCTCTGTTTCATTGCCGGCCAACGGCAACACGGAGAAGATGAGAGCGCTGAGCTGTGGCTGCAGATTCTTCCAGCCAGCCAGGCTTCCCAAGTGCTTCGGGCACTTGGTGTAGGTCGGCTGCCGACACGGAATCATTGCTATCTCTTTACTCATTGCTCAAGTCTAGCCGATCAGAACTGAGGGATGCTGGAGGGAGAACAAACCCCTTGTTTGAACTTGGCCATCAGCTACAGCATATCAATCCCCTTCTGTCATCTCATTATGAATAATAGATATGGATCTTAATCCTGGTCCCGCTCTCAACTTTTTAAAGTTCTCACAGCTCCCAACTAGTTAAAGTGTTATTCCTGATTTAAATCAGGTGTTAGAGAGCAGGGAAAACACAAACATAGAAGGCAGTTTTTTTATGTGTCTGATCACTCAACACATAATCACATTAAAACATGAATAAGTGAATGATACACCCCTTAGGGTTAAGATTACTAAAGGCTGTAATTATGTGATATCAACTTAATATTAAAAACACAGGCTCCGCCAATATACCAGGCAGCCAATAAAAAAAGGGTTATATTTGGGTTATTAGCTAATAAAATATTTATGGCTTGTTTTATGTAATCAAACAATAAAAAGTGTGTTATCATAAATAACATCAGCCATCATTGCTCATCACAGCTGAGACCTTACAACGTACAACCTGATGTTCTGTAGTGTTTTTTAGGACATTTCTAAAAAATAGGAAAAAATGTAAAGCAGAGAAGCCATGATTTGTATGAAATATTGCACAATTCTGAGTCATAAAACCGACACCATGTCAAGTTCACTGCAGTCTATTTACATGATATATCTGAATGTAATATTGTCTGTCCAGCATTTTACAATACTTGTTAAAACACACATCCAAATAAAAATATTTTATATTTTTCCTTTTGATGTTTTTTTAAAATAAGAAATTCAGCAAAACTGCTAAGAACAAAAGAGCTACACCGTCAGCATTACATTATGTATATTATTTTAAAGTTTGTAATTTCTTTTGACTTCTTGAGTCAAAAACGTGGAAGCTGCCTGTTCAAAGTTGACTTCTGACAGTCACAACAGTAAAGTACTGGTTAACTAGAACTGCTAGAATTTGTTTAGTTTTTAGTTTGTCAATATAAATTATACAGGCTGATATTACAGTAATTTGAATTTTCAACATTCTGAACTAAAAACTCCTTTATTTTGATGGCTCCCATCAAATATTTGTGTTAGATTTTCTATAGCACAAACATGTGACAAAGATTGATTTCATCATTACTGTGTTACTTCGGAAACTAGCAGCTACTTGCCACTGACATGCATCTCTACATGTTCAGATGAGAACTGTGTGGACTCCAGATCAGCCCCTTTGCCTCCAAGTGTGAAAGTGGCATCGATGGGGACTTCCCATGAAAGAAAGTATGTAGCACAACTGGGTCTCATATACAAATCACAGTTATAGGCTGCACATCAGTGTTGCTAAGCAATAATTTTGCTGGGCGTGCCCACTGGGTATTGCTAGCAACATGAATCAAAGGTAAAAACGGTGGGTTTAGAAAAGCATCGACCCTTTCAACATGTTCACATGTCGTTGTTTTGCAGCCTAAAATGAACACACACATACAAGTCCAGCTGCATTTTCTCTGTGCAACATCAAAGTAAACGATTAGACAGATAGATAGCCAGATAGACAGACAGTCAGAGAGAAATAGATACAGACAGATAGAAAGAGACAGAGAATAAGAAACAAGGAATAAGAGACAGAGACATAGAGAAAGAACAAGAGAGACACAGACAGAGAGAAAGACAGAGAGACAGACACAGAGACAGACAACGAGAGAGAGACAGACACAGAGACAGGGAATAAGAGACAGATAGAGGCAGAGAGAGAGAGAGCGCGAGAGAGAGAGAGAGAGAGAGAGAGAGAGAGAGAGAGAGCAAGAGAGAGAGAGAGAGAGAGAGAGAGAGAGAGAGAG
>JBBJLR010000024.1:3002561-3019457 GCA_037577145.1 Brachypetersius gabonensis
AGAGAGAGAGAGAGAGAGAGAGAGAGAGAGAGAAATAGACAGAGATAGACAGAGAGAGACAGAGAGAGACAGAGAGAGACAGAGACAGAGAGTCAGAAAGAGAGACATATGGAGTCAGAAAGAAAGAGTCAGAGAGAAAGAGACAGAGGGAGTCAGAAAAAAAGAGACAGATAGAAAGAGACAGAGAGGCAGACAGCCAGCCAGACAGCCAGATAAACAAAGCAAACACAATCACTGAGATGGATAAATGACAACCTCTCTTCCTTGAACTCAATCTGGTATTACTAATCCCCTTCTTCATTTATCATCAAGTTAACTGGCCTCCACCTGTGATCATTTTGATTAGTTCAGCACAAAATAGCTGTCTTTGGAGCAGTCCAGCACTTGATAGTGCAACTGAAACAAATCAAATATCTGTGGCAAGGCACTGTCACAAGATCTCAGAGATAAAATTGGTCAAGAGACACAAAGAAAGTAAAATACTTTTTCAATCCCTGTTAAAGTCTATAGCTAAGAAGTATAAAGTGGTTAGTGCAACTGGGACACTCCCTGGATCAAGTGGTTCCTACAAACTGGATGGAAGAGTGAGGAGGAAACTGGTCAGAGAGGCTACCAAGGCAACTCAGAAGCATTTACAGAAATTTATGGCAAGAGTGGTCATCAAGTGTATGCAGAAATGGGGACTCGAGTCTGAGACTTGGACTCGAGTCGCATTTAAGTCGCACAAACAAAGACATGAGACTTGACTTTAAACTTGCCCTCAATGACTTGAGACTTGACTCGGGTGCTGTTACTCGTGAGTCATAACTCGTAAACCATGTTTATTTCATGGAATTATTTATTTAGACCTCGCACTCTTTCCAACGTACTCAGCTCGCCCCGGTGTGCCATTACTTTTGTCCGAGGTGAACGGTTTTCAGTTAATAACGGTTTTCGAGGGGCCATTGGAAAGGAGTCACTGAACCCAATCTAACTGTGGAGTTTCACATTTAGATTGGTGATATATTTTTCATATTTAACATTTAGATTTAAGATCATTTAAGGCAAATCCTCCATGTTGGCGAGGGCAGATCACAGAAAAGAACAGTGAGCAAAAGTTAGTAGAGAAGTATCACAACAAGGTATTTCCACAAAGTACTGACACAGGGAGTGATCCTTTATCCATCCTATTGATTGTTTTGTCTGTTCCCATCATATATTTAACTTTGATGTTATAAGTTGCACGGAGTAAAAGCAGCTGGATTTTTTTGTCTATTCTTTCATTTCAGGCTACAAAGCAACACAATGCAAATATTTTGAAATGCATTATTCTTCTCTATATGTACTGCATACACATTACAATTTCTCAAATATCATACCAAAAATCTCACAATTTGATTATATTTACAATGCTTGACAACTCCCTCCATCCTCCACATAATGACAGTATGCTCCGATTTTGGACTTTTGAACCTAGAAGTAAAGATCAATACTACTTTGAGGGAACAAAAACACAGGTGAGTTCACTAGAGAAATCGCGGTGGAGAGCTAGAAACTTTCCATCTTGCTGCCCCTGACAGCACCGTTGCTTTGTTTCTCAGGTAACAGACAGAGCCCTGCCTGCTCTCTCTCTTTTCCATGGTAAACCACAAGATCTGACAACTGTACTCATACAAACCCAACAACAGAACAGAGCTATAAACCCAACGATGTTTAACCAAAGCTTAGCCATCCAACCTCACATCTCCACGAACACTATCAACAATCTTCAGCAGCAAATTGAACTCATTTCACATACACAGATTGGAGCAGGGAGAATTAGCACCTTGGCCCTGCATCTCTCATGTTGTCAGGGCGTTAAACTGATTGTAGATCACTTTATTGAAAATACTGCAATGCTTTAGATACCACATCTTTTTTATTTGAGTCTGAACCCACCAGCTGCCCTTTACACTCTGAAAACATTTCATGATGAAAAGATGAACAAAAATGTAGTAGTTTCTGGTTAATAGGCGGCAAACATTTTTACCAAACAATATGACATTTGTTTGGCAGGCTGGCCTTTATGAGTTGCATGATCCCCAAAGTTCTATTTCTGTTCTATGGCATGCAGCATATATCGAAAAAACAGAATCCATGGCTTCCTTTCATCACTTAGGGATTGCAATCACAACATTGTATTAATATTTATCTAATGAAACTCAGGTGCAGCACGATTCGGAATTAACGATGAGAGGAAACTTTTCCAGACTTGAATGAACATTTGGTTAAATAGTGGTGAAGTTATGGCTGTTTGTTGGTGCATAAGAATGAAAGCCCTGTGAGAGGATAGGGATGATGTTCTGCTGTTTTCTTTGAGGCTGTGACCACAGAGAGGACTATGAGCTCAGTCTCCTTCATACAGTCACTGTAAATCTCACTTATATTTTGTAAGCAGATGAAGCGAAGCACCCATAAAACAACAGGGAGCCACAGCCCCGCTGTCTCTTTGGATGATGTCCATTCAAACAGACATCAGTAGCTTGTGCGGGGCCATCTGCAGCACATCATCTTGGGTGAAGAATTTTCCTTCTGTTGCTACTTTGCACTTCTGGGATTTTTGGTTTAGAAACCAGCAATTTGATTGCATCTATTGGATTATGACATTTTGGCAACAGGAAGTTTGGGTTTGACAATTGCCAATTAGGCTTGCATAATGGCAAGTCAGTTCAAGGAGGTTTATTGTAATTCAGGAACCTACACAGTATACAGTGAACCAAAACAATGTTCCTGCAGGACCACAGTGCAACACAAGAACAACAAATGAACACTACAAGGCTGCATAATACACAGGTGCACACAGGTCAAAACACACAGTGTGCAAAAAGAGCAAGAGAGATATTGCAAGAAAAGACAAGACTAACAACACAACAGGACAATACAATATTTAACAAAATACTAGTACCACTGTGTTTAAGATATATTGCAAACATATGAATAAAATTACATGGTTAAAGACAGCATGAGTTTGTTGACCCGAATACCATCAAAATGTGGCATGGTGCAATGCCACTTATTATTTTCCAGTGCTAATATGAGCCCTTTACGAGTCCCTAGTCTGACTGAGCTAAAAAAAAACAAACAAAAAAAACAATTCTTATATGGTGTGCTGTAACAAAATCCAACCCATTTAATTCTTTGTATGTTCAGTCTAAAGTAGGTTATCCCCTAAAGTCTAAAGTAGCTTATTTATGTTATGAAGAGTTTTTTGCTACTTTTTGACGGAAACACAACAAATAGCAGCCAATCTGGATGAAGCTTATTTTCATGATCTTAAAGACATAGTAACAAAAGGCAACAGTTTCATTGTAAGGGATGAAGTTAGGAAGGAAAATGGTCATTCATGGCCATTTACTCATATCTGGCGCAGGAGCTCATTTGAAACCGTGACAGGTAAAGGCGCTCTTGACACATTGTGACTGATTAGAGATGTGACTGGTTTGAGGGTGGTGGGCACTGGTACTGAAGTGTGCAGTGGTGCTGAAGAAAAGAGACGTTGACCAGCGCTGTGTGTGGGTGTTCCTTGACAGCATGGGTGTGAAATGGTTAAAGGTGCAGATGAGATTGCCTCTGACTGTTTGAAGTCGTTCAAAGTGAGGTGTGCCAGGTGTGCTTATGTGGTTACAGACTTCAGTGTTTACTGCTGACTCCCTTCCGCCATCGCTGAGCCTCACTCACTGTTTGCCCCCCACTTAAATCATCAGATAAGAGCCAGCGAGCGAGAGAGAGAGAGAGAGATTTGCCTTCTCCCTCACCATCTTTCCCAGGTATGAGAACACACCGCAGTTGCAAAAATCCACAGATATACACGCTCACATTCACACACATACACTCACATACACATGCACAAACACCAAGACTGCTCTCTAACCACACTACACCTCACCTTCACTCTACTCTAGCAGCAAGGCTTGGCCTTGATATCACTGAACACAGGATGTAAGATGTATGTCAGCGGCACAGCTACCACAATGCTCATACAGGCAGTGTGCATACGTGTGCTGAATACAGCTGAATGGAAATGAAA
The DNA here is from genome assembly GCA_037577145.1 of Brachypetersius gabonensis. Taxonomy (NCBI): domain Eukaryota; kingdom Metazoa; phylum Chordata; class Actinopteri; order Characiformes; family Alestidae; genus Brachypetersius; species Brachypetersius gabonensis. The sequence goes on from JBBJLR010000024.1 coordinate 3,006,607, forward strand.
ACACACACAAACATACTCACACACATACACACACACAGAGTAACTCAAAGATTACACTTAAACAGCCGACCAAAGGGGAGTACCTTTGCTGCTATGGCTAGAAGCACTACACTAAACCTGCAAACACACAAGTAGTGTACAAATAAAATGCTCTGGGGATTTCCCCAAGTGGTTGTTTTACCAAACCCTCACCTCTTCAATGCAAATACAAACAGGTGATCAGCAGCCATCTCAAGGTGAAGTGAGAGAGTGTTTTAATTGCTTTACTGTTTGCCATCCAAAATGTGTCTATTTTTATTATTACTTTTATTTTAATCTACAAAAGACCTCAAACTGGGTCCCACAAGTAGAGCTCTATTTATGGTAGTAAAATGGTTTCCAGTTGGCCTCGGACGATCAGAAGGGTACAAAAACCACATGGAAAACCACATTCCATAACATTTGAAAGCGAGCAGTAGAAGTGGGATGCCCCTCCTTTTAGACAAATGACTTGGTGGTGGCACACCACCAGCATTTTCCAAACATTTCATTTCCAGTTGAAAAATGTACTGGATGTGCTCAGGTAGACAACCTGGTTGCATGATTGGACAACATATCGTAAAACAATACATCGTAATAAATCACATGCTAAGAAGTTCATTAGAAAATTCTTAATGTGCTTAAAAGGTGGGCTTGCATTATTTTTGACCAAAGCATTTAACACTGAGCCAAGTGAATGTCTGTATGTTTGGAAACATCCACAGCAATTTTTAAGCATCTTTGAGTATCTTTAAAAGCACTCTATAAATAAAATGTATTATTATTATTGTTGTTATTATTATGTCATTGGTTGGGATGCTCATGTAACATGATAAAAGCATTTTCCAAACCGTTAATTTCCTGCAAAATTACGCTCTGGATGTGCTCAGGTAGATTGCTAAATAGGACTATATATTGGGCTATTTTCAAAGTCTCCACTCTGTGGCAAAGTTGTGTTAAATAGCGGGTGTTTTCAGATGAATTATAAAAAAGGTTGGGGGAAGATACAAAACCTTCCGCATTCAGCAGCAATGCACCTCTTCTTCTCACACCTGCTCTTATCTTCAGATTATGCAGTGGGATTTACTGTGACTCAAAACTGCACAAAGGTGGCATTTGTATTTGTTGCAGGCCTTCATGTACTGCCATGCTATAAACAGTAGCCCATGCAGGCAATGGATGATAAGACGAGCTCTGGGTAACTGCAAGCAAAGTTCATCACTCGATCACACACTAGAAGCTGAAGCAGCCTAAGACCGTTGGGCTACAAATGTGGTTTTGCAAAGTGTGGAGTCTATTCTAATTATTTTCAGAGCCACCGAAGCCCCTTTACTGGATCCAGTAATAGAAAAGAACACAACAAGCCCTCCATAAAGACCAACGACTTCATGCTGTAGCTTCATCTGGAAGAGAGTAATGTTTGTTTTTTTGGACTGAGATGAATTACCATCACAGATGATTTCAGAGGTTACCAAAGATTTATCTGTCGACATATTTTTCACTGATGACTGTGCAGAAGCATTCACTGATCCATCAAGTCAGATTCTGAAAATGTAAGCCAGCGAACACAAGCACACATTAATAAATGCACAGAAATACTTCAAAGGGCCCATATATTAAATTTTGCTTACATTTCATGGGTTTGTGGACCAAAAATGGTCAGAATCTACTTTGACATGATCAATTAAATGAATTCTGTTCTGAATGAATGCATGTATTATGTGTCATTCGAAATGCATACCAGGCTGAAACACTTCATCACTGTGAAAGGGTGGGGCTGAACTGGTGTGGAGGGATATATATAAATGTTTAAATTTTGGTAAATAGCACAGAAACAATAAATGCAAAGTGTGCGTTTTTCACAGTGTGGCCCCTTCGGATAGAGGAGTGAATGGTATGTTTTGAAATTTTGACAATGCATACAGAGTAGTTCAAACCTTTAAAATCAATTAAAAATCAATAATGGAAAATTTGCCTTTCAGTGATATAGGCCCTTTAAGTTGGATTCAGTTGTTGAGCCAATCTGCACACTTGACTCAAGCGGGCTGGCAGTAGTGTGGTAAGGTTATACAGAAAAAGGGAAGAGAACGAAAGAAAAAGAGAGAAAAAAAAGGACAGATCTACATGGGACATATGGAGAAGTTGTCCCACTTCCCGCTGCTGGGGTCAGCCAACGCCCCCCACACCCCGAATTAGTGCAGGCCCAGACCCACTGGAGCCTCCCCAGCCGCATGGGGCAGGCCCACGTGGGTGTGATCACAGCAGCCTAATCCCACTCCCATCTGATACCCATCTACCCAACAGACCTAGCCGACTGCCACAGCTGGGTTCGCTCCCAAGAGCCGCGCTCACACACACATATGGAAGCACACATGTACATAGGGCACAAAAAGCATGCTTCACATAGGAACACAGAGCTAGCGCTGAAGCATAAAAATGCCCAACAGCACGGCTTACCGGGCATGAGGATTTTATAAGGGCTTGTGACAGATTTTACTCTCCGCAAGGCAACACAACACATGATGTAACTTCAGGAACAGCTACATACAATCAAGCTGGTCTAATGAAAGGGGCTAGACCAAGTTAGACATGTGCAGCCCACATAACGTGCTTACGGGTGGCTCAGATATCCTTTTAATGGCAATACGGCAGCACCATCCATGTGATTGTATGAAATTCCGCCTAATAGGCACCGTCAAACTAAAGAGACAGAGATGTAAGTACTAAGCGATCCTCAACACAAGTGTTGTGGTAATGGTGAGAAACAAACATAAGCAGGTCATAAAGATCTGATAAAAGGCCCAAAAAGCCTCAATTTCCATCCGCCATAGCCATTTGCGTAAGACCTAGAGGGTAAACATGCCAACAAACGTAGCAAACATCTCAAGTCTCGAGTCTTGGTAGCCTCTCTTATAAAAAAGTTTGTTTTTGTCTTTAACAGCAGAAGTGTAGTTGGTTGAAATGCTCTCTCCTATCATGGAGCATGATTAGATCTTTCTGAAGATCACACTGAGCAGCCCCCAGAGCTTTCAGAAAGAGGGCACAGCCATGGATGGTATGAGACAAGTAAGCAAGTACAGAATTCACATGATCTCAGGGTTTTTACCGGACCTCAGTCTTTTAAGTGTTCTTTACAACAGTTAAATGCTCCATGGGAGTGTTGAGGTGGAAAATGTCACAATGTCTTAGAGACCTGCTGAAACTTTTCAGGATACTATATTTTGCAGTGATTCCTTGTTTAACTGAGAACAAAAAAATGTCAGGACTGTTAGACAGAGAAGGTGTGATCACTACAAAGACCATAACAGTAACCAGGATGACCGTAACACCTCTAAACAGTACTTTCTCACCTTCTCCTTTCCTCGTCTCATCCCCCACTGCCCTTTTCAAAACTGGTTTTGGAGTTGTTACTAAGATGTGTCACTGTGACACCTACCATATGTGGCAGGAGGGTCCTGCACACACCTGGGTGAAAGCAAACTAGCTGTGCTCTGGCCTTTATGTCTTTGTCAATCCTCTGCAGTGTCCCAAGTCCTTCACGTTCGAGGCAGATGTCATGCCAGCACACTACGTTTAGGGCTGCAAAACATTTTGCTGTGACTCAGAGAGCCTTTGAACATTCATATATTGACATTTTCAGGTATTTCACTTTTCGTTTTTAATGGCACAAAGCTTATGCTTTGAGGAACATGCATGCGTCACCAATCCTGCCTCTGCTGACATCAATGCGTTATGATCGGGGAGTCATGGTTACCTTGAGGTGGGGGATTTTCTTTCATTTTTACTGCATTTTTATAAATATGCCAGACTGACTCACTCAGTGAAAGTCTTTTGATGGCAGAAGATACAGTAGCTGAGAAAAGAACAGACAGAGATGAAACATAACAGGATTACAAATCTATGGACTGCTAGACACTAACTTGGTGTGAAACGAAACATATCTAACCACTTTAGACAGGAAAAACCCAACAATGACCACACCTCTATTCGATGTGGTTTGCAAGAACAGCTTGGAAAGCTCGGCTCATGTCCTGCTGCAAACAACGATGCTGTTAGTCCAGGTTCCTGTGATACTTTACACTCAAGGACCTCCAGACTACCACCAATTGTGGGCGTATTTGCATGACTAGACCTGCTCACTTGCCACCCTCCCCCTCAATGATCATCTTCCTGTAGTTTATTAACTGCTCCCTGAGAATTCGGCAGCTGTGCTGGGACAGCTCTTCCAGCATGCCTTTGTAAACAAGAGCAATTTAGCCCCCACCCATTAGGCTGGCCGCTCTTTGTCAATGAGTCACCTGGGTGCCACATCCCACCCCCCACTGCATGTAAACTCTCAGCATGCAAACATGAGGAACAGAGCAGTGGTGTCATGCGGGAAAATCTAAGTGATGGACATGGTTTCCTATAACACTTCAAATGCCTTTTTTCAGGAGTTCTTCACTTGTTGATCATGAAAAGTCTCTGGGATCAATTTTGGGACCACTATCTTAAGAGGCAAGACAATGACTCTACCATTTGTTAGAACAAAAATAAGCATCCGTTTTTATAAGTACTGGAGGGCTACTACAGGTTCTGAAAATTTTCCAAACACATTTCAAGATCTGAGAAGAGTTTTGTTTTATGAGGGCTCTTTAATCAAACCACTTCAAAGTACAGGAGACTAGCCGCTTATTATCATTTGTTTTTAAATGTACAGATACTGATACTGCAGGCTGTCATTTTCAAAGTGTGAGCCATTTATGTTTCTACTTGGGACCGCAAACACAGGGCACCTCATATAATCATTTTAAACTGCATGGCTGGATTACAAATGGGGAAACTTAGCCTTCTTTGTCGTCTGAATAATTCAGAAGATACTGCTGGCCAGCATCTCGAACTTTTAGTAGACTTGGCTGCCTACTTGATTCTCTAATCTGAAGTTTTGAGTGACACTAAAGCCCTACATTGTCGGACAAGACTAAATTGCTGGCAGAAACAAATCACCCAGGGGTCGCAAAAATGCTTCTCTTAAAGAGGGAGTAATCCTGCACCCGCTCCTTATCGCTGCCTGTCAGAGGCGCAAAGCACAAGGCTCACAGCTTCTATAGATGGATTACATTGCCTAAGCCAATGTTACTTGCATTGTTAGCATAGAAACGAAAGGTTACTTGAACAAGCCAGAGTCAACACAGCACCACAATACAAGACAAGGGCGCATGCATTTGGGACGAAGGACCCACAGTTTCAGAAGTAATGAATCCCATAAATTGGGGGAAGGACAAGCACAGCTTGGACAGTTCTTCTGCAAATGCATACATAATGTGGGGATCCCCAAGTAATACTAGTAAAATCTAAATAATCCCATTTTCTGCATGACAAAGACAAGAATGTTCACTCCCTATGACAACAGAGTCTTAGTGCACTAATCGCCCATATCAGAGCCCTTTGGAAGCATCTTCAAATATCAGTGAATTCTGAAGTATAGACTAATAAACAATCACACATACTTTTAATCAGGATTTGGTTTCTCCAAATCCAGTCATTTCTCAGGACACACAAACTTATTTACAGAGCTGAGAGGATAATATGAAGCGAGAGAGAGAAAGAGAGAGAGAACCATGGTGAACAAGGGAGACTAAATAGGGATGACCGCTCGAATGTCCTGCTACAGGCCATTTTTCTCCTTTAATACACCAAGTGGAGTCAATTCTACTGATCTCCATTCAAAACAAATCTCCTCTGCTGATCCTCAAAGTTCACTATGTGCGTTAAGCACTGCTAGCTCAACAGCTTTCACTAATATTGCCCACCCGGGAAAGAAAGGGGGGAGTGTAATTCTCACAGATTTCTGTGCTTTCAAAGTTTCTTCTTTTTGAACAATGTCAAAACTTCCTCAGTTAATTAATCCATGCTTTTATATAGGACGCAATGCGTCAGACTTTTGACACTTGTGGCACAAAATGTAGTAAAGATTTTCATTACAATAGATGCTGTCCTTAGCAAAAGTCCCACTGATTCGTTTTTGGATTACAGATTTATTTATTAATTTTTTGGTTACTTGATCACATGAATGACTTAAAATCAATAAATGCAAAATGCAAGTTCAATAAAATAACAAGTGAAACAATTCCAACATTTGTTAGAGCTGTAGACTGTACACACACCTACATTCTTCAAAATAAAGGTCTCAAAAAGTGATTCTTTGTGTTATGAGATGGGAGAACACCTATCGATTTCCTAAGAATCTTTAAATTCTTGAAAGAGGCATTTTTGTACATGAGAAAGTAAACTAGATTCTTAAAGTCCCAAGAACCTCTGTGCAGGCTGTGCAGTCTTTAAACCTTTATATCATTTGAACATTTCAAAGATTCTTTGAACTAGCAAGCTCTTTAGGGAACCAAGAACAGGTTCCTCTATAGCACTGATCAAAGATTTTTTTGTTGTTGCTTTAAACAGTAGCATCTTCCAAATCCCCTGATGATAAATAATACTGAAAATAACCTCATCAGCAACAGGGCTACAATCAAATATTGGCTGGTCAGATGAACAAGATTTGCTATCAATACATTAGTAACTTCCCCAAAAGTCTCACAGTGCAGACTATAAAACCATAGTAGTCTATTAAAACCACACAATCCATTTTGTTAAATAAACTACAAGTTAAACAATCAGGCACCCTCTAGTTAGGAATGCTTTATGGTGATAAAATGCTGAACGTCTTGGCAGTCTGAGAACGGGTTACTTTCTTTTGCACAGCGATTGATATGACTCCGAAACCTGGGTCCTATTCTGATATCGTGACCAGCCATGTTTCCAGCTGTGACTCACAAGCATCGGCACCACATCTGTTATTTTTCTAAAATATGGTTGGGATCATTCCGTCTTTGACAAGCAAATACGGAATAATGTCACAAACATAAGCAGAACTATAGACTTCAGTACACAGAAAACAGCCATTTTTTAACATGAGCCAAAATGCTAAGGACTACTAACAAACAAAACAAATATTTACTTTCCTCTACAGTATTTTTCCACACATTTAAAAAAATATATGTAGATCTTAATATAGATTACACTTAGTTGTTGTCAGTGTTCTGTGATGTTTTTTAATGTTTATTTCTTGAGGTCTCTATCACCCTTGCTCTTTTGATTAAGCTGACATCTTGTTGCACTACAACCTACATAAAGATTCAGCACTTAATGCTCCGCTCCGGTCCTAAGACTGCCCTGAAATAACATATTATTAGTCACTTTGGATAAAAGCCTCTGCCGAATGAATGTAATGTTACCTAATGGCGTACAAGCATAACTATCAGCCAGCTTTCTTCCTAGAACAGGTAAGCTTTGCATGAAAACTACAGGTCGTAAAGGAAACGTGTCTTATCTTCGATATCTACGAGCACCCGCCATGTTGATCAAACTCAAAACAAGATCATTGAACGGAACACCAATTGCAGTTTGCCATGCTCCCCTTCGAGGCCCGCACAAGCCAGACACCCCCCCCCCCCCAAATAAATACACGTAACTACACAGATGCAAACTTTTTTGAAGGGCCACATTAATTATCAACAGAGAACACGAGGAGCTACTTAGATGAACAGGAGGCCATTAACACATCATTTACACGGCAGCATTCTTGCAGTTTCTGAAACATAACAGCAGCACACGGTGACCCTCTGCTCTCAGATCAAGACATCAGATCAAAGACCTTGTGTGAATTTTAAGAGCGATTTCAGTCCACAGCTTGTGAAATGCATTTTGCACTTCTGCAGGAATCAGACGTCAACACTAAAATTTTCAGTGCTATAGCCAAATGTGTGTAATTAAAACACTTCGGGTGAAATGAAAACACTTCGAGCGTTTTAAAGAATCTCTTGTGGGTGACTTACAGATGGAGACACCGGGCCGTTGGGCAGGTACGGGTCGGGCAGCATCAGAAACTGGTATCCAGAGTAGGCTGGTGCTTTGTACGTCCCTCCATCCTGATGCTTTGGGACTAAGAGGGAGACAGACGAGTTTGAAAAGGCCATCACAGAGACGCAGGGATTCATTTAACAGCAGTTCTAAAACAACACAAGTGTACAGTTGTCATGAACACACCACAGCACCGCACAGTGTTAACAGCATGAAACTCTTCTCTGCATTTAACCTATTGACCCGAATGAAGCAGTGAGCACCCAGCGGTCCAGCACATGAGCGTGTGGGCATGGTACCTTGCTTAAGGGTCCCTCTGTTGTGCCGACAGCAGCCCTGGGATTCAAACCCACTACCCAACTCTTTAACCACAACCCCAATCAAAGGTACATCACTGATTTCATGCAATCACTGGCTCCCCAGACACTCAATGATGGCATGCATTTTTTTCAGGATAACTTTTAGAGTCACATAGAGACAAAACAACAACAGTAAACTGAGTAACCGCTGACGCGTTTATGACTGGCAGACCTTTTTGGTTTTCCCCACGACAAGAGAGAAAAAAGTTAGACAGCGTCGAAAAGTACGCTGTGACGAAAACGCGACAACTAATCAATTCATTATAAGACTAAGTTTAAGGTGTACTCACCTTCGTCGAGATGTTCCCTGTGTTTCTCTACGTAAACCCTCTGCTCGTCCTGCTGTCCTCTTCTGGCCACCTGCACGCATCCGCAGCAGAGTAGAAAAACACGCACGGCACTTTTATTATCGGGGGTTTCTTCATTTAAAGGAGAAGAAACTGCGAAAAGAGGCACGAGGAAACACCAAGTATCTTTCTCGCTCTATCTTCTCTTTCTGTCTCTCTCTCAGTACCTACCGCTGCTCCTGAGTTCTGATTGATCTCGGACTCATTCACGAGGGACGACTTGAGGTCCGCCAGGTCCCCCTCCGTGAAGGCGCTCTCTTGGATCTTCTCGTCCTGCTCGCCCTCGTCTTTGAAAGAGATCATCTCGTCGTTGGCCCCCAGGTCGTCTCCCCCTCCGCTGTTGAGCTGCGGCATTTTTGCCTCTTGGTTACAAAAAGAAAATGAAAAAATTCGCCGTGCGTTTCCTGTGACAAACACACACACACACACACTCTCTCTCTCTCTCTCCCTCTCTCTCTCTCTCTCACACACACACACACACACACACACGCGCGCGCACAAAACTTTGGCTTCTTGTTCTTTAAGAAGAGCTCGAGAGTGGATGTGAGGCGGTAGAGGAGGAGGAGGAGGAGGAGGAGGGGAGAGAGAGACAGAGAGGGAGAGAGAGAAAAGTTGTTGTGCTGTAAGAGGACCTCCACAACTTGAAAGTAATGGAGCCCGGCAGCAACAAATAGTGCTTTTGAGCCCCGGAGCAGGCCCAGCAGTGAGAAGATCAAAGAGCTCCGCCCGTGATTGACAGCTCCAGTGACTCGATGGGGGTTGAGCGTTTGTGCTCCAGCAGAGGGTTCCTCTCTTAAAGACACAGGACCTTATTCAGACCACTCCACAGCTCCAGACACCCTAAAGAGCACAACGACAGCTCGCATGCAGAGTTCACACCGACCTCAGTTCAGTTCAGAGACTCTAGAGGACTCTGGTCACGTTTTTGTATTAATGTTCTTTTTTGGTTTTGATTTGGTCTTAATTTAAACACCAGACCACCATATAGCTATCGGTAAACAAACAGTCTTTTCTAAGGTCTGGGGTTGTTCCTGTAAAGTCAAATTTAGAAAAAGCAATGTTCAAAGAATTTTTGATAAAGACAGCAGTAATAATAAAGGCTTTCTTGAGCAACTGAAAATGATAAAAATCGCTTTATTGAGAAAAAAGCAACCGACAGAAACAAACAAAAAAAAAAACACTTTCTGATAGCAAGAAAAAAATCACTTTATTGAGTAAAAAGCAAAGTGACAGCAACAAAAATCTCTTTTTTGAGGAAAAAAGTAAATGACAGCAACATATAAGTCACTTTTCAACAGCAATTATAACATAATTTTTCTTGAGCAAAAAGCAAAGTGACATTAACAAAAATCCCTTTATAGAACAACTACTAGCAACAGAAATCACTTTATTGACTAAAAAAAGCAACTGACAGCAACAAAACAAAATCACTTTTTTGAGCAAAAAAAGCAACAGACTGTAACAATAATAACTTTCTAGAACAACTGACAGTAATAAAAATCACTTTATTGACCAAAAAGCAAGTGATGGCAACCAAAAGCACTTTATTCAGCAAAAAGCAAAACGACTGAAAAAAAAAATCATCTAATTGAGCAAAAGCACACCTAAGATGGTTAATTCTATAGAGAGAATTAAAAAAAAAGAAAGAAAGAGCGGCTGGAAATGCTTGTCTTGAACTTTTTGTACTACAAGTAGACCACCTTCTGGTGTTAATTTATTAATGAATTTTGGAGCTTAGCGAGTTTAAATTGAGAAATATTTATACACTCCCCATTGCTGTGCCTTAATATTTGAGTTTTAATGCATTGCCCTGAATGAAAAATAACAAACCACAGCTGGGAATCAGAATGAAATGCAAACAGAAATTATTCCCAGTATTTGCATAAGGCTGCATATTTATACAATATCATCCATGCATATTAATACAAAGATTAAAAATTATCAGTTTAATGCATGCAAATCTAAATTATAAATGAGACCTTGTTTATTCGCCTTGATTAAATATAGACAGCTGTTTTTCACAGAAGCAGTTTTTCGACATCATTTACCTCATGATTTCTTAATGCCTTTGCTGCACTTTTATCATGCTTGTGTGAGTCTAAATGTTCTGCCTTTTCCCCTCTTTTTTGTGGACTAGATCGCTTTCTACCGTGTTCTGGAACCGGTTTCATGTTGCCCAGCTTGTACTGGAATGACTCATCCTTTTTTCTCCGGTTCCATATCTACAGCTTTTATCTACTTTAGAGTCTAGATATGATTTGAAGTGAAGATTTGTAATAAATGACTAGCCTTGTGTAGTAGGAGAGCATGGAATTGGTGCAGTAAAAATAGCCCATGTGCAGAAATCTTTATGTAACAGAAATGTTTACGTAATCTTGATAATGGGGCTGATCAATATTATCTATCTGTCTGTCTGTCTGTCTATCTGTCTATCTGTCTGTCTGTCTGTCTGTCGGTCTGTCTGTCTGTCTATCTGTCTGTCTGTCTGTCTGTCTGTCTGTCTATCTATGTGTGTGTATCTATCTATGGATTAATTAATCTATTTGTTTATTTATCTGTCTATCTGTCATCTGTCTATTAATCTATTTCATTTTCTTTACTTAATTTATTTTAATGGCTGTCAAATATTTGTCAAAATTGACCTATTTTTAAGCATCAACCACAATCATATTGCTCTATGTCATTTTACTCTGTTATTTGGACCACGCAAAAAAGCGATGTAGAAATCTTTCCTAAAAAGACGTATTCTGCAGTCAAACAGAGCAGCTATTCTTTTGCAAAAGCTTTTGATGGTTTAAAGGATAAATTGCAGCTCCTACAAATTATATACTGCACATTCTAAATAAACTCCAGGCACATTAAAGCAGAAAACTAATTAAATCATATCCTTTTTCTGAGGTTAGCCCACATCCAAGGGAACACAGCTTAACTCAAGCCACTTGTGTATTTTTTATTGGTCATTCCTTCCAACCAACGAGGTTTGTTCTCCCTCTCAGTATCTAGTGCACTGTACAACACCCTCAGGAAGACTTCCTCTGTTCTTACTTCCACTGTTTCCTTCTAGCGGACTGTGGACAGGCTGCCGATCCCCAGAAGAATGTGGACTGAAGCACAGACCTATCCCATAATTGGGTTTTATTCACATGGAAGCTGCCCTTAAGAGGTGGCATAATGGTCATTATTAATTCAAACCACTTCAAGACCATTTCAGTTTTGCAGTTTTCGACATCATACAGCTGAACTAGCTGAATTTCTTGAATCTCTGGAAGAAGAAGGAGAAAAAGAAGAAGGAAAAAACCCCCAGCATGCATCCCGTAATGCGGAGGACGCATGTTTGGAGTGATGAAAACCCACAGACCAAAGCTGAGCAGCTGCTCCATCCTCTCTCATGACTCCACACACGCTTTGGGCCAGAAAGAAAAGAAGTGACACATCAAACAGTGCTAAACAAACAAAACCAGTGTGTTGTCCTTGGGATTGGATGACCTAACATGTTTTTCATGTCCTATAAAGCTCCCATAATAAAGAATCACTTTAGAGGAGCTTGGACCTCAGGCAGAGCTTTAGGCTTTGCTGTTTTATCAAGAAATATCTATCTATCTATGCATATATTTTTTATATATATATATATTTTGTCATAATGTAAAATGTAACATGTTCATATTGTGTTTATAAATAAATAAATACAAACAAATCAATAAATGCGTAAGTAAATAAATAAATACAAATATTTTGCTTTAAAATATCTGTGTCTTTTCTAAACAAAACAAAAACAAACACACAAGTAAGCAAAGTAAGTTTAAAGGACAAATTGCAGTTCCCATAGCATTAAACGTGTTTTACTGAACATTTCATCTCTGTTTTACTTTATGTGGAGTGAAATAGAGAAAAACCCAAAGCAACTTAACAGTTATTTCAGTGATTGTTTTACACAGACTTGCCAGTTTAAGGGACACACAGCAGTGATCCTGCTGTCATCTGGCTTGCTGGAAAGGGATGAGGCCTTGACTGCGAGGTTCTCCGGCCTCAGCAAGGGCAGGGAGAGACCTGTTGTAATCGGTGTGGCAGGAAACAAAGAGCCTCATTAATGCAAAGACTTGCTGGGGCCTTTGATGTGAAGCCAAGCCATTCACTCCTCACTGCTTACGCAGTAGATACACACACACACACACACACACACACACACACACACACACACACACCCACACACACACACACACACACACACACA
>JBBJLR010000024.1:3073969-3093001 GCA_037577145.1 Brachypetersius gabonensis
TCTTCTCATACATTATTAGTAATATCAAAGGGAACTTTTACTTATTTCATTAAAATTCACAGCAAATAGGACAAGCATTCATGTAAATAACAATATCCCTGACTTATTGTGAGTAGTGTATATTGTCTCGAAAAGAGCAAAAGATTTTGGAGGACAACAATTATTATAGTTCGGTTTTAAGAAATCCGAAACATTTTAATTTCATTTTAAATTGAATTTAATACATTACCCTTAAAGAAAATGTAAAGTTAAACCATTATAGGCACTGGACAATGTGCACTGAACTGCCGTCTCCCACAATTAATTCATGCAAGTGTTCTTTGGTATAAGCAGGTAAAATACAGTAATAAATTAATGTAATTTTTAAAATAATTTTAGTATAAATATTTTTTAATTCACTGTTCATCCAGCAGTGCATCTTTTTCAGGGGCTTTAGGAGTCATCGTTTTGTAGTCACCCGCCAGTTAAAGCTGACACTGGACAACGATTGAGCTCAACAGCCTCTTTTAATGTAATTTGCAGTAATTAAAACACAGGGCTTTAAGAAGTACAGCAGTATTTAACAATCCCAAGATACACTTTCTTTGTGTTCTCTGGACAGTACAAAAACATTTATACAGTTGTATAAATGTAGCTGAATTTCCGTTATGTTACAAAATTAGTAAATATTTTTCTTAATAATTTAGATCTAAAATATGGGGTGTTTTCACTCATAGTCCTCTTTAAAGCAACCGATCTCAGTTCTCTTTCTGTTCACAGTGTGAGTTAATTTGAGAGGGAACTCGGTTTTCTTTCTGCTTCACTTCAGCACTGATGGCGTCTCATTCTCTCTTTTTTTTCTCCTAGATGGTTAAAAGCTCTACCAAACTTCTACATTTTCCACAAAGATCTCTGCTACTATTTTTCTGATGGAGCGCAAGAATGCTTTGAGTCTTCTTAGAGAAACTTGATCTTGACAAAAATAGCTCTTCATATATTCATTTATTTATTTATTGTGGTTTTTTTTTTTTATCATTTATTCATTTATCCATTTTTTTTGTTGATTTATTTTCTATTGTGTTTCCCACATAGACATTTATGGTTTCCCACTTGATTTACTATGGCAAGCCTAAAGGAAGAAAACTGTCACAGTGGTGAACTCATTGTTTGAACATTTTAGCACAAATCTGATTCCATAAACTCTGAGCACTTTGTGTTCATAACAAACAAGTTAAACAAACCGTGCTGTGGAGGTGGTCTGAGTTTGGTTCGTGTCAGAGGGTTCTGAATTCGTTTGGCGTGTTCACATATACGCAAAAAACGCTGACTAATCCATCTGCATTCGCTTTAAGGGTTGAAAGTGTAAAAACACCCTAATATAAAATGTGCCTTACATGCCATAACACTTTGCTTGAGTTTGTCGAACATGAGCACCTTTTTTTTATTTCAGATTACTGGTGTTACTCTGACTGGCTGCTTTTCTCCAGTTTCACTCTCTCTGACGCTGCCTTTACCAACACCAGAGTGAATAAGGGTTAGGCAGGTCTCCTGACGTCGCTGGCTAAATTTAGCCACGTGGCCAGCTCATAAAATATTCACCACCCGTCTTATAAGTGAAAAGCTAATGTACGTAATGATGAAGTGCTGGAAGGCACTGAGTATGCGTCTGTATGTTCGTTTGTGCTCGCTTCGCCATGTCTGCGAGTGCCAAGGTTTGGCCACATTTCCCGCTGTGTCATATGAGAACATTTCCATCCTCTAGCTGTGGGCTGGTAACTATGACAACAAGTGCTCTGTTTTTTCTCCCCTCCTTTTGTTGGTTAATGTAGCCTGTATTTTCAGACCATTTAGGAATGGATGGTTCAGTTTGGTGGTGTTTTTTTTTTTTTTTCTTTTGCATTGCTTACGAAATGCTGATGCAGCATCAAGTCTTTCTGCCTTTGCTCTTAAATCTTATATTAACGACTGTTTTTTTCTCTTGTTTTTTTTTTTTAAACAAATTCTATACAAAGAGTCTTGAAGGCAACAATATAATTCTCAACTGGAGCCTTGCCTAGATTGCAGTTGCTCTAGGAGTTCTAGAGACCGTCCATGTCAATACTTGGTTCAGTAACTGACCATTAATAAAGCCTGACATTTGCTTTCCTCACTACAAATGTTGTTCACCCTGTTAGATGTCACAGTTCTAAATTGCCACTCACATGAGATTAGAAGTAATTCAGTCCAATTGAATGTGTGATTTTATTTGGTAGTGTTTAACAAGAGCAACATTTTTAAAAAAAAGAAGCAAAATAACAGTGTGTTATGTTCCTACATCTTTATTTTGTGTGTATTAACCCTAAGCTTCTGTCATTTCAGAAATCGTGCAATAGCAGATTACCTCCGCTCTAATGGCTATGAAGAGGCATACTCTGTTTTTAAGAAGGAGGCAGAGTTAGATATGGTAAGTTTAGTTTTTGTGACTTTAATTGCTTCTGGGTTAAAGCCTGGGTTGATTCCTAAAAGGCAGAAAGTGGACAGAACAAGTTAAGAGCAGCAAAAATTAAGAGAAGAAATAAGAATAGAATAAAATGCTATGTCACAGTACAGTATAAAATCTAGGCATATAAATATGGACTTCTGTATTGTAAGTATATACATATAAAAAAGTGAGTATATTTATATACAGAATGGATGTATAAGTATGTAGAATTATTACCATGTCAGTTTCTAATTTTCCCTGTTTCTCATTTGCAGAATGAAGAATTAGATAAGAAGTATGCAGGCCTTTTGGAAAAGAAGTGGACCTCAGTCATCAGATTACAAAAGAAGGTCAGTGGGCTTACTTTGCTTGACAGATGTTTTTGTTTAACGTGACGTATGACATTCCCATATCTACAATACATTTTTCACATGTGTTTTTGGTCTAGTAGTTAAGAATGAAATCAAATCCTTGTAGTTGCCAACATTTTGCTTGTTAAATTTTTATTTATGTTTTCCTACTTTTGGCAGATGCCACTTTAATCTCATTCAAATGTTTGTCATCTGTTGCTTGGCAAGGTGATGGAGTTGGAGTCCAAACTGAATGAGGCTAAAGAAGAGATCACCTTAGGAGGCCCTGTAGGGCAGAAGAGGGACCCCAAAGAATGGATCCCACGGCCCCCGGAAAAATATGCGCTCAGCGGCCACAGGAGTCCCGTCACGCGTGTCATCTTTCACCCCGTCTTCAGCGTTATGGTCTCTGCCTCAGAGGATGCGACTATCAAGGTGTGGGTTGCTCATTATGTAGTTTGTTTTTTGTTTTACACTGTAAATGGAGAAACCGAAAGAGGGAGCTGTATGAGAGATGGTACAGGAACAGAGAGTGTACTTCATTTTTACTCTGTAAGCCTCATTATGTTCGATTTCTCGAAGACGAACATGCTCAGTCTTTTATGCTGAGTCACTGATTGTCTCCATTGAGAAGTCGTGATGCACTGGTTGCCCGGGGCAACAGCTCAGCCAGCAGTTCTCTGCCCTTCTGTTTTTTTGGGGTTTTTTTTTAAATTGCGAGATTGTTTTAACCCTTTTCTGTTTTTGTTTGTCTCGTGTTGTTTTCATTTTTATTATTTTATTTTTTTTAATTAAACAACCTTTGGAGAGTCTCTGAGCCACTCCTTTTTCATTCATTGGTACAAAACCTGCCATGTCACAGCAATCAGCTTTTTAGGTTACAGAGAGGCAGCCTGGCCTTTCTGTGTCTTTGAGGTAGTTCTGTGTTTTTTATCGGCTGCTTGTCTAATATATTTTTTGGAGTGGGTTAGTTTAGGATTCTAAGAAAATGTTTTTACCATGCCTATGAGTTTACCTGTATACTTGACCTTTAGAATGTCAGATTCAAGGGGTGGCATGTTTTAGGCAGTATGTTAAGAGTCAGTTCCTGAAATTGTTGTGGGAAAATGGAAAAATGGACATGCATAAGGGTCATAACAGCAGGTCCTGCAAGGTTTTCTTTGTATGTAGTGGTTGGAATCTACCAAAAGTGGTTCAGGGAAGGACATCCAGTAATCCAGTGACAGGCTCACTGATGAGGAATGAGGGCTAGTCCGACTGGTTTGATCTCACATAAGTACTGTTGTTACTAATTCCACGGTTATGGAGAATATTAGAGCTGTAACTAACCCTTATGTCTGTGATCAGTCTCTGAACTTATTGAATTAACTAACATATGCTACTCACTGCCCTTTTACAGTGCCTTGGTTATTCAAAGTACTGTCTTTGCGGTCAGTGATTCGTCCTTTGTGATGCATTGAAACATTGAACTGTTCCGCTTTCTTTACTTGTATTATACAAATATTATTGACCATAATGGAGAGTTTTCTAATTATTGATTGTCCAGGTAGCAAAGGAAATCATAAAATAGATCAGAAAACCAGTCAAGGGCGCACACTGACCTGTGCATGTGAAATGGCATAATTTCTGGAAATTAGAATTTCAAATAAAATATCTTTCTATTCGGTTCCATTTAAGCATAATATCCAAGCTTAGCTCCGTAGCCTAACCTGCTCTCTCTCTCTCTCTCTCTCTCTCATGCGGTCACTGGGCTAGAGGGCTTTATTCAGAAAACAGGCAGATTTGTTCTTTTTAGTGATGACAGCTAGGGCTCTCATCCTCAACTACTTATCAATTATGAATCAGTTATCAACATTGTTTCTCTGGCTTGCTTGTAGGTGTGGGACTATGAAGCAGGAGACTTTGAGCGCACTCTGAAAGGACACACAGACTCTGTGCAGGACATCTCTTTCGACCAGACCGGAAAACTGCTGGCCTCCTGCTCAGCAGACATGACCATCAAACTCTGGGACTTCCAGGGCTTTGAGTGCATCAGGACCATGCACGGTGAGAGAGCGAGGCCAATGACAAATGGAATTTGTTTGAATTTGTGTGAATTTTGGTTCCAGTACTGCATAATCGATTCTGGTTCTCATTGATTTATTGATTGATTGATTGATTTATTTATTTTTTAAAAAAAATTTAACCTTTTTGGAATCAAAATAGGGGGACAACTGTTAAAATAACAAAACAAACTTTATTCAGACTGATTCAAACCAAACAGTCAACTGATTTGTTGACTATAAAACAATTTTCAATTTTACATTAAATAACTGAAGAAATGTAACATCACGTAAAATAAATGTGTATTCGGGCTTAACTCATTTGTTTATTTATTTTTAACAAACCTAGCTGATATTGACTAAAACAGGTCCTGGCACACACGTCTTAGCAGATGCGGTGTTTAAAAATCGATTTGCACAACTGAAATAAAAAAAAACGAATGGGTACCCAGTACTGGGTATTTTCAAATCGATTCTTTTTTGAAACCTAATTTTGGTTCCCATCCCTAAATACGATTGACCACAAGTTTAGAACATGGTCAGTGGTGCACTTTGAAATAACTAAAGAGATATCCCTTTATTTATCACTAATATTTTTCAGAATTTGGATGCTAGTTTATCCAGAATGGCTTCCTTGATCAAAAGTGTCAGAGAATGTAAATTCTTTACATCCTTTGTATGCACAAAGATCTTTAGGTTTTAAGGATTGTCTGGGAATAGGGCTGAAGCTTGTTCGGAGTAGGATTAGCAAACTTAAGGAGACAGCTTTAATCCTCTGAGTTAGATAACAGGCATCCTTTTTCTCAGATGACTTAATTAACTTGGTAATTACTTTAACCATACAGTCTAAAGAGAGCATGCAAGGTTTTCTCCAACACCTCTGATGTGTTTGTAATTTGAGTTTATGAAGTGCGTTGCTTCTTTTTTTTTTTTTTAATTCACATTTTTATTACTGTGTATTTTATTGCTACTGCATTTTATTGTTATAACAAGGTATCCTCACTCTGATGTTTCCCATCCCTCAGGACACGACCACAATGTGTCGTCAGTTGCAATCATGCCCAATGGCGATCATATAGTATCTGCCTCGAGGGATAAGACCATTAAAATGTGGGAGGTGGCCACTGGGTGAGTAGAGAAGGTTTTTCTGATATAGCTGGATGTGTGAGGAACTGAATAGTTTAGCTTGGAAGAGAAATCACATTAAGATTAAGATACTGAATTTACTGCTTGGAAGTTGACCTGAAAAGAACAGTTTATTGCATTGTATTTTTTTGTGTATTTTGTATTAACTTCATTATGAAGTAATAGCATTAGAGCACTGAGTATTTGTCCATATTTCTGGCACAGTTATTGTGTGAAGACGTTTACTGGCCATCGGGAGTGGGTGCGGATGGTGCGACCCAACCAAGATGGGACACTCTTGGCCAGCTGTTCCAATGACCAGACAGTGCGCGTATGGGTGGCCGCAACCAAGGAGTGTAAAGCTGAACTGCGGGAGCATGAGCATGTGGTGGAGTGCATCTCGTGGGCTCCAGAGAGTGCACATCCTACCATATTGGAGGCCACTGGCTCTGAGGTGTGATAAAATCTCAATACATAAGATGATGTATACTTTTCTTACAGCATGCTTTCAGAATGCATTCATTATAATTTGGCTTTCCTTGGCTGAGTAAAATTTTCTGTCAATTTCTGAATTGTACTGTGAGCGGTGTATGATAGTGAGTCAAGAATACATCCCTAAGTCAGTCAATGTGTACTTTGTCATTTCACTGTATACAAGTATACAGAGAGATAAAATGGCAAGAGCCCTGGATCTACAGTGTACATACAAATACTTGCAAAAAATAGACAAAACATTGTGCAAGACAAAAACAGTGCAATCAGACAATTTATAATAATATGAATCTATGGTATGTGCAAATGGGACAGCTATAATACTGTACTATACATATGCAGTAAGATTTTTTGTGAATTTCTTTATTTATTAATACAGAGTCGTTTTACTGTTATGTATGGTGTTTCCCCTTTTTCTGTGCATCCTATAGAACAAGAAGAGTGGAAAGCCTGGGCCTTTCCTGCTCTCGGGATCCCGAGATAAGACCATTAAGATGTGGGATGTCAGTACTGGCATGTGCCTTATGACACTGGTAGGTCAACTGTGGCTCCTCAGTTCCTGCATGTTTTAACCCAAAATATTGCCATTTATAGCAGTGTAAGAACTTGATACTAGACTGTTTACTGATCACAAGCTGAAGGATACACATTCATAAATCACATGCATTTTTTGTATGATGATACTCCACTCACATGAAGTGTTTTTAAATGTATTTATACGGGTGAACTCTCCTCCTTCTCTTCCTGTCTTAGGTTGGCCATGATAACTGGGTGCGTGGAATTCTCTTCCACCCAGGAGGAAAGTTCATTGTGAGCTGTGCAGATGATAAGACCCTGCGCATCTGGGACTATAAAAACAAGCGTTGTATGAAGACCCTGAGTGCCCACGAACACTTTGTTACCTCTCTGGGTAAGGGAGAAAATGTGCCATTGCCTAGTGACACCAAAATGCCAAGACAAGACCATGTCAGTGTGACTTCCCTACATAATCCTGTTTAAAACTGTGCCTCGGAGATGTTATTGATCAGAGATTTGTATCTTTGTTGACACAATGCACCATCTGTGAAACATGCAGTCACTGTACCCTCGGTACTGTAATGGGTTTAGCAGCAATCATTTGCTTTGGTTTCCAATTTTAGTGAGTTTGTACTATTGTAACAAACACTTCTGGTATTTTCAAAAAAATGTATACTGTTTTTTGGTTTTTTTGGGGTTTTGGGGTTTTTTTGTGCTTTTTTTTTCTACAAAACTTACCAGTGTCATTTATTTCTTCCCACAGATTTCCACAAGACGTCCCCCTATGTGGTGACAGGAAGTGTAGATCAAACAGTTAAAGTTTGGGAATGCCGCTGATCTCCCTTTGGCAGGCCCGGTCGCCCTTTTCCCTTCCTCTATGCCATCACTCTACCCTGCCCTGACACTTGTCCTTCAGGATGCACTCATCACCATGCCTACCACCCCATCCAGCTCTCTGCTAATACCTATTGTCCTTTTATGTAAATTATTCTGGATGTAGTTTGAGCTTATTAAATGTTACACAAGACACCCTCACAAGGAGAGGAAAAAGTAAGAAAAAAAGAAAAATTTATTCTTGCATGGTGAATCCAAAAGTTGTATACTGGAAAAAAAAAAAAAAAAAATGCTTACCATTGTGTAGAAGTTACCTTTAAGGGTTAAAGAGCACTGGTGGTGCTCAGGCATCGAGCATCTTGTTACAGAAGACAGAAGGATCCTGTCTAGGGAATTCAACTACAGGGCACTTAAAATACAGCCGGTCTAAGTTTTCGTTTTATTTGTTTTGTTGTTTTTTTCCCTTTCACCATTGACCAGCAAACAGCTTGGACCTCCATGGATTACTATATGACACCTCGTTGCATGTGCTTCCCCCCGCCCCACTCCCACTTTCTGTTAACCCAATGAGAGTAGGACTGGATACACTAATCTTTCTTCACACAACCCCTGAAGGCCTACATTTTATGCATTTGTAGGTGCCAAATGCAGTGTAATAATCATAAAATCTAGACTGGAGGTATTTTAATGGATGTAGGAAATGTCACATTATACTCATGCATTACCAGGGAGGTATATGGCATGGATGCTCTTGCCTCTGGTTTTTCCTGTTTTTTTTCCCCCTGAATATTAGAATTGAGTCTGACCTGAGCTGTAGCCTGTTAAGACCACCTGCAAAGACAAGTTTGGCATAATCTGCCATGCCAGGTTAACTTTACAATGGATTCAGTTTTTCAAGACCCAGTGACTTGTCAGCGAACATTGTCCACAACATCAGTCAGATCAGATGCCCTGTGAGAAACAATAGGCAAGATGAAATGATAATGAGACTAATCAACAGTATGACCGGAACCGGCTTGTTTAAGTGCACTTGTTGAAGGAGGTACATGGCGTGTGCAAAGCAGGGTTTATTCTTTGGTTCATTTTTTGTTGTCCATTTTATGTCGCCTTTTTTAATCAATCCCCCTTTTTTTTTTATTTTACAACAATTTTCCTGACTTGATTGATTAGAAAACACCACTTTCATTCAGATGCTTATGCCAAATAGGCTAATGCACATTCACCTTCCTGTGGACTATGTAATTAATTAAGTAAAACAAAGTTTTATTAGGAGCTGTGCGTTCCACTATGTTAAAAAGCAGCCGTCCCCATAGTCAGTCCCACCACCACAGATGGCCTTTAAGAAGACTAACCCTAAACATCAGCTCACTTGACTTTTCTATCCAGGATAAGCATCATCTTTAACAGCCTTTGGCAATTTTCAAACAATATTTAATTTACTATGTTTTTACATACTCCCTCGCTCGACAAATTGTTGACTGCATGATCATGGCTGTGGTGTGTCTGTCTGCAGTTCTGCTGGGGGTGTTGCAACTGAAGAAGGTTTTCTCAGTGGTTCTGCTCTGTCATTGTACTAGATAAGATATCTAGACAGGCTCTCTCAAATCAGGGAGGTTGTACACTTTGCAGATGAAATTTCTTGGACAGACCTACAGAGTCTGAGTTGTATGCGGTAATGGGAAGATGCCTCGGAGGTAGATCAACAAGTGCAATAACTCTAGGCTGCTCCATGTTAACTGTTGACAGAAAGGTATGTATGTATGTCTGTATGTGTCTTGTGCGCACACTACGAACACATTAGTGAGGGGAAAAAGCCTCCTTTGTGTTGAGATGACCCTGAAGGGTAAGCATCGAATATTGATGTGGATTGAAAACCCCTCTCCAAGTTAACGATAGGATGGAGAGGCAGCTTTTAGCAAACTTTAAGGGGGCTGTGTCAGTGGTGCACTCTGCTGTAACTGTTTCTAACAGTTGTGTGCATAGGCCTAGCCTCTGCTATTCCAAAGCTGAGTGTGTAGTTTCAATGGACGTGTGAAAGGATATTAGAGCTTCTCTGTATGTGCAGTAGCTTTGTGCATCCAGTAAAGCTCAAAGTCCTGTTGTTTGCTTTCTATGCCTTGTTAATATACTGAAGTCCCCTTGGCGTAAAGAACTTCATTCTGCTTTTTGTGATCTCACTGTTCACACATGCACACACTCACACATACAAAATATAAATTGTGTACCAATATATCTGGATGTCATTGTTTGCAACATGATTAAGAGTAATAAACCTGTAAATATAAATAAGTCGCTTTGTATGTCTTATTTTATTGTAACGTCTTTTCTAAAAAACGGTTTTGTTTGTGCATGCAGGCTCAAACATGCTGAGGATTATTGCATAAGACCTGTTAAGGTTTTAGTTTTTAACTGTCTTGAATTATAAAGCCTTAAAGCCACACAGGGCATGACTTTTGTAAACATGCTGCCAAAGTCTAATGCATTTTTGTGTCTTCAAGAATAGGAAGAACCCCTCTGGTGTATTTTGAAGTAAAAGGTGCTTTGTGATGCATACTTTTCCCCCAACTATTTTTACTGACTGTGTTGGGAACAAAGGCTGGCCTGTGTGGTTCACGTATGCAAAAACGTAACGCTGGCTTTACACAAAACATCAAAACTTGCTGAGTATGGGCCTTACGTAGCTGCAGACCAGTCAGAGTGCCCTTGTTAACCCACTGCTGAAAGCACATACAATTGAAATAGAAGTTTCAGAACTGAACCCCTGAGGAATGGAAGAAGGTGGCCTGATCAGATGGAAAATGTTGGCCAGGTGCTCTAATGGTTGTGTAATAAATTCTAGATATTAGATAGATGACACAGATGGAAAATAATAATAGAGATTTGCAATGAGGAATACATAATCTGACACATCTAGTAAATCTAGTTTAAATGTAAGAATGTTTCATGGGTATGTGAACTTCACAAACTGGATATGGAAACAACAAATAATTTACATTTATTTTCAACTTTCAGTGCTTTCAGATGCATCAAAGTTTCTGGAGTTGGTTATGGTACCAGCTGATGTGCAGACAGTAGTGCTTTGGTTTGGCTGAATGGCCACATGATTGTCTCCCAGGGCGGCAAGCTGAGTTGCTATCTGTGACAGAAGGGTATAAAAAGAATGCAGTGATACAGCCCCCATCACCCCAGAATCTGGCCCAGGTCCTTTGAAAGAAAGGCCAGACACATGATCAGTTGCTTTCATCTTTATGGTGAAAAGAAAAGAAAAAAAAAATTTTAAAAATATGCGTCTAGTAACAAAAGACTTTTCACCACAGGAAGTGGCTCATGGATTTCTCTGATATCAGAAATCACGTGTACCAATCAAGAGGAGTAAATAACATCATTATCTCATCACACTGGAACATGTCAAGTGTGGCACATGTAGAACATGATCCAATGCTTCCAACGGTTTGGATGGCATCACCAAGACCAGGGCTATTCAACTACAATAGCAAGTGGGCCGTATACGAAAGTCACTGGTGGGTCGGGGGCCACAGAATATCGTGCTGTCTGTGGGGGGTGGTCTAGCAACGGTTCTAAACGAGAACTCTGACCGTTAAAGTTGTTAGAGTAGATACATCACGAGCTAAAACTACAAAGATTGTCTCCTGGCTGTGTGTGATTTCCCCCTGGCTGAGTGTGTGGCCGGATTCTCTTTCGTTACCGGCAGGTATCCTCTGCATTAGGTAACACACCCATTTTTGGACAAATCCCGCCTCTTTCGGCTGCGATTGGCTAATAATATGGCAACTTCTGTGCGCGGATTGGCCAATCTTGGCTAAAGTAGCGGGGGACTACCAGCCAATCATCATTCAAAACCCATTGTTTTATTATATCACAGGAATCACTCACTGATTTCCTGACAGTCAAATAGGCCTGACCTAGACTGTGAACACACACACACACACACACACTAACCAGAGGGGGGCTAAGACTGTTACTCAATAATGCATCTCTGCCCACTGCATCAGACACACTTATCCACCAGTCACCGCCTTTCAGTGTTCTGTATCCTGGCAACAGCAACCGTGTGTATGTGTGCGCACATCATCTGAAGCAGGCAAAGCACAAGGACCACTGGCCTACATCTTTTTTTTAAAAAAATCATTAACGTTAGAATAAATACAAATGAAATGAATAGATCTGTGTAAATACGATGAAACACTTCACTACTATTTCTCCTGAACACCTCTAGATCTCCTCAGAGAACCTACCTGTGGAGACAAAGGAGAGATGGCAATGGAGTCTTTAACAAAAAGTGAGAGGATGCCTGAGGATTGGAGAGGTATTCTGGTACTGATTTTAAGAATAAGGGTGATGTGCAGTGAAGAGAGCACAGGGAGCCAGGTGATAGAAGAAAGAGGAGAGAGAGCTAGTGTGATTGTTGCTTTGAGTGGAGAAGGTCAGAAGAAGCTGCACTGTGACTTTGGGGATTTAAGGAAAGTGTATGACAGGTGGCGAGAGAGAAAGTGTGGTAATGCATGAGGAAGTCGGGAGTGGCAGAGAGGTATGTGAGTGGTGCAGGGTGTGTATAAGAACAGGGTGGTGAGGTGTGAGGTAGGAGCAACAGGGCTCAAGGTGAAGGTGGCATTAAATTACATTACATTAATTTCATCTACATTACATGCAGATGCTTTTTACAATTTAAGGAAACACTCAAGTTTCAGGACAGTGTGAGGCGATTTCTGTCTGTTAAAATATTTTATGTAGGGAGCAGTGCAAGAAGTGGAAATGCTCTCCCAATAGAATTATAATTTTTGAGCCATTTCTTGTCTGCAATGGTGATGGAGAAGTTGTCGGACAAGATCAGTCGTGAGTCTCCATGTTTGTGAATAAGATCTGTGGTGAGGTTAGGGACCAGGGTCAGGAGAGTCTGGAGAGGTGGAGCTGTGCACTGGAGAGAAGAGGAATGAATGGAAGAGCAAGATGGAATGAACAAGAGCAAGGACAGTGAAATGGTGAGAATGCAGATAGTAGCAATGGTGGACAGGCGGAGCTGGAATCTCAGTGCATTCAGTTGTTTTGGACATTTGAGGAGGATTTACAGCTGTATAAAGACCACTACAAAAATGTTCAGTTTCTCAGGTTTTATCTTTTGTTGGTGCAAGTATTGAACTGATCAGCATTGCTGACAATGTTTCTCCTCATTTCCAAGTAAAACTATTGTTCTTTAAAGCATACATTTATCCTTTATGACAAAAACATCAAAATAAGAAAAATGCAGCGTTTACAAAACTTGAATTAAAGAAAACAAATCTCTTGTTCACTCTTGAACAAAATGGCAATAATGAGCTTAGAGGAACCTCTAGTAGTGTTTCACCATCCAACTGGTCTCTGTGTGAGAGGAGAGAGTCGATTACAGCAGTGTTTAAATAAGATGTGATTCAGCTGATCACTAATCAGTCCCTCATAAAGTAGAATGAGATGCTTTTATAGGATTTTAACAGGTACTGGCATGGAATGGTTGTGGTACTCATAGAGATGCTGATTTAAAAATAAACTGCAGTGGTCTCTAATATTTCCAGCTGTATGTTGGAATGATGCTGACGCTGGAGCAGCCCAGGCAAAATCACATTTATCATTGTATCAATGTAACATTTATCAGTGTAATGCCAGGTAGTTGGCATAACAAAGAAAGATGCAGAAGACAGGAAGAAATGCTAACAGATGATCCGCCGTGACAGCTCGCAACGGAACTAGCAGAAAAATAGGATTAACACAGTAAATGAGGATTTAATGTCACAGTGTTCAAATGGCCATGTGTATCTCTTGTAGTTACCACCATATACCTTTTTACCACCGCATACCTTGGTTCTTCTAACTATTATTGCTTTCATGTTTGTTTGTGATTATTCTAATGTTAACTAGTGTTTTAAACTGTATGTCTGAACCAAGAACTATTTAGGATATCTTTATTTTTTAAGACTGTATGTGTAATCATTTCGAGAATAAATTATTACACAGAAACACATTTAGAAAAACATAGTCAACAAACATCTACATATACTCAATGTTTTCTTTATGGATGGCTTATCCCATTGAACCTTGGGCATATTATGCAGTTATTAATCTAGGCTAAGACTGTTCAGTAACAGCTATTACATATTTAGTAACTACTGTGAAACTAATATGTAAGTAATGTATGAGACTGTGGACTGACGAACTGAAATGTGGGCCACTGATTTTCACTATTTTTCAGGGATACACTGAACATTCCCTGGTGTACTTTTATGTTTTTTTGAACTGCTAACCATTTTAATGGGGCAGCTTTTTAAATCAGGTTTTTGATGGTTTAGATATAAGGGTTGAAGTAAAATTTGAATGGGTCACCTGGAGAGGGTTAATTATGTTAATAATTTGTTATATTGGTTTTGAAAAAGACATCATTATTGTTGTAGCATTAATGTTATTGAACACGTAGTAAAGATGCACAAAGGTGAGATTTTCTTGATAAACTGTTTTATCTCTATCATTGTATGGAAAACCAGGAAACAGCTGCTCCTTGGTTCTTGATGTCATATGTGTGGTATGATTGTATGGTAAAGTCTTTAAAGACTTCATTAATAAAGAATCAGGTGATATTCTGATGTATTGTGATTGTATATTAGAGACAATTAATGCTAAAACTACAAAACTAAGTGAATTGACCTAATTATAAGAGATTAGTCACATTGTGAACACTCATCAGTCAAATAAATAAATAAATAAATAAATAAATAAATAAAAAGGACTCCACCACCTCCCAAATCCCAATTAATACCTTGATATTAGATGAACAACAGTGATATTTTTCAGCAGTTCAAACTAATCTAGATAGATCTAGATAGACCTAAAGAATATTTGGAGTGATGTCCTTCTATTTCTTCATTCAAGAAGCAGAACTGATTCAGAGAGTGGCATGAGAAAATAAAGACCTTTCTTTAGCATTCAGACTGAATGTGCTTAGATTTAGTTCTTCACATGACAGCTGATCTCAAGCACACTTTTACTCTAAGTCGAATGCAGAGAGACTGCATGTCCTCATGTTTGTAGGCATGTGCTTGCCTGAAATAAAGATATAGATACAGGAGTTTCCTCCTTAGATAAGAGCCTCTCCTTTTCTATAAAGGCTTTACACCAGATGATGGAACACTGTGGTGAGATTGCACCACAGGAACGTCAGTAAAATCAGGTACTGATGCTGGCTGATTAGTTTTGGATCACAAGACGTTCTATTTTCAATGCACCCCAAAGGTATTGGGATGAGTTGGAACTCTATTAGTACAAAGGAATAGCTCTATTAGTATAAAATCCCCACATCAAAGGTTCAGAGCACCCTATTCTATTAGTGGCACTTTTCTATAGATATTACTCTCTATAGAAGCTGTTTGTGTACAACTGAATTGGGACAGCAATGGCAGCACCTTGAAGAAGCTGAATTTGCTCATTAGATAAGGTGTTTTGATACAAGAGTATGTAACTCCTCAACTGTGGGCCTTATGTATGGTGCTAATGACTTCTGTGACAGCCAAAACCAGAAGAAACATTTTGAGGGTGCACCCTCTAGTGGAAGCTACTGCATAAAAAACCTGCATTACATCATCTACAACTGTGCCACAGGCTGTGACAATGCAGGCAGCGTGGCACAGGGTATGCAGGCTTTTACTGTAGTACTAAAAACACACACCCTCTTCAACTCAGAGCGTGTATTTGTAACCGATGTGCTCCAGACCGATGTGGACTGTGATTAGTCACTTCAAAATTGATATATATTCTCATTCATAACTAGTCTTCTCCCCAATGGATCATTTTATAATGGGCTGGGAAGTTTATAATAAAGCATATTTAACTGCATCATGTTTTTTTTTTTAGGCTGACCAGAGGTAGCACCTTGACCCAAAAATCTGGATGTCTGTTCTGTTTCAGATTCCCAAATATCTGGATGAGGCTTGAGTTTGGCCTTGTTGTCTGTCTCAGGTGAGCTATAAAAACAAACAAAAAACAACCAGATCAACAACAATAATAGTAATAATGCTAATTATACAATTTTTACTTGCATCGCATAATTCCAGTGCTCAAGGTCATTGTACACAGTTTCAAAATCAGAGCCCAACCACAATACATAAGAATATCACAAAGCCAGATAAAACGACTGGGGAACATCTTCCGTTCTGCTATTCAACAAGACTGCGGGGCTGGGCTCTGTCGGAAAAGGTACAAGATCTCACCACATGAGGGAGTATTAGACTCATGTTTACAAAAAACATGCAAGGAATGTATTTCTACAGGCCATACAAGAGCGTTGCTAACATACAGATACATAAATCTTCATTTGTCTATTATCTCACATGCTAGAAGACAGTTGGCATGTGCCTCTCTGCGTATGGAATTCCATGCAGACAGGACTGGGACAAAAAATCTTACCGGGCAATTTGAGACCGGCCCACCCGGGGGGCGGTGCTAACGGGAATAAGCGCCGGTGTCCCTCTCGATATCACTCTTTCTGGGGCAGGGCGGGGCGGTGCTGAGGGGATTCCGCGCCCGCCCAAATTTACCTGTCCAGAACTGCATGCAGATATAGAAAATAGGCATGCGTACACCTGTGGTCAAGTTATTTTTGAACGGGATCCTGTCCCTGCAATGTTAATGCTTAGAGCAATCACATCTGTATCGCACACATTTATCTGTTCGTAAAATTATATGAAAATAGGGGTGCAATCATATAAGCCAGCAGTGTCTAATCTTATACTTATGTTTCATAAATACGTTTCAATGCAAATATCCCACTTGTGGAACTAATAAAGGTTGATCTTATCTTATATGAAAAGGACAAGTGTGACATTAGCAAACATCGGCTAGCCTTTGGCTTTCCAGTTTGTAGTTACCATAAGATAAAACCTTACCTATAACTATACTTATAGTTATAATTAAATATTCATACCATTGAATTTATACTTGCTAATTGGTTTATTATTTGGTAGCCCTTTGGACAAACAAAACAAACTTAGTTATGCTTAAATTATACTTAAGATATCATAGTGAGAAATAGGCGCGCAGTTTAAAAAGTTAAGCAATCAATTTCCTCATCCCATATTTGTCCCATAGCTTTCTAATGGCACTTTTCAACCGGCACAAGGAACCTAAGCTGTACTCAAACTGCATGATGGCAGGGCTGAAAGTGGGTCGGAGCCGCTTTCAGATTGATTCAAACATTATATCAAAACTTGAATTTTTGCATAGTTTTTGTCACGGTCTGCACAAAGATAAAAAGGAAGGAAGTTGATGAAGTACAAGCACCACTGTCTGGACTGAAAATACATTTCATTGGGAGTTATATGACAAATTTGTCTTGAACACTGTGAGAAGCACCCTATTCTATTAGTAGGCAGCACCTTGAAGAAGCTGAATTTGCTAATTAGAAAAGGTGTTTTGATACAAAGTGTAACTCCTCAACTGTGGGCCTTGTGTATGGCGCTAATGACTTCTGTGACAGCCAAAACCAGAAGGAATGCACCCTCTAGTGGAAGCTATTGCATAAAAAACTGCTATGACAAATGTATTTTGAACACTGTGAGAAATGTGGAGGTGTACAAGAACAACACTAACAAGTATGCTGGGTTAGGTTTTTCATCACGCAGCTAAAGAATGCTGAGGTTTTACCCAGCATTAAATTTCAAGGTGACAACCTCGAATGACTCGAGCCTGGTGAGTCAACTTTATGATTTTGGTGAGATGAGAAAATTAGACTCTCAAGACAGGTCAAGGTCAGGGTGAGTGACTCCTCATGACTCTACTCAGCTCCATTTCTAGATTCTGCTAAGGCAGAGTGGGATGAGATCAGCAGAGATTAAACAAATGAACAGAAGTGCTTGTTTGCAAACAGTCCTGCTGCAGTAAACTGCATATTAGGAGTTATGATAATGTAAGGAACAGGCCCCTATTCACATGCATAGAGAATCACCCAAAAATGTTACTTGTTTGTATTTTGTTAATTGCAGTACACGAAAACAATGAATGCAAACAAAGGCAGCCTAGGAATTCAAATACAGATGTCAGACAACCATCATCAATCAGAAAAACACATGAAAAAACAGTGACAGGTTTCTAATCCGTTAAACTTAACCCTAACCAAATTTAATTTATAAATACAGGCCATACTTTTTTTTTATTTACTTTTGTGAATATGTATTTTGACCACTGGTATTACAGGGTTAAAATGTTTGCCTGTGTTAAAAAATTGAATTTGCTATCTTACAGTAATGCTTAATTACCAAAATCAACAAAATCCTTGATAATGCGGAATTATACTGATTACATCTGCATAATTAACCGGATAAGATGTAAACATGGTATTAAATGGTTAATTGTAGACTAAACTTACTGTTTTTTTTGTTGGGGGGGTAGGTCAACATTTTATTTAATGTTTAAAACCTGTCATTATGTTAATAATGGTAAAATAGGATGATAAAATAGGGGAATCTGAAAATGAAAGTATTTTCTTTGGGCATTATGTTGCCATATAAAATTTCTTTCCCCATGTATATATCTTTTAAAAAATAATTATTTAATAAATTGAAATGTTTGTCTCATGTTTCATTAAAACAATATATAAGCCAACACATTGCTCACAATTTCTCATAATAGCCTGTGAGGGAGTTTCAGAGCCATTGAACTTTTCAGATGTCTGGTTCCTATCTCTACTTCTGTGGGGGAAAAAAATGTACTGAGTAGGTTTCTCTAGAATATTCCACATCAAAGTTCTCTTGAAGACTTTGTTTACATCTCAACCATTCATTATTCCAAAATTTTGAAAAGTCTGCAAAACTCCCCCTTTAATCCAGCTAAAGGGCGTCCCAGTGCCTTTATGGTGGTGTTTCTACTGACTGAGGGTCTGCGTTTACACTCATACGCCAGAGGGTTCTCTCAGAAATTCCAGGCTTCTGAGCCAAGTGTGTGTGTGTGTGTGTGTGCGTGTGCGTGTGCGTGTGTGTGATAGAGAGAGAGACACAGAGAGAGACACACAGAGAGAGAGGCAGCCACAGAGAGAGAGAGAGAGACCAAGAGAGAGAGAGAGACAGAGAGATAGAGATATAGAGAGAGATAGAGACAGAGAGAATGTGTATGTGATAGTGTGAGAGAGACTGTGTAAGCGTGTGTGTGTGTGTGTGTGTGTGTGTGTGTGTGTGTGTGTGTGTGTGTGTGTGTGTGTGTG
>JBBJLR010000024.1:3110083-3141190 GCA_037577145.1 Brachypetersius gabonensis
GTGTGCGTGTGGTCGTCTGCAAGGTCTTTGTTGTGGAGTCTGACAGCAGTTGGAAGGAAAGACCTGCGGAATCTGTCTGTCCCACATCGTGGGTGCAGCAGCCTGCCATTGACGGGGCTGCTCAGTGCAGTCAGAGTCTCCTGCATAGACTGGGAGATATTCTCCAACAGGGATGTATATACATTTCCAGCACCAGAACCTCAGTGATAAGCATACATATACGTATACACATATGTAAAGGTGAAGTGGCATTAGGCAGACACACTTATCCAGAACGACTTTCAGTCATTAGTTACAGGGACAGTCCTGAGAGTTAAGTGTCTTCCTCAAGGACACAATGGAAGAAAAAGAGAAAAAGGGGTGTTTGAACCTGCAACTTCACAGGCAAGTATTTTACCCTCTAGACTACTACCACTATTATGTACCACTATTATTACACACACATATATATTTATTTGTCCGGACGAGGATGTCACAGCTACATGTCACATCTACTTTCATGCATTTTAGTGCTAAATTAATAAGAAAAACATAATTTTCAAATTTTGTAACATAAAATGTTAATGTCAATTCAGCTACATTTCCATATAAAAATAACTACACATTTTTGGTACTGTCCAGAGAATACAAAGAGTACATCTTGCTACTGATTGGCGTAGGTGACGTATGTGCAGTCCAGAATTTCCCCCCTAGAGCACCTTGAGTGTTCTCGTGTTTTCGTTTTGTTCCTTTTAAAGCCCTTATTACTATACATTAAATTATTACTGTATTTACCCTACTTATACAAAAGAAAACGACAGGCATACCAAAGAAAACACCCGTGCATTAATTACAGTACAGTCTATACTAAGGTAACAACGGTATTTACATTTTCGCTCTGCAGGAGTTCAGTGTAAACTGTACAGTACGAATACGGGTTTTCATTTACACAAGGGTAATGAGTTAAAAATTAAATTAAAATGTTTGGGAAGCATTTCTGGGGACATTTTTAGGGTTTACACTATAAAAATTGTATATAAATATTATGTTATTTATAAAATTTACATAAACACATATGTATGTTCTGTATGTATGTATACACAGACAGTACATACATATGTGTTGGGAAGAATACAGTATTGGGAAGAATACTGTGGCTTTTATTGACAGGCAATAAAATTCCTACAGTTCTACATAGTAAAAATAATAAAAAAAGACTCTATAGTCATATTGTTGCATTTTTCCAGACCTTTTATTTGGTCTTGCAATGTTCCTGTGCGTGTTATCCTCCACCGTTGTCTGTACATCACTTTCCTAAAAGAACCAAAGATAAGCTGTAGTAAATTTTACACATTCTCCTTAATGAAACAAGCTGCATGCAGTTCAAATAAGCATTATTTCCTACCCAGTCAGTGCTTTTGGCACAACAGCCTCATGCGGTAGTTCTCATACAGTGTGTCCTGAGTGATGTCCTTCAGGTGGTGCATGTATGTGCACACCAGCATATTCCTCAAATGTACAAAGTCACAATGGGCAGGATTCTCCACTGGGTCAAATAAAAACAATTTTAGGGGGGTATGAGGACATGGGTTTCTCTCACTTTAGGTTGTGTCTAAAGTGAATGCTGCATGACTAAACTAAATTGCAGCCACTCAAGAAACGATTAACCATATTAGTAACTTGTATTAAAAAATATCAAAAAGGAAAAAATATGTAATCACATAAACTGTATATGCAATTGTACTTACCCTCCACAACACCCCATGGGTAAACACGAGCTCGAAATCTCTTGTCCTTGCCCTCCACTATTGTATCACTCCCAATTACTGCAAATGGCATGCGCATCTAAAACAGCACATTGATGTTTTGTTAAAACTATACAACAGCATTTTCATATCAAAACCTTTACTCTCTTAATATTTTATATTTTGTCTTCTAAATGTGTGACACTCTCAAATGAATGTAAGATTATATATTAATTATATATTATGAGATATATTAAGACTTCTTTAAATGGTTGTTTTTTTATTAGCATATGCAACATCCCATCTCACCTGTTTCTAATACATTTCTGAGCTACCTCAGCTCAGCTCATAGCATGCAGCAGCAACATTAACATACATAAAAATTCAGAAGTATTAGGTCTTGCTTTGACAGCATTGACAAATAACTAATATATGAAACTGTATGAAATGTTAAATTAAGAAAAATAGCAACAGAGCAGCACCAGTCATCAGTGGAAGGCTCTCAGGTCAATAAAAAAAAATAGTGCATTGAAGTGCATTTAAGATTTCAAATGTCAACACTGGTCCAAGAGATGCATCTCAAACATAAAATTTTCCTCACCTTCAGTTCCAAGTACTGCTTTTTAAAGAGCTCATCTTCATGTTGGTCACATTCTGGGATCTGATAGACCTTGATCCTATAATCGTCAAGATCATTCAAAATCTGAAGGGAGAAAGTGAAATATATAATCAGGCAAAAGAGTGCACACATTTTTGCCCAGGGCTTCTTTTATTTTTTTGGTTGATTCTTCTAAAACTGATTTTGAAAAACATTAGAGAAATGTACTCTCTCACCCTGGCCTTTATGTTTTGAATCTCTGAGGGGGTAAAGCAGTCTGCTTTAGCCACCAAGGGCACAATGTTGACCTTTTCATGAAGTGCCTTCAAAACCGTCACATCAATTGGTCTGAGGCTGTGATAACAGTGAAACCATGGTTACGTTAAGGCCCATATAATATTTATAATAAATTTTTTAAAAGCAATATTTATGCCTATAATATTATGGTGGTATATATACATACATATACATATGCACATATATATTTTTTTTAAATCTAGATTAATCTCACTGTAATCTTAGAATTAATATAGATTAGATATAGATCTAGATTAAAATGGCTCATTTGAATTCTGCTGAAGGTCTGAGCCCCCCCCCCCCCAAATGAGAGAGAAAAAAACCCCACGACTAGTCGACTTCTCTCCGGGGGTGTCGACTCTTAACATCAGACAGTGACATCTCACTACATATGAAATACCAATTCCTGGAGGGGGCATTGATATGTCTGGTGATATTGTGTTAATGACAGCTTAAAAAGATGAGGTGACTAGATTTTATGGGACTTGGAGGATACAATTGTTTTGAAAATATTATAAAAGTGCATTATTGGTTACCCGTGGCCATAAGGTGAGATGAAATAAAGGCAACAGTGCACTCGGTTGTCCTGAATGTTCGTCCGGTTCAGACTGAGCTCAGCCTTGTGAAACTGCTCAAACTGTTGGTCAATATAGCCCACTATTGCTTTCCAGCTGAAAGAACAAGCATGCACAGAGAACAGTTGTCTTGTTTTCCTACGCCGTTATCAGAGGTCAAAGGTCACTATAGATGAAGATGAATAAAAGGCTACTGCAGCCCCTAAATATCTTAACAGATCAAACATAACTCCACTCCATATGGAATGCCTCTGGTCTTCAGTCTGCAGTAATAAATTAAGTTTTATGTGAAAAGTCTAAAGTAAGAAAATTCATGTACTTGTTCTAAACTACCTGTTTCTGTCGTCTATAGTGTCTCCAAAACCTGGCGTGTCCACAATGTTGAGCCTTAGCTTAACTCCCTTTTCAACGAAGTCCACAGTCTTCTTTGTAATTGCTACAGTCTGATACACCCTTTCTGTACAAGAGCAAAACAGACGTTTTGCAGCTTTTCTGAACAATATTATAAAAGTGAAATTGCATACCTTTAAATGCTTACTCACGCCAAGCATTATACAGAGTCCTGTCCTTGTACAGATCTGTGAGGAAGAGGCTGTTGATAAGGGTGGACTTGCCTAGGCCAGATTCACCTCAAGAAAATAGTGGCAAAAAGAATGCTGAGACCTACATTAAGTTCAATGCATAGTTCCCCCAAAACACAGTTCTTTGCTGCCAATAATAAACTCTACAGCTGCTGAAGTTCAAAGGCCAAAGAGTGAAACCAGATTATTAATTACAGAGAAAAACAATCATTTGTGCTTTAAAATTGTTCTATACATAATCACTGCCTTAT
The DNA here is from genome assembly GCA_037577145.1 of Brachypetersius gabonensis. Taxonomy (NCBI): domain Eukaryota; kingdom Metazoa; phylum Chordata; class Actinopteri; order Characiformes; family Alestidae; genus Brachypetersius; species Brachypetersius gabonensis. The sequence continues at coordinate 3,114,110 of JBBJLR010000024.1, forward strand.
ATAGAATATAAATAAAGAATATAAATTGATTGTTATTTATGTTATGATACAATTAATTTAGTGCAAACAGGTAAAAGCACTATTGCTCTGACAACAGCCAGAGGATGATAATAAAAGCACCAAAAAGTCTCAAGCACCAAAAACGTAACAGAGTGCAGCACATCTCATAATTGACATAGATGGCTGGGATCACTTATTGTTTTATTAAGAATTACCAATAGTGTGCTTGAAACTAATAAATATATGAATGATCTCTTTGAGCTAGCTTCTATCTTTCCGTTTTGTAAGCATAAGCATTCTGAAATCTGCTATCTGAAATTTCAGCCCAGGAAAGACACAAAACAATGTGTCGTCCTGTTAGTGAGCTAACTCTATGCAGTGAAATTAAACTTACACAATCTTTATCACTGAGAAAACATTTATGCAATGACGAAGATAAAATAATTGAAAATACTTTAGCAGACATCTGCAAAATATGTTTTTTAACTGAGAGCTGAAGCTCTGTAGACGTGCGGCATGTTTGTGCATAGCTGCACTTCAGATCAGACATACAAGTATTAAAAGAAGCGAAAAAACAATGAGCAATAAATGAGAATGTGCACATTTTCTAAATGTATCTCTGGTTTTGACATGATTTTGATATGTAAAATTTTGAGTCGGTGTGAAAAGCCTTGGGCTTCGTCCCTGTGGTGCAAATGAAAACTGAAGATTACTGTAAAATGCACATGGTTTTAAAAAAGGAAGTGAAATAATTCAATATTATTTAGTTTAGATTTCTCAATGTTTTTCCATTTATTGCTCTACCCAAGTATAAGGATTCACTACCACTTCAAGCATGCCACATTTGGAGATAAGGATCACAGACAAACTATTAAATATGTATTAATTGTGTATTATGTGTAAACACCATGAAGCGTGAGAGCAGTAGATAAATTATTCAATTATAATAAAGCTTGTAGGTTCCATACAAAATAAGAGGCATCCAGATATGTTGACTTTGGTAAGGGCATCTCAAAATATTTAGTCAGGGATCATCTGCCAAAAAAATTTCAACCAGTCTTACCAACAACCATCAGGGTGAACTCAAATCTGGTTTTCATTGATTTCCACTGTATTTGATTTGGCAATGCAGCAAAACCAACATATTCCTTGTCTTGGTCCTGGGAGCAGAAAAGGGAGCAGAGCACCACACTCATACTACAAGCAAAATGGACAGTTTCTTACAAGATTTGGCAACAGCTTTGGTAAATTAGATGTGATTAAAGGTAAAACAGGCCTAATGTGATGTGAAGGTTTGACTTAGTTAGTCAATTAGAGAAAAGGGCTTTAGTGTACATTGTGAAAATGTATATATTCCTTTTTATATGTTTTTTTTATATTCTGAAAAGAGTTCATCCCTTTATAATGTGATGGTACCTCCAAGGAGTTATATGGGTCAAAGGGTCCCCAGACACTGGGGGGGCGAGAAGGGCATGACAGAGAGCTGGTCTCATAGTCATCTGGATCCTCAATCCCATCCCCCCTGTGAACAGGTAAAGGAACTGGATCCATTTTGGGAAGAGCATCCACCTCCCTCTCTTCTGATGGACCTTCAGGATATTGATCATCAGGAGGAAGCTCATCAAGAGAAGACTCCCTGTAAATGTTCTCCATCCCAAAATCACTTGTGTTGTCACTGTGCAAACTGTCAATCTGACAACAAAACTGTGTTTTAGATTAAACAACTGGGTAGGCTTGTACAATAATGCTTATCCATGTCTGATCAGGAAAAATCTCACATGTCCTACCTCATCATCTAAAGTAGAGGAGTGAGAAAGAGAAATACATAAATGAGCTTTTTTTTCTAGAAGACATGAACATAAACATAAATCACACCGCTAAACCACAAATATGGACCAGTGAAAGGACTTCAGCGACATAGAATCTTGTAAAAACAATACTGTATGAACAAAAGTATTGGGATGCCTGACCATTACACCAACACGGACTTTAATAACATTGCATTCAAATCCATAGACTTTAATATGGAACTCGTCCTTCCTTTACTGCTATATCAGCTTCCACAAGATTTTGAAGTTTCTGTGGGAATTTGTGTCCATTTATTCTGTAGAACATTCATGAGGTCAGGCACTCGTGTTGGACGAGAAAGCCTGGCTCGCCAAATCCGACCAGTCAAGTTCTTCCCCACTGAACTCCAGCCATGTCTTTGTAGCTGGCTGTGTGCACTGGGCCACTGCTGGAATAGAAAATGTTCTTCTCTAAACTGCTTCCACAAAGTTGGAAGATTGGCCTTCCCTGGAAATAAACGGGCTATGTGAATTCAGTAACCTAGAGGCGTGTCCCAATACTTTTGTCTATAAGAATATTTCCATATACAATGGAAGCAATTTCACTATATATTTTTATTTCACAATTACGACAATTTTCTCTAATAACATACTGAAGTTTTTTTTTATTTATTTAAATGTACCACTGTACATAAGACATTTCGTATGACTTTAATCTGAATTACTGTATTTCAACTTAAATACACACAGGACCGTACCCTTGGGCTAAATATTTTCATCAATACGCATATTTTGGTTATATTAACATGTTATATGCCCGAATTCCTTTGAAACTGTTGTTTTACACACAGAGTTGTGACTATACCGATGCTAAGGGAGGCTAGGTGCAGAGCTAAGAGTTTAACTGCAGTTTTACCGTTTTACTTAATTATAAGAAAAGCAAGTTTTGTTTGCTGGTCAGTATATCATAAATTATTTTAGATCTAAAATGCCTGAGAATACAAATAACGTTAGTTACTTACCGGTGGCTTCCATTGTGTACAAGTTAAATTTAATTAGTAACTGGTTGTGCTTGGATTCCGTATGACGCGTTCAGTTTAAATCATATCACAGCAAAACCAGCCGTATATGAACTATGAACAGGATCCGACACATGGACTGGAGTTAAATGTCTCAGACTCAGATTGACATACTGTTACGGTAAAAGTATTGGGACACCCGTCTTTATTAAATTCAGTGTTCCCTCATTGCCAGTGAAGGACATACAGTATATTTTAACAAATAATTTTTAAAAAAATCCCTCTTAAATGAAAACTGAGTTGCCAACAGAAGTATAAAAATGTACCAAGCAGTCAAGTAGAGGAAATAAAAACATCACAGAGAAAAATAATAAAATTACACTTTATTTATTTTTACATTTCTGAATAAATTTTTTTTTTTACATTTCTGATTATATTTTTCCCCTGTTGCCGTATGTAAATAAAACATTAATTTTTGTTATCATGGCAGAAGACCATTTGCATGTGGAGACTTCTTGTGGTTTTTCCAAAACGCTTTCTGTAGCTTACTCAGTTCTGGCATTAGAGGAAGTCCAATTTCCAAGTGCATCAGTAAGTTCTCCGTCAATTCTTCCAACCTCGCAAATGTGGGACTACACAGAAAAATCAATATGATTACGGTGCGATTTTAACAGGTGGTCACATGTGTATAAGAAGAAAAAACCTACCGTTTTTCAGACTCCATGTCGCAACAAAGAGCTGTCAGGGGAAAGAAGGAAGGTGGGCATTCACTGGAATGGTAGCGCTCCAGAAATTCATCCACGTCAAGGCCAAATTCCATAGTGCGAGGTAGATAGTCTGGATCAGCATAAACACGACCAATAATCTGGGGTAAAAAAAAAAAAGAATGTCAGTCCACAGTCTGGTTCTTTTTTGGATTTTTCCTGACTTTTTGGCCCAATTCCACACAATATCACAAACGCTGGGGGGAGGGGAGGCTTGCATGTGTTTCCTCTGAGTCGCGAGAAGTCAAGCACCACGTTGTTTCGATCTGCTGCTAACACAACATTATTGGACAGTTTAACATGCTTGGAGGAGAACTCTGATCAATTCTATTCCATTAGCTATCTGGTATCTGAGCTGGCTTGTTATCACACCTCTCCTACCAAGCCAGTGTGTGTTCTTCTCACTGGTGGAGATTGAACGTGATGAAAGGGCCAACACGTAGACAGCTTTGCCACTCAGGGGCTCTTCTATATGTCTTTTTAAATAGAAAGTGGTCTTAGTTATGCAAATACTATTTACCTCACAGAGAATGATTCCGAAAGAGAAGATGTCAACACGTTCATCATAGCTTACTCCTTTAAAACGATAAAGTATTAGAGATCAGATCAGGGTCACTGAGAATCTGTTCAGATAGATTTTTCATTAATGTATTTTTTTGTTCAGCTCAGTAACTCACCACGCATCATCTCTGGTGCCATCCAGTATGGACTCCCCACAACTGTATACCTCCTGTGTTTCTTCTTTGGTGTGGCCATTTGTGTAGGAGTAGAGTTTCGCCTTTTGGGTTTATCCTCCACCACCAGCCGGGCCAGCCCAAAGTCAGCCACCACTACTGTCTGATTCTGTGATGGGAGAGCAAAACTATGAAACAGGTATAATACATTTTATTTATAAGCGACTTTCTAGCACCCAAGGACTTCCGTACAAAAAGTGGAAGTAAATAAACAATAAAAAAACAAAAGCAATTAAACCTGTAAAATTGGACAATGCAAATCATTTAAAGACAATATACGAGCTTGAACAGGTGGGTTTTGAGTTTAGATTTAAAAAGAGACAGAAGACTTGTTTCTAAGGTGGTAATGAGTTCCGAAGTCAAGGAGCAGAGCGACTGAAAGCTCCCTATAGAGTTGCGACAGTCAGAGGGGATAGTCAGGTGAACTGAAGATGATCTGAGGGTACGGGAGGGAGTGGCAACATGAAGGCGGTCGGACAGGAGTGGAAGGGCGAAGTCGTGATTGGTCTCGAAGGTTAACAGAAAGATTTTGAATTCAATGTGGATCTTAACCGGGAGCCAGTGGAGCTGCTGTAAGGTGGGAGTGGTGTGGTAGTGTAGTGGTGGGATCTGATAATGATGTGGTCTGTGGTCAATCAGGTAAATTGCGAAGTTAGATTATTTCCATTAGTGACATCTCTTGATTTACACCAGATACAGAAACATTTAATCAATGGTCAAAAATACTCCTCAATAGACTTCTTGGTCACATAAACAGTTATATAAGTACAACTTGCAGTGAAATGTACCCAAAATCACACCTAAGGCTACATAACCTAGGATTACTTAGAGAGCCAACAAACAGACTAAAAATAAATAGGAAATAGAAAAATATTCTCTGTAATAAAGAATATAGACAAAAACAAAAAGTGTGCATGGTGAGGCAGAATGACAGTGAAATGACTATGTTGCGCAAATGTACATCTGAAGAGCATATTGTGCAAGTTGCAGCCATAACAGTAGCAGCCAAAATATAGCATCATAATTCATGTGTTCTGACCTCTTTGACAAGGCAGTTATGTGAGTTCAGATCTCGATGTATAACATTCATTGAGTGCAGGTAGGCCTATAAGAAGGGAACAGAACATGAGCAGAAAAATGCAATAAGTCAGTGATGTGCACATGCAAAGGTCTATATTGTTTGACTAGTTGGTTATTAATTCAGTATCTCTTTAGAAATTTGTGTGACATGAAGTATGTGTGAAGATGTTTAAGGTTTAAACAACCTCCATATACCAATTTAAGGGTCCTTTAAGATACCTTAAATGATTGGCACACAACTCTTCATACAGGGCTTCATACAGGGCCACCAGAAGGTATTCACATCCCTCTTCCACATTTTATTATTTTAAAGACATATTATACAACAGACTTGAATACAGTTTTCCCCTCAATGATCTACACACAGCACCCCAAAGTCAAAAGCAACTTTATAAAAATGTGCATTTTTTTTTTGCCAAAACCTTATTAACCCCAGTGTTTCATAAATAGTCACAGTCTCAGTCTCAGGTCTTTTCGGGTATGCCTCCACAAGTTTGGCATATCTTTTTTGGGGGATTTCCTTCCATTCTTTCCTGCATGTTTTCACTTTGCCATAATGCACTATTTTGTGTAGATTTTGTTAAAAAAAAAAAAGCTACACACAAATCCATCCCATCCATCCATTATCTACCCCTTATTCCTGCATTCAGGGTCCCAGCTGCAATGGGCGAAGGCGGGGTACACCCTGGACAGTTGCCAGCACGCCGCAGGGCCACATATAGAGACAGACAACCATTCACACTCACATTCACACCTATGGGCAATTTAGAGTGTTCAATTCACCTGTTCCCCAAAGCACGCATGTTTTTGGTGGTGGGAGGAAACCGGAGTCCCCGGAGGAAACACGGTTACAGGGAGAACATGCAAACTCCACACAGAAAGACCCTGCGCCCAACCCGGGAGTCAAACCCAGGACCTTCTCGCTGTGAGGCAACAGAGCTAACCCCTGTGCCACCGTGCCGCCCTGGCACACCAATCTATTTTAGAATAAGTCTGTAACGTAACAAAACGTGGAAGAAGTGGAGGGGTGTGAATACTTCCATCCCAAAAACTATCATTCTTTCCTGCAGAGAACCATTTTTAAGAAAAATATTCTTTTAAAATGGTTCTTTGAGAAATCAGACAGGTGAATATTCAGCAGCATGTCCAGCAGAGGAGTGTTGATGCAGATTGTTGCATTTACTTTATGTTGCTCGACTCAACACATGTCCCAGTATGTTCTGAATCATTCTGCTTGAATCACAAGACTTACCATTCCTGAAGAAATGTCCTTTGCATAGCTTACTCTACGGGTCCAGGGGTAATTGCTGTCCTATAGCACATAATAAAAGTAGTTACATGTATGTATATTATTCCATACTCTAACTCTAGAACATTTAAGAAGGCTGCCCAAAGTGTACCCCACAGTGTCATTCGATTTCACATCCAAGACCTTCTTTGACTCTAGATCCACACCCAGTAAGAGAACAGACATTTTATACAATACAGTAATCTGCAAAAGCTTAAAACACCCCTGGTCAAATGATATGCCTTGCTGGTTTGTAAAATGGTTTGTTGTTGAAGTAAAACATACATAACCTGGACAGTATCATTTTCTACACAGGTGAACCTGTATGTTTTCTTTTTTGCCAATATGTTATGCTTAGCAAATGAAAAGTAACTGTGCATTACAATGTGCAAAAGTATGTTTTCCCACCACTCCAACAATCTTTTGGCCAGCCAAGAAAAAAATTGTGGCGAACCTGACTTTGTGAACTAATGCTTCAGATAATGGTAAACTACTGTTACAAAAAACAGAAAGAAGGGAGAGGAGAAAGAAAAGGAAGATGGCGAAGTGGAGAAAGAAAAGCAAGATGGCGAAGTGGAGAAAGAAGAGGAAGATGACAAAGAGGAGAAAGAAGAGGAAGATGATGAAGAGGAGAAAGAAGAGGAAGATGGCGAAGTGGAGAAATAAGAGAAAGATGGCGAAGTGGAGAAAGAAGAAGCAGATCAAACCATTTTCTCTATTGTTTCTCTCAGTGTCCCTCCTGGCACATATTCAGAGATGAGGTTCAAGCGTTTTTCTTTGAATAGGATGCCAATGAACTTGAGGACATTTGGATGATCCAGGCAGCGCATCACTTTTACCTGGAATGAGATTTGTTCAAGTTTCAACTACACTAAAATAACTGTATGAACATGATTATTCATATTTCAGATATATTCATGCTTTATATAATTTATAAAATTTAATTTCAATTGAAATTTTACAACATTCAGGTTTTATAAGTCAGACACCTGTTGAAGAAAGTTATAGGGAACCATTCAAACCTCTTTGAGAAATGTCTGCTGAGTCTCCTCATCAAAACGAAGGAGCTCCTTCATCGCCATCACTTCACCCGTTTCCTTATGGATCACCTGACAACCAAAAGTAGAAACTCTCTTTACTGGAACACAAACTATTTTTATCCTTATTCTGCTTTAGTCGCACAGTCACAAATTACTCCAATAGTCACAGGTCCTCTTTACCTTAACAGCTTGTCCGAAGAAGCCCTTGCCCAAAACCTCTCCATATATGAGGTCGGAAGGGCGGAAATTGCGCTGTTTTCTATAAACAGGACTGATATGTAAAGATTCAGAGCGATTAATGTCTCTTCTGTGAGACAGCAGTGGCAGGTGGCCATAACCCTTCTCAATGCTGCAGCTACGCCTACAGGGAAACAGAAATGCATTTTGTCAGAGAAAAGATCATTGGATGTTGTAAATCATTTCATAGTTATAACATTCCATAGATCTTTTTGGGTAACGCAAGTTCATAATTTTCCTGTTAAAAATATCAGTAATGGAACTTATATCAGTATTGTAATAATAATTTTGATGACTAGAGCTATCTAAAGGCCAAACAATAAACATGAACTATAAAACAAACAGCTTACAGATCTTTGTCCCTTAAGGTGCAATTGCATAAATGTGCTTTAAATGTGAATTGAATTTGTTTTTCTACAGTACTGGGGATTATTTGTATATTTTCCTTTTGAATACTTAAGGCCTGGAATCAATTTAACTTAAAATAAAGAAAGAATGGGGTACTGTTGTGTTCCCCATCTAAAGGTACGCAGTCCTAATCAAAATTATTGACATTAATTCATACAGAACGTGTCTGGTGCGTGGTCGGGGACTGCAACTTTGTGGGAGGAAGATCTCTAGTTGTCCTGGATCCTCTTTGGACTCCTCTTTCAGGTCTTCCGGACTGCAGAGGCTATTAGGGATATGCTCAACAGTGAGTTTCAGACAGCGCCCACAGTCACGAATCATCGAGTCAATCTGTTGGGGAGTAAAGGTGTGTTAACATGTATCATGTTACCACTGGGCATAATTGTACACCTCACATGTATCATACCTCATTAGTTGGAATGCTTTGAACAGAGACTCCATTGATCTCAAGAACAGAGTCTCCAACATTAATCAGATGATTTATTTCAGGACTGAGGTCTGAGTCTAATCTGCAAGAGAGCACATGGTGAACGATTCAAAATGAGCCAGTGGTACAGTAACTGGTGTCTGCGGTTAGTATGGGATGGGCAGACTCACTGAGATACTTTGATAATGGGACCGTTTCCACTGACAGAGCACTGATCCTGAGTCAAGGAAAGACCTCGTCTGCCTTCTGCTGAAGGAGGGAACGACACCAGCGCCACTGTGTGAGAAAACTGGGAACATTCTGCCTGTGGATTCCTCGGTGAGGCACACTGATGGCAACAATGCCCACTACAAGAAAGGTAAATACATTCAGACAATTTGAAGAGATTTTTCATACACTGCAGTGAATGAGCTTGATAGAACAGCACCCTAATAACACTGTGGTTTCCAAACTAACCAGTATAGTTTGGAGTGCTCCACCAAAGCGTACGAATCCCCGTCGCCGATAAACATGCCACAGTTTTCACAGGCAAAGCACTCCGAATGATACTTGTGCTCTCCCGCCACCTGCAAGTGACAAAGATGCAAAAAAGCAGCGATTGTTTAGCATAATGCTAAACGAACGGATATAGGGGTCCAACAGGTGGGGGGCGGGAACACTGGTGACATCAGCATTTCAGATAAGAGCTGTAGCCACACAATGCATGGAAGGATGTGACTAAATGAGAGGAGGAGGAACCGTGTGTAATTTAAGATCAGGGGATTGTTCAACACAAATACTCCAAACCACTGCAAGCTTTGAAATGGAGTGCTCAGTCAACCCAATTTCAGCCTAATTAGAGTGGAGCCTTGATCATATGACTTCTCGGTACCTTTTTCGTCATATGATATATGCACTGGGTTGTCACTGAACATAAATGTGAGTCTTAAAAAGGGTAAGTTTACAAAACAAGAAAAACACATTCCAAGTTTCAATTGAAGTTTTTGTAGTATGTTTTGGGATATGGAGGATTAGAGGCAGACATACACAATATGGACAAAGGTATTGGGACTCCTGTTTTCAGGGTTTGGGCTAGGCCCCTTTCCCTGTTTGTGGACCCAGTTTGGTGAAGTACCTTTTCTATTCCAGCATGACTGTGTCCCAGTACACAAAGCAAGCTCCATAAAGACAAGTTTAGTGTTGAAGAACTTGACTCACCACACAGAGCCCTGACCTTTTAGGGGAATATTTAATTGCAATTATTCAGACTGTTTTGGTAAAGTGGGCCAGCACATCTTTTAGATTGAATTCTGAATATAGTGTGTCAGACATCCAGTTAATTGTAACTGGTCTTACTCATAGTTGACTGGGCATGTGAATTGGGTTAATCCCCCCAAAGATTTTATTCACTTACAAAAATACTTCATCCACAAAAAAAGAATTGGAAATCCTTTCTAATCCTTCTTTCCAGGTGAACTTTTCCTTACTTAACCAAACATGGAGGCCGATAGAGTTGTGTACGTTTTAGTATACATTCCCTCCTTTAATAAATGTGCTGCACGAACACTGAAAATTAACAATATTAAATATAAACCTCGTCATTTAACTTGAATTCTACTTTAAACACCAGTGTATTTTCACCAGCACGTTTTCAGGTTTCAGATATTCTGCTTGCTGCTTTTGTGAGGCAAAGCAATACAGATACATTTTTAAGCTACTCAGCATCGAAAAATCCCCTTAAATTCTGTTTTGTGCAGATCGTTTAATTCAACATAACAAGAGGCAGCAGGGAATTTACTGCACAGTGACACAGTTGTGAAGCAGCTTAGTTACAAAGTGCACTCACCATAATGACACCAGTGGTTATGATCTCTAAGCATCCTCGGCACTGCTCCCCAAAGCGAGCCCAGTAGTCTTTCTTACAAAAGAGCTGTCCATCTCTTTCATAGTACCAGTGAGAGAGCACACAGTTGCACTCACAGCACCTTTGGGTGGGGGAAATGTGGTTAGCGCTAGGTTGCAACATTATTAAGTAAAGTGGCCCCTTATAGTCATGCATAAACACACCACAGCACAAAGTGTGAACAGTGTGAAATTCTTTCTCTGCATTTAACCCATTCACCAAGTGAAGCAGTTGACAGGCAGGAACACACTGCCCAGGGAGTGGTGTGTGTTCCTCAGTGGTCCTGGGAATTGAGCCCACATCACCACATTGGCAAAACTGCCTAACCACTATGCCACCAGCTGCCCCAAAACAGGGTTGAAGACCCCATAAATCAACATAATTATCACAGTGTTGATACTCATTTAAGAATATTACTTAAGTAACTTAAATTTAAGTTTATCTTCAATTGAACTTACCATAGTTATTTCTACTGATAATAAAAGCATGACGTATTTCCATCTAAAGCATAGATTTTAGTTTAATTTCTGAGTAAAAGAGATGTTTTATCATGCTTTTAATTTAATTAAAAGTTATTGTAGCATGTACAGTGTTTGACCTTTTGTGTCACATTTTGTTATTTTCTGACTTTGAAACAAACAGAAGAGGCACTTGATGACTTTAGATTATTTCTTAAATTCTTACATAGCAAATATGTCATTTTTTCTAAGTACTATTATCAGTGAGTGCAATAATTGCTGACACAATATTTTTTTTTTAAAAATGCTGAGATGGTGAAAACACTAAAAATAAATGATGGTGGTTTTATGATTTTTTTTTCATTACTTAGTTATCTTCATTACTATTCAATTATACAATTAATGTTTTTACTCCAGTGTCATTGAAATTTTATACTTTTACTCAATACAAATTCTCATTAAAAATTGATTATTTTCTTTTTTTGTCATGCCAGTCAGTCCAGGTATGTTAATAAAAAAAAAAAAAACACACAATAATTTAACCATGTTTATGTCACTGTAAGAAGAAACTGTGCTAATGTGTGTTTCTTTTTGCTTTTATAAAATAAAATCGAATTACTTTCACTCAAGTTCAAATTCAAATGCTTTGCTTCATATTTTTAATTTGCTCGACTTCTAATTAACTAAGATTTTGACTGATTTTTCCAAGTATGGTTTCTCTGAATTGTTTGTCTATAATTATTTGTCTATATATTCTATTAATGGCTGTGAGGTTTATTATATAAAATAACAGCCACCATAACATAAGAATTCAATAATTCTGCACATCTGTACAAGACGTGTTTCCATGTATTGCACAGATGTTGTATTTCTTAGTCTGTCTCCCAACAGATACAAAACTGCATCACATAAAATATGTCTGAGTTTAAAAAAGTCGTATCTTGTATTCTCTCTGAAAGCTTGTGTTAAATGTCATCTGCCACTTCCCATTTCTGCTCATCTAACATAAACACTCAGGATTTCCTGCTAAAAGAAATGAAAGGGCAAAAAACAAACAACCAAAAAAACACCCCTATTTGAAGCTTAAATCCCAGCAAATATTTGATAATATCTCTACTGTGGCATGTTTTTGCCTCACAGTTGGAGTTCAGGAAAAAGAGGTGGAGACAAAACAAGATCAAAGCAAAACAATGTGTCTTTACTCTAAAAACATGTGAAACCTTTAGAGGAAAAAAAAATGAGTGAGTTGAAGAAAGTAAGAACATAGCAAGAATACAGTCAGTAAAATTCAACATAAATTATTTAAACCCACACGGTCCTAAAAATGTCTCTGGATTTTTTTTTAGGTTAAAACTGAAAGTGTAAACTAGGCCATTTCCCCCTTTTTGAGTTCAGTTCACGTAAACAACACTTTTGTATCTGTAACAATATTAGAACAACAACCTTTGGCAGGACTAATAAGCAACCAGTGAGTCCACATACCTTTCATTTACTCTTCTCCTGTAGTGCTGGTCCTGGTGGGACATGTGAGCATTTCAGTTAGACCTGCTGTTGGTCTGATCGCACTCTCGCTCTCACTCTCCCTCTCTCCCACTCTGTCTGTCTGTCTGTCTGCCTCTCTTTCTCTCTCTCTCTCTTCAGGGGAGGAGAGAAGCAAGGAAAAGGGAGGAGACAAAAGTCCAGCTGTAAGAGGAGAGAAATCCAATCGTGTCCAAATTCTAGGATATATCTTTTAGTATCTGCTGTTCCATGGGTTGCATAATGCAAGATGTTGCTTCGTGAGAGGTTTCTTTTTCTTTATGATGTTCTTGCTTTTGCCTGAAGAAGTAAGCTGTGAACTCAGTGACCAGTTCCCCTGTCTAACACTAACTTTAGCCTGCCCCCCCTCTCCCACACTGCTTTGGTCAGCATTACGTACTGTCGGGGGTGGCTAAAGTTACATTCCCACCTGATAGTCTTCCCGTCCCTGGCCTTCAAAAGTCACAGGAAAATGCAGATAGACCTGCTCACAAATCACTAAAAAGCACCTCTTGCTGTGTCAGGGAGGAGGAATTTCACAGGAATTTCACTCCAGCTGGAACAAGTTTAATGTACCAGTAGTCCTCAACCACAAGTAAACAATTTAATATTCTGCAAAACAAGTCAGACGTCTAGTAGTGAAACCATTTGACACTGAACATTTAGTATTTTGACTAAATAACCCTCTCAAACAATACAGGACTGCCCACAGTTTAGGGATTCGGAGCATAACAGTTTGCTTCTTTGTTGCTTAACCCACCCTCGACTCATTCATCTCATCTGTAGTTTCTAAAGAGTTTCTATAGTTTTTGCCTTTGTTCTTTAGAGGGCGGATCCATTGTCCTTCACTGGAAAAGTTGTTTGTTCAGTTAAAGGAAAAAGGCTCAAATCCTCCTTCTTTTGGACGCTAATTTTAATTTTAATTTCACTTTTATGTAGGAAATTCCTTCTTGAATTACCTAACATGGTGTGTGATACTCACTCTGCTCACTTTTTTTTAGCCTTTCAGTACTTTAGACACCCATTTATAATGGATAATTCTTCTTATGATTAGAAGAATAATTAATTTAGTCGGGCTAATTAATTCAGTTGTGTTCAGTGTCCATTTATGCATTAGAAATGAATACATTTTCTGATGTACATTTTTTTGTAAGGAAAATTAACAGACACACATCACTCCAAACATACCTCCAAAGATTTAGATCTGACCTAAATACATTTCATTAAGCTATCATTTCATGCAGATCTCTCTTTCTGTCTTTCTTTTGGAGTTCACTGTACAGTTCTCATGAAAGCCTGACAAGACCAGATTTTGTTCTGTTGAAGCTGCTCACACACAAGCCCAATCCCATTTGGCGCACTTTCAATCCTGCTGTCCTCATTTGTGTGAGCCTGCCAGGGCTATAAGGCCATAGATTGTCCCAGTTTTCATTTTGTCTTTCAGAGAGATGCAATTTGGACTTTGAAGTGGCCTCTCATTACAATCTAGGACCAAGCAGGGAGGAAGGGTATGTTTACAGCTGCAGCATGGCAGAGAAGAAGATATTCAGTGTTAACGAGTTAAAGTGCAGTTGTGAATAAATATATTGCTAAGATTACGCTTGTAATCTAAATTGTGCCAAAGGATATTAGCAAATTAGATGAATAAAAAAAGAAATATGATCAATATGTCAGCCCCAAATGTGTGTATTTTTATAGAATCCTTGAAAGTAGACATAGAAGAACGACCACAGGGTTTAGGGCATCTTTTGGGACAGGCGTGTGTTTAGCATGTGTTTAGGTCACTCCTGTATACCACTGTGAAACTTGGTTGTCAAATTAATGTGTATTTTCATGAATGACCATATTGCACAATGGGATGGACTTTCCACTAAACTGAGCAGGTTCAGCCTTAACACCCCTCTTGTGAACTGGTTTTGGACTGAAAGGTATCAGTTATTCTGTATAGGGACCAACACCTCCAGCACCATGACACTAAGCGCAAGAGCACCACAGGGCTGTGTCCTCGGCCCCCAGCTCCTCATGCTCCAGATGAGATGATGGAGGTGGGTCTCATCAGGAATAATGTCTCAGTGTCTACACAGAGGAGGTGACAAGACTGGCTGCATGGTGTAAGAACAAAAATCTCTCTCTCAATGTCAATAAGACAATGGTCAGGTGTGATGGACTTGTGTCCCAAAACTTTTGTCCTTGATATGTACGTGTGATGTAATATTATTAATTCTGAAAGGTTCACATTCCCTTCCCACTAGTGTTATGCTTAGTCTCTACTTACTGTAGAGACTGCTATACAGTCTATTTATAGAAAATAACTGCATTCTGAAATATTTGGCCAGAGTAGTACAGTCCAGCCATTACAATATGCAAGGGACAGAGATGATCCGTTCACAATTTTGATTACAATATTCATTTATTTGACCTGTTTTTCTATATTACGTTTTTATACCTGTTATTAGTTTCAATTTGCATAAGGATTTTGTGTTATTTTGTGTTTATTTTGAATTTAGAGACATTATAAAAGAGCAGAAAAAGATTGTACACTCTACAAATTTCAATTTAGAACCGTCATTTTGTAATTATTTTGCTATTATATGTTTAGTGAGGCCTGAGAATAACATGACGAGCATTGGGAAAAAAGACAAAAAAATTCATTTGTAATTTATTTAATGAAACAAAAAATCGATCAGGAAAAAAATCCTAAAAAACATACATTATTTTCAAAAAGGTACAAATCTGATCTTAAGCGACATTCAAAGTAACAACAGCACACAGTGAAAATCAACAAGTAAACACAGCAGATCTGTTTGGTAATGGAGTCATTGGCTGCATCGTCATCTCCATGATTTCAGGTCACATTTGAATGCAAATATTCATGTGTACAAATATAGATACACAATTCACAAACTTTAAAACACCCTGGAAATTGCACATACAGGAAACAGTAAAGAATATAAGCTTAAACACGAGCAAGGTTAAATATATTTTTAATTTAATTACAGCTAAGTAAAGACTTTTGAAACTAGATATAATTTATATCAGATACAAGCCGAGAAGTGCTTTAAGCTCCTAACGTATCATGGCCACTTGGAATCCTCAGTACTTTGTAAATACAATGTTTACAGCAGAAATACAAACATTTAAAGGTGATAAAACATGTGTTCAAAACATACACAGTGTCTGGGTTTCAACAGCTCGGATGAACAAGTCGCAGCCTACATGCACTCGTGAATAACTGTAAGACCCTTACCCCATGACAACAAAAGAGTGTTAGGCAGTGTCAAAAGGAAAAAGCAAGTATTCTCAAGGGGAGCAGATGAGGAGTATGGGGGAAGGTGGTCTGAACCACCTAGCTTAATGACAAATGCATCTCATTATCACAGTTCATCTCAGTAGCAGCAACATGTCCCCAGACAATGCACCTTAATGTGCAGTTAAGGAAATGAAAGTGTAACTGAGCAGAAAACAAGCCAAAGGCCAACAAAGATCTGCAGAGACAGCCATGGAGTTAAACACGAAAGTGGTGCTAAGTGTAAGAACATTCAAACCAAGAGTTCATTGAAAGCCATCAGAACGTTTAACTGGGTTCGATAAAGCATCCTTATACTTGACTTGTGTGAGACACTATTTTGTGGACACTATTTTGTAACATTTTACTAAGCTTTGCTTGGTGAAGGTAATGATTATATATGTAACCACAACAAGTACTGCTTGAATGCATAAACGCGTTTTTGATTAAAAGGTTCCTCTCAATAAAGGAGAAGCGTTTGTATCTTTAAAAGAATGTTTTAAAAAGGGTTCTACGTGGTGCCAGTAAGGGTTCCACTAGTGAAAGCCAGCCTATGCAGAACCCATTTTTTCATACAGTGTACTTGAGAGTGAGATGTTGACGAGGTTTTTCGCTCCCTCGTCTGGTAAAAGTCTGTGTAAATTAATCAGGGAGGGAGGCTCACACTGTGCCATGAGTGTATGGAGGAGTTCACACTGCACACTTTAGAACAAACCTATTCTTGTAGCTGATAAAAAGTTCTCGTTAAAGTAAGTTTCAACACATCTCTCTCTCATGATTTTAGTTCCCCACTACCGATGCAAAAGTAGAATCTAGACTAGGCAGTAGCACCACTGGTTTATGAGGTCACTTCTCTTTCTTCCGGCTCTCACTTCCTCCTCCTCCTCACACAGTATTTCCCTTGGCACCCAGCACCCCCTGCAGTCAAATGAAACGTTGAGGTGACCATATGGAAACGTTCTTTCATGCATAGTAAACTAAAGTGGCCTCCAAAATAGACAGAATATTCTGAAAAAAATTTTATCAAACAAATCATGAGAATTCCCTTCAATCATACAATTATAAATATGCACAATACCTCGAAAACCTCCCAGGGCCCCTTGAAGAGCTGCATATTTGGCTGCTTTGGCTTTAAAAAGCATAGACAGGACAAAAAACATGATTTACTAAAGAACATTTGAATCATCAACATAAGAATCAAGTCAAATGTTCAAACTCAAAAATAAAGAAAAAAAAATCTTCCAAAATGTTTTGCCTCCTCTAGCATAACATGACAATCTACAATATAGATTATATGCACAGCTATGTTTCACACATTTCATCATGAATAAAGCATGATATTAAAGTTGGCTGAGCAGCTAATAGGCTAATAGCTAAATGCTAATAATTGGTCTCCTTCAGAAATATTCAGCACACTGTAAAAGGGTTGCTCTAAAACTGCCACATGTCAAGGAAACATGCTGACATGTCTCTTTAGTCATCAATATGCTGTGTTCTGAACACGATATGTTAGGGTTGGCTGTACATTCATGTCTACACTCTTCTGGGCACGGTATGCATGATGGGAAGCACTTTTGCGAACAGTTATCAGCATGGACAATAGACGGTAATAAGGGCCTAATGATGTTTTGATCATTATGCAAAATCTACATTAGCCTACTTAAATTATTAATAATGTAAAACTGGAGAAAGTCCTACATTGTTGAGGTGTCAGAGGTGCACTTCCAGCTCCTCCTTGTCCAGCTCCCCCATAGCCTAATGTGGAAGAATATTACGGTATTTAATGTGTTTCTATTGTTCTTACATAAACAAACTATGATGAAAAGAATTCTTAAAAACAATGATATTGACACTGTTGTTCATTACCCAGGAAGGACTGCTGATAACCAACTTGACCACCAACACCATAGCTGGGCAGTCCGGCTCCTGCTTGAGTATAAGGCAAATTTAACGATTTTACCTTTACACCATGAATTATAACTATCGTATCACTTTACATGCGCTAACAGATAATTCTTGAAAAAATATCAACTTTTCTCATGTTGGAATTCACTCAGAGTGTAGTGTGTAACACAACAAAGCAGGGCAAAGTGAAGGATGTACAAATAATGTTTTACCTGGCTGGTAACCTTGACCACTCAAGGCACCTGTGCCATACCCTGTAATACAGGAGACAAGAAACAGAATATATCAGGGAGATCATGTCAATGATATTTAAAGAAATCTCAGGCGTGAAACAATATTCTTCCTTGTGGATCTTATGCATGTATTGAATTCATTACAATATGTGAATTGGTTTAATATACATTTAAATGAATAAACAGCACCTGATTTACTCGGCTTCCCAGCTCCAATACCTGCACCACTTGGGTACCTGAGGCCTTAAAACAGAAAGGACAGTTTCAAGTCATATTTATGGACAGGGCTGTCTGGTCCAAACACATTTTAGAATTGCATAACATACCTCCACCAACTCCTCCTGGGCTGCCAAGCCCACCTCCTAATCCACCTGGCCCTCCACCTAAACCTCCAGGACCTCTGCCCACAGCCCCAGCTGCATCTCCAGCTCCAATGCCTCTTGCTCCACCTAAACCACCATATCCTATGAAGAGGAACAACATACTGAGAAGCTAATTATGATTTGTGTCATTTAATAAAGTGTCATTTAGTTGTGAAAAGAACTATTTTTTTTTGTGAGGATCAAAAGATGGACTCACTAACAGTTATTTTATGAAATGGAGATTGAAGTCCTAATTCTTTGTTATGTATTAATACTGAAGATGAATAAATAAAGTTTAATATTTAACAAAAATAACACTCGCACACACACAAAAGTACAGCTGGCATTAAATGTTTTAGTAAACACATACCAGATTTTGGATTAAATGTTCCTTGTGTCCATTAGTTGAAAAGCCATGTTTAGGGTTCATTTAGCATGTAATTGTTCAGTTAGTTGTATAACAGTCTGGTGTGTAATTCCTATATAGAGGTACAGTGTATGTACTTGATATTCTGTCTGATGTTTCCACTGAGATCACCGCTGAGTGATATTATCATTGAGGTCTCATACACCAAGCATTTAAGGAACACCAAAGTGGCTTCAGTTGTGAAGTTTTGCTTTAATGTGTAAAGATTCAAATTCATACAGAAGAGTTTGTTTTACAATAAATATGCCTTTGACCAGAAACAAAGGAGAATCATCATCACAACTGGGTGGGTATTCAAACAGGCAGCACCTGATTTCCCAGGTTTTCCAGCTCCTACTCTGAGTCCTGCACCCCCTGGGTATCCCAAACCTGCAAACAAAAAGAACACCAGTGATTCTCAGTACAATCAAATGTTATTTTTTATCCAACATCAGTATTGAGAACCACTGTTTATTCCACACAAACAGACAAAATACAGGTTTATCGAACTTGTGTCAGAACATTTTCTCCTCAGTATTTACCACTGGATGGTTTCCCAATTCTAGTTACTATTTGCAGTATCACTCTTACTTTGTTTTCTCTCTACCAATCCAGTGACCCTGCAAATAAAGGGGTTGCCATTACCTATGAACTGGGTCTTATGTATACACTACCAGTCAAAAGCTTTTTTGCTTTGAAATTCAAGCGGTTCAGTGTCTCGTTGCTCATTCTGCAGAAAGTTCTTCCCAATTCTGCTGTGCGCGGTTCTTATAGGTTGCATTGCTTTCACTCCTGTGTACAGTTCATCCTAATGCAGCTGAATGGGGTTTAAGTCTGGAGACTTCTGGCCACTCCATGTTTTCCAGCTCACCATCTTTTTTTTTTTTTACTAAGGTAGTTCTGGCAGAGCTTGGACTTATGTTTAGGGACACTATTTTGCTGTAAGACAAACCCGACCAACTCGGCCCAGAGGAACTGCATGGAGCACCAGAATGATTTCCCCCCATTTTTAAACCTCTCACAGTTCAGCACTGTCCATTCTACCATTTCATGCTATTCACTGGACTTCAATTGTTTGAATTTCAATAAAAAAAGCTTGAAACACTGAGCTGTTCTAAAACTTTTGACCGGTAGTGTGTGTGTGTGTGTGTGTGTGTGTGTGTACTACATTCCTAGACGTTAAAGATATTTTTGAATGTATTAATTATGTCTTTCATGTATTGCCAACTATTTTGGCGTGATTGTGGATTATGAATGATACATAGTGCATTTATGCATTCTGGACATTAAAACCGTGATTTTAAACAGACGGTAGCATTTAGAATCAGTAATGTAATATACCTCTTCCTAGACCACCCAGTCCAACTCCAACTCCACCAGGCCCTGCTCCTATGCCTGCTTGACCTCCACCAATTCCTCCCAGACCACCAACACCTCCAGGCCCTCCTCCTACTCCTAGGCCTCCTACACCACTGATTCCAGTCCCCCCATAGCCTGTTATCAGAAAATGAGAAATTTCATCAACACACTTGAATGTTTCCTTGCTTTATGATTTATACATAAAGTGGAGCCACATACTTTTAGGTGGCTTCCCTGTTCCAGGACTATATACTGGACCTGTAAAAAAAGGCCCAATGACAGTAAAGTAACATCAGTAAATCGCAGAATCTAAGATTGGCTAATGCCACTAAATTGTGTTTTGAGTCCTGATTGTCCTGATAATATTACATTTAATCTAAATATTGTTAAAAAAAAAAAGAGGATGTGACCAACGCAACTGATTTCACTGTCTTTTGGCATAGACTGCTTTAATCAAAAGATGAATTTTTTATATACAGTACTGTATGTTTTGTGACATAATAAATCTACCTACTTCATATTATATTTTAGGTTACTTTATTCTTCTGCTGACTACAAATGTAGTGGCCTATAAGTAAAAAAAAAAAGTACAGCAGTGCAAAAACTTACTGCCAGTTCCAGTTCCAACAGTGCCAGTCCCATAGCCACCTGGTCCTGTTCCATAGCCACCAGCACCAAGTCCTCCAGGAACAGTGCCCCCAGGCCTGCCTAATGCTCCATAAACTGAGATCAAGGTAAGAATACAGACTGTATCAAAAGTCACCCATACCAAATCATTATAAATGTACCAAGCCATGTAGACGTAGAAAATAACGAACTGTCAACTAAGCTGTTTCAATATTTATCAGTTGATTTAGACAAGGGTACCTTTGCCTTGTTTGCTGCCAACAGCGGCTCCACTTGGAAATCGTATACCTGGAAAACATCAGTGAATAAGAACAAGGAGGACTTCAGTGGTGCTAGATATTGGCTTTGAATGGAAGTGGTTTATGAAAACATATCTAGAATGTTTTGATCTTAAAGTGCTCCTCTGAAAAGGAAAGTCAATGAAAACATACCATTAACTGGCAAGATCCCACCAGGACCCAAACTTCCAATTCCACCATAACCTACAACAAGCAAATGCAAAGTCTTAATAAAAAATAATCAAACGGCTGTAACAAGAATAAGTGGTTCCCTAGGATGGTCAAGCTTAATATATTCTGTAACACAGACACACTTAACTGCATTTAAACTAGCCAATGATTAGCACTGCAATTTAGTCAAAGACTATGATTGGTTATTTTACTAAAAGCATAACTACTATTATCCATTTAAATATGACCGTTCTATATGACTGCTTAGTGGTTTGTGTACTTTTAGCAGATTTCAGCCGTCCTGCAGTTCCTCCAGGTCCTCCAGGCCCTATTCCTGCACCTCCTGGCAGGAGACTACTGCTTCCAGGCAAAAACCCAGTTCCCAATGTTACTCCAAGCCCTCCACCTGGGCCTCTAGTGTCAGTGCCATAACCTGAAGAAGGAAAATCCTTTTCTTTAATCAGTAAATAAAAACATATACAGTAACCCATCGCTTTTTGCGGGGGTTACGTTCCAAGAGCATCCACGTATACTGAAAAACCACATTGTTGGTTTTGGTTTAAAAAATAGCCTTAAATGCGTATTTTTAAAGTGTGAACCCTAAACATACCCCCAAATATGACCCCAATACACTTTAATTTCATTTTAAACTTTTAATTTAAATTCCCCGCCGAGATATGCAGCTCAGAAGGTTGTGGAACAAAAGTATTGGGACACTGCTGCAAGGCGAACGGTTTTCAGAGAATAATTCCTGATCTACTGGGGCTAAAAATACAAATGAGGGCGCATTGGAAAGGTCTGCTGGATTGTAGAACTTTTTTGTGTAAAAGCACAAAAAAGGTGGAGGATATTTACAGTTTCCATGTTATTGTGGGGATTTCTCTCAAATAAATCTGTATTAATGTATTATCTGTATAATGCTGTATTAATGTTATATTTTTTATTTTTATTAGACATTCTATTTTAGTGTACTGGTGCCAAGTACACAATGTAAAGGTACACCTAAAAGAGACTTTGGAAATGAAGAATAACCTTTTGGTGGTTTAACTGTTCCGGTGCCAACTCCGCCTGGTCCTCCTCCGACCCCACCTGGACCACCTCCGACTCCACCTGGACCACCTCCGACTCCACCTGGACCACCTCCGACTCCACCTGGACCACCTCCGACCCCACCTGGACCACCTCCGACTCCACTTGGACCACCTCCGACTCCACCCGGACCACCTCCGACTCCACCTGGACCACCTCCGACTATACCTGGACCACCTCCGACTATACCTGGACCACCTCCGACTCCACCTGGACCACCCCCGACTCCACCTAGCCCAGTAGCAGTTTCACCAGGTCCTCCACTGACACCACCCAGTCCAACTCCAGTTCCACGTGGACCTCCACCAATAATGCTTGGAGTATCCCCACGTCCAGCTATCACACCACCTCCACTACCTACAGTAAACACATCAATTATCCACTGCATGTTCTGGTATCACTAAAACTGAGAAAGCACAAAAAAAAGTTACTGAATATACATGCCAAGCTGCTTGAGAATTTTGGTTTCAAAATATTTGTCAGTAAGTGTCAGTGGTATGGTTTATTGGAATACCTGGGGGTTTGGGTCCTGGAAGACCTTCACCAATTCCACCTGATCAAAACCATTTTTTTTAAGTTATTTGATCATACCTCATAGAATAATACCAATTACCACAAAGAACATTGTATAAATGGATTCTTAGGTCTGAATGTATGTGTAGTCTGTGCAGCTAATGAAGGGAATGATGATTTAAGTATTTATTTAAATTAATTTGTAGGTATTTTTGTCAACATCCCATTCATACTATACTGTTACATTATATTACTGTATATTCTCAGGAAATCTGTGTAAGCAAGCTAACATGTTATACTTAGTTCATTTAGATCAATAATTTTGTCAATGCGAAAGATCCTATTTACACCACTGCCACAAATTTGACTTTACTAATAGTAGCGACCACAGACAGAACATTGACCAGCATGCTTTTGATTTTTCTCACCTCTAGAGGGAGCTCCACACTTTGAATGATCACTAAAAAGTAAATACTCACCAATGCTTGATTCAGCTATAAAAACAAAAAGAGAAAAAAAAGATTACTACACATATTGTACAGCCCATGTTTGTGCATGTAAACTTCACAGGCTTGATACAGAATTGAATAGTCATACAAATTCACTAATTTTTTCACTGTTTTTTTGTCTTTAAAAAGAAAAAAGTCATACTTTCAGCCGCTGGCACTCCTGTCCCACCTGCACCAGGCGAAGGGCGTAAGGTTAGTTTGACAGCTGACAAATAATTTTCTATTGAAATTTCTGTCAAGAGAGGCTGAACTACAAACCTGGAACTGAACCAGCTACATCTGGAGTAAGGGAAAAAGAAAAACGATCAATACGTAGAAGCAATGATGAAGAAGACTGAGCTTAATGCAGCTCTTGAGTTCTTGAATTTTTATTGCATTCACTGTTTGAGTGAGCAGTGCCAAAGTTGTAGTTTAAGCCAGCAGAGATGGTAAACTGCAACTATGACTAACCTTGAAAACATGTATAGTTGTGACCATAAGTTTTAGTGAATCATAATACAGGGCACAGTTTAAGTGTGGCTATACTACTACAGAATTACTACAGATCAGAAGAGGGTTGCATTTTTGCATTTGACCCTACAAGCAATACCTGGCTTTCTGCCAGCTAAGATGGGTATTCCTGTCCCAGCAACCCCATCAAACCCATCTCTTACAGCCGGACCACCAGTAGCTCCTAAGTTTTGAATACAAGGCACATATAACTTGAAACAGATATCCAGCCTATAACTTTAAATGGAACTTTTAATGTTTAGCATTTATAAAAATATTATTTTGAATGATGATTCTACCTTCACCTGGAGAACCTCCAATGGAGCTTCCAGATCCCTCTATTGCTCCACCAGGCTCTCCTGTATGATAGAGAGTACTCATTCCAAGTCATGTTTCTAAAAGTTATTAGTGGATGAAGATCTTACCTAAAAAATCTTACCTAACTTTGGTGCTTTAGTACCACCTGGATACAAAACAGTTTTCAAATTTGAGATCAGTTCAGCAAATTCATACTTACAATTGACAATACTGGACCAAAGTCTTATGAGTACCATGAAGCAATTTATTAAAAATGTTTCTGTGTTACTAACCTGGTTGTAATCCAGTGCCATTAACTGACCCAGCACCAGGCGCAGCTTAGCAAAGAAAAAGACAAGGAAGAGAATTTAAACATTGTTCTATTTTTACTTTGTCATTTCCATAGACTGCATGTCAATAGTTGAAGCCATTACCTCTATCAGCCCCTGTTCTGCTTCCATGATCTGTGGAAGTGCCCGGTGTGCTACCTGGAGCGACTGCTCCTCCTTGTGTTAGTCCTGTGGTCATAATAAAAATGTATCTTTGGTAGGACCTTGGGGCAAGATTTACAGTCAAGTAAAATATATAATTTTATGTGCAGAAAGAAACCCATACATATATACGCACTATATTTATCTGCTTTGCTTCCTGTGACTGGTACACCTCCAGGCCCACCTACAATGGCCAAAATATCAACCAGTTAAAATGTAACATTGTAAAATGTAACGATAAACAGTTCTATTTCCACATAATCTAAACATTTCATAATTTCTATAATGCTTGATCATCACCTGTTCCAGTCCCTCCTGTGACTCCTCCACCAACACCAGGCACTGACCCTGCTCCCCCTAAAACACTTCCAAATCCTGGTTGACCTAGTTGAAGTAGATGAATACTTAACACTGTTTATGAGACCTCAACCTTTTGAACACACTAATAATGTATGAATATTACATGTTCTTACCATACTTTGGTGGTTTTGCTCCAACTCCATATCCTGAAAATTATGTTTAAGAAGATGTGAATATTTAGATCCCAACATGTCTTATGAATGTATTATAAAACTCCTTCAGCTTGTCATATGTCTTGCTAAGCTATCAGAAACCTACCTCCATAGCCCCCCAAACCTGGCACACCAGGGACTCCACCCAGGCCAGCAGATCCAGCACCAAGACCACCTCCAAAGCCCCCTGGCAAAACAGTTAGACAGGTCAGGAAACAAAATCAGTCTATAACCACTTCAGACAAAATATGTTGTTAATGCAAGATATGATTAAGCTTTTCCCATTTGCAAAACAGATATAATTGCTTTCAACAGTAACATTGGGAACAAATTGGAAAACTCAGTGGTCTTCTTCAGGTGGTCTGCTCACCACCAGGTCCAGTGCCTGGAACTACACCAGTTCCAGTGACAGGTACCCCTCCTGTTCCTAGTGGTCCTCCGGTGCCAGGAAGACCTGGAAAATCAATTAAACAGGTCAACAAAACGTTTTACAGTAGTTGGCATGAATCTCTGAGTGAAACATACCAGACATTGTAAAGTTGTAGTGTGAATGCAAGAGTTATTGAGAGTTTATTAAAATTCTTACCCCATACCCCATTCCTGCAGGGACAGATTATACTCATTTGGGCTTTACACTAAATATTGAAACACTGCTGTAAGGATTCTATTTCATTCAGCCTCAATAGCATTAGTGAAATATGGTATTGATGTATGATGATTAGCTCTGGATCCCAAATGCTATTTCAGCTCAACTCAAAGGTATTAAATGGTGCACCACTCTTCACAGAACGAAATACCACTGTCTGTGTCAGTAATGGGTTCACCTCAGAGTAGCCGAATTTACTTTTTATAGGTGTCTGGATACTTTTGGACATATAATGATACTTTTGGACATATATATTAGAATGTAACCTATGCATAGCTTTGGTCAACCATGCCCATAATAATTTTGTTTAATTTTGCTTAATTTAACAAGATATGTGTCAAATAAGTAAGCCTGTAGTGTATATATGAAGTGATATACCATATTTAGCTGCTTTTGAGCCTGGTCCATATCCTGTTGGAAACAAAGTTGCTTTTTTTTTATCAAGTCAGTGAAAAGGATAAAGGAAAAAAGAACCAAAGTTCATTCTGAGATTACCCCCAGTAACTGGAAGCCTACCTCTTGCGCCTGTTCCCCCGGGTATACCACCTGTCCCAAGTCCATATCCTGCCCCAGGACCAAGCCCAGTGCCTTGGGCATATCCTCCAGCAGGTCCTGTTCCAGCCCCTAGTCCTCCGGCAAGTCCTGTTCCAGCTCCTAGTCCTCCAGTAGGCCTTGTCCCAGCTCCTAGTCCTCCGGCAAGTCCTGTTCCAGCTCCTAGTCCTCCAGCAGGTCCTGCCCCTGTACCATATGGTCCACCTGCACCAGAAGTTGGAGCTCCTCCACCACGACCTGGACATTGGTTTGGTAAAGCATAAACATAAGATGTCAAATTTGTTGCAAAATTTACAACAGAAGCTATATTGGCAATGCAAAAGCAAAAAATAAAAGTATTTCCTACCATATTTAAGTGCTTTTGATCCACTGGGATATGCTGCATTTAAGAAATTAAAGTAATTATAAAATTTAAAACAGCCAGAAGTCAAATTTGATTAAGATTTGTTAATGATGCATGTGTGTAACATTTGGTACCTGCAAAGCCGCTACCAGGTACTCCACCAGGTCCATAGCTACCACCAGGTACTCCACCTGGTCCATAGCCACCACCAGGTACTCCACCGGGTCCATAGCCACCACCAGGTACTCCACCGGGTCCATAGCCACCACCAGGTACTCCACCAGGTCCATAGCTACCACCAGGTACTCCACCTGGTCCATAGCCACCACCAGGTACTCCACCTGGTCCATAGCCACCACCAGGTACTCCAC
>JBBJLR010000024.1:3141290-3157081 GCA_037577145.1 Brachypetersius gabonensis
TGTGTGTGTGTGTGTGTGTGTGTGTGTGTGTGTGTGTGTGTGTGTGTGTGTGTGTGTGTGTGTGTGTGTTAGCATGTGTTTCTGGGTGCAATTCTCTTCCAACATTATTTCAATACCATGCCTTCCCCATCCAAGCCCATAAAGACTGTGAGGTATTCACACTTGGCAGGCATGTAACCCAGCACAAAGGCAAATTCCTTATGTTAAACATAATGATGCAGGCCTGTTTTCATGGTGTGATCAAGCCTATACTAGAAGTAAGATACATACCTGTATTTAGGGCCTATATAAACTTGTGCCACTTCCCTGAAATAGAGCAGCTTTTGTTGTCGTGAGCATGACATAGGAAGAAACTTTCATAGGCTGAGGTCCACGAGGTGATCTAAGTGAGCAAAATATTATTCAAGTAATTAATAAATGATTTATGCTTCTCGGCCTGGTGACCTGTGTTTCCACACTGACCTCATGTTGCCTGAGGGAGACAATGACATCACTTTGCAAAAGTCACCTGTTGGGACCGATGTAAACACAGAGCACACGTAAATAGATCATTTATTATTATCATTTTAATGTCTAGTAAAAGTGGGAGCAAATCCATCAAACAAGCTTTTTTTGCTTGTCTTACAAAAAATATTTCTACAAACATCCTGTGCAAACTGCTGTAAAGATAAACTTCCCTAAAGTGGTGGTTCGGCCAAAAATGTATTCCCGTTATTTAAAATGTAGTATATTAACCAAGATTTGTCTGATGTTCACTGTGCACTAAAGGTACAAGTTTAGAATTCTATGTAAGAACCCACAACCACAAGCCTTTTTAAGACTAATTACCAATCATCATGTTTTGATGAATTATGAATGCAGCTGCATAATGTTTGCTGACTATTTGCTAATGATCTTCCAATACACCAAACGTTTCGTAGCTTCAGTGTATGTAGATTGTAAATGTAAATTTGACCTTTGGTTGATCCACCCAGTACATTTTACAGCAGTCAATTCTGTAGCACCTCTATAAACCTGATATAACAATATAAAAATTACCTGTTTTTATTCTACAATTTAATAATTTTTTTATTGAAAGCATATACATTCACTGATAAGCACTCAAGAATGCATTCAAGTGACTATTAAACTTACATTTACATTTACATTTATGGCATTTATGTATGGTGCCATTAACATTCTTGGCCTTGAAAGCAAGTGTTAACTTAATGCGAGCAGCCACATGGAGCCAGTGAAGGTTACCTAGTAATGGTGTAGGGGTGTGTGAACATTTAAGACTAACCTCGTAGCTGCATTCTAATTCAGCTAAAGTGGTTTTGTTACCTTCAGTGGAAGTCCAGCCAGTAGACCGTTACAGTAGTCCAGGTTGGAGATGATCAGAGACCGGACAAGTATCTGCGTAGCTTTCGTGGTGAGGAAGTGTCGGATTCTTCTGATGTAGTAGAGAAGGTATCTGCATGTTCTGGAGATCGGGTCAACCTGTGGGGAGAAAGCATCATCTAGCATAACACAAAGGTTTCTTACCTTCATAGAAGGGATGATAATCAAGTTTCCAAGAGAAACGATTAGGAGGTGGCTTTGATAAAGAGGAGCTCAGTCTTGCTGGGGTTCAGTTTGAGATGGTGGGCCACCATCTAAGATGAGATGTCAGCCAGACAGTCTGAGATATGTTTTGAGACCTGGTTGATGCCGGAAGGTAAATAGAGAATAAGTCATCTGCATAAAAGTGGTAGGAAAAACCATGTGAGGCTATTACATCCCCAAGAGAATCAGTGTATAGGGAAAAGAGAAGCGGTCCAAGGACCAAGCCCTGCGGAACACCAGTGGATAATCTTCGTGGAGTAGACTGGGTGCCTTGCCATACTACCTGGTCCCAAGGTTGAAGAGAGTGGCGAGGAGGATCTGATGATTGACTGTGTCAAAGGCAGCAGAGAGGTGAAGGAGGATCAGACAGGTTGACTCATCTATCCACAAGTTCTTCGGGGAGTAGAGCAGTTTCAGTGGAGTTTGCCATCTTGAACCCAGATTGGTGAGGGTCCTGAAGCCTGTTTTGACCAGAGAAAGAAACAAGTTTTGAGAAAGAAACAAGTTAATTTGGTTATACACAGCACATTCGAGGACTTTGGAAAGGAAGGAGAGAGGTGATACTGGTCTGTAGTTGTTGATGTCTGAGAAGGTTTCTTTAAAATCTATGTGACCACTGCAGACTGCAAAAATCTAACTCCACCATGATTAGTATATTTAGGCTTATAATTCAGTACCATACCCATACACTGCTCCCTGGGTACTGAAGTGCTGACTGCCCACTGCTTCACTTGGTAAATGGGTTAAATGCAGACTATAAGGGGCCACTTTACTTTATAATGTGAAAAGAGATGGCAATCACACCAGTCACTGATGATTGTTGTGCTGGGTTTCCATTACTTTGGATAAAACACTGGTAAGCCATGGTCCTCTAGGGAATATGAGCCATAACCAAGCTATACATAACAGCCCTTTTCATAACAGCATGTACATCAGGCTGTTTCCTGCTCACTAACCTCTCCTTTTCCTTATCCTGCTTCTGCTGTCTTATCACACACTCACCTCCCTCCTCCACTCTTGCTAAAAAAAACAACAGTGTTCAGATTTAACAGTCAGACCCTTGGCAGTTTGAATTATTGAAGCGGTTACCTAAAGAGAATTAACAAGCAAGTCAAATGCCATTAATGCTTTGTTGGCTGTGAGTGGTCAAGAGCCTCTACAGCTTTTCCATAAATAGAATACTTACTGGTAGTTTAGTCTATTGTAGAAAAGTTGTTGTCTGTGGTATGTCTGCATTATAATTGCTTGTTAATGGCACATATAAAAATAGCACTCACAAATTGCTTGAGACACTGAGGTGTATGGCTACAGCTCTGTCCATAACCTGCTAATAGGCCTGAATCTACAGTGGAAAGTCTCTGAAAGTATGTCGCCTGTAATATATGTTGTCTTGACTCAAGCAAAAATGTAATCTGTCCTGTGTGTATTGGTTGTATATGACATAATAACATATGAGAGATCCATTTAAAACCGATGGAGATCTAACTCTGCCCTAACTATCCACACTGCACTGCCTTAAATGGGAATCACATAGCAACAGGCTATGTTTTCTGTGTGCTTCTGATTAATTCCAGATTGTGTTGCATTGGCGCTTGTCCAATTCCCATCCAGGGATTACTTATTCTTGCCATGTTGAACACACATTACAGTGTGGTATGACCTGTTACCTTATTTTAGACACATCTCTCTGCTTAACAAAGGCCAAATCCCCCTTGAGCCTTCGCCAATTAGAACTGCAAGCCAAAAAGTCTACGAGAGATTTGGAACGTGCACAGACGAAAGTGCTTTGCTTACATTGGACTTTGTCCTATGGTTTAATTTAATGCAAGATCCATGAAGAGCTTTAACAAATTACCTATTTCGCAGCAAATATAAAAACTATCTCCTGAGATACAGTCATGGCTGGTTAATATTCAGAAGCAGATTAGTTAGGGATTACACTTTTAGTTAAATAAGCTAATTCACATTCCTCACTTCAGGATGCTGATGGATTGTCGATGGATTGAGTGCTTAGTTTACAAACTTTACATTATGCTGCAATAGTTTGTAGGGGTCAAGATGTTGTACATTGCTGTGTACAGGCATCGTTAAAATCTTGAAGCAGTTTTGATTTGCTGATGGTGTAGAATTTCCAATTGCAGATGGATGTGGGACTGCTCTTGACACGGCTGTGTGCCACATTTTTGAGATCCAGGCAATTCATAAAACATTCAGGGCTGTAACCCCTGGCATCCAAGCCTAACAGTGATTCTGCTGTGAGGATTTTGTTGTATTCAGCCACAAGAACAATCGTGCAGCAACATCACTCCAACTCATCCCAAAAGTTTACTCCAGAGAACACTGCTCATGCCCATTGCTCATCACCCCAATGCTGAGGGCTGGAAATAAAAAAGAGACCACATAATTTTCTTTTCTGGTTCTTGCTTTTGTAATGTGTGGGAGCGTGTCTGTGTAAAATGTGCATGTCACTGTTGTTTTATACACTATTGACCACATTTGATTTAACATTCCAAACAAAAAAAAAAATGTTTGGAGAAAATGTAAAGATAATACATATAAATCATGCATTATACCTTGGAAATGTTAAACTGCAAAACACTTTTACACTCTTACTGCTCTCACAACACATATGGAGGCGTTTCTTATTTTTTACACGGCTCACACTGCAACATTTCAGAAAAGAATAGCAACCTGTGCGTTTTATACACACACACACACATTTGCAAACTGTACAAACAGTGAACTAAAAAAGGGGAAAAGTGGTGTCTTATTTTTTCCATGGCTATACCTACCTACACACACACACACACACACACACACACACACCTATATGATGTGATGTGTATATTCGGTTTTAGAGATCTGAAGACCTGTGAACTGTTCTGTTTGGCATGCCGTATGTGACGTCATCAGCCCGCGCGCCGTCATGTCTTGACATTCAGGGCGGAGCTGCACGTTGCGTGTTTCGTCCTCCTCCGGGCTGCAGGACACACTCAGAGC
Organism: Brachypetersius gabonensis; assembly: GCA_037577145.1. Taxonomy (NCBI): domain Eukaryota; kingdom Metazoa; phylum Chordata; class Actinopteri; order Characiformes; family Alestidae; genus Brachypetersius; species Brachypetersius gabonensis. The sequence continues at coordinate 3,145,875 of JBBJLR010000024.1, forward strand.
AGGGTGAGACCGCTTTAACGCTCTTTTACTTTACACTTTACACTCACCTGGTTTAGCTGGCTTTCTTAGATAACAGTAACGCAGACCAAGTCTAACTAAGCTTCCGTGTAAGACGTTCTGTGGGTGTGTATGTGAGAGAAATTACAATGCAAATAATTGTTAGCTTCCAAAAAGCTAATTTGAGTAGATGTGAAACCAGAGGTCTGAAGCACTGAGTTCTGTGAACACCACTGTAAAGTGGTACTGTTTTGAGGTTTGAACTGATCAAGACCAAGGGTGTGAATGTTGAATTTTCTTTCCATCAATGTAGTTCCTCAGTTAACGCGCTCGTTACCACTGTTAAACAACAGCAGCATGCAGCTTTATAGTACACCCTGCATGTGAGAAAAGGGTTTGAATATATTCTTTCTTGTTGAAAGTATGATCTTGAAGACTAATCAGACAAAGGGCAGAAACAATATGGCAAAATTAAAACAAACAATACTAATAAGTAAACATGAGTAGTAAGATGGTACTGGGTTATGTTACATTATACAGAAAATATATTTGACTGTATAAAATGTAAAAATTCTCAGGAAACTAAAATGCATAAAAAACTTTTACTTTAATGCCAACAGAGTCTGCTTACTACATCTGGTGTAATGTTGTCATATTTAAGCATGAATTTGTGAATTTCAGAGCACTGCAAGTCTTTAACATGGCCTTGCAACAGTCGTCGGTCCATGCGAAATGGGTCATCGGCCGCGTGATTGGGACCAAGATGAGAAAGACAGCAAAAGTTCGGGTTACTCGACTTGTTTTGGATTCATATTTGCTTAAGGTACATGAGAGCACTGGGCAGTAAATACATGTTAGATTATTGTATTATAGGATAATGCATACCTTTTTCAGAAATATAAAAAACAGCCCTGTTTATCTTTATATTTACTATACTGTGTTTAGTGCTTCTGCAACAAGCCCTTCTTGCAAATGCTTTAGCCTCAGAAAGTACTGTATTAAAACTTGTATCACAATTATATAGTATTAGGTTCTTATAACCTTTCTTTTTTGCTTTCAGTATTATAACAAAAGGAAGACATACTTTGCCCATGATGCCTTGCAGCAGTGCACTGTTGGTGACGTTGTGTTGCTGAAGGCTTTACCAGAGAGGCGATCTAAACATGTCAAGCATGAACTGGCAGAGGTTGTGTTTAAAGTTGGGGCGGTGGTCGACCCACTGACTGGAAAGAAGGTTGCGGGTGGGCACTTCCTGGAGCCCCTCACAGAGTCCACAGAAAACACAGAGGCATCTTTAACAGAAAAGTTAGAACAACTGAACATTTCTGCATCTCCTTCACCTCCAGCTCCTTCCTTGTAATCTTGTGTAAATGTGTGAATGTTCCAGTGTTTTTCTTGGTTTGTCATGTCAAGATGGGTTCGTTTACGGATGCTTCTTTATTTGAATATTGAGTTACACCTCATTGTAATATTGTCCAAACCACCATTGGAAGTATTGGTGTATGTCCTAGGTTAATCTGGCTTAAATAATGCAATAAAATACAATTTATGGTCATAATGTAGCCTTCTCTATTCTAATGATGTTAACAGAGCAGTGGAGATAAGTCTCATCTCTTGGCAAAGTGCACATCTGGCAGTAGAAGATCACACTACACATCTTTTAATCCTTGCTGCTTGAGTAAGCTCTTCTCTCCAGTCTTCTGAATGATCAACCCTGGTGCTGGAGATCCAAACTTTTTCAACATCATAGTGTTTACTCCTCAGCAGGCTTTGTGTGTCACAATAACCATCATGTACCATTCACACGACCTTACCAACATCAAGGCCTATATCAATCAAACATTCCAAATTCTTGCCTCATTTTCCAAGCTTTCCTATCACTAACAATTGTTGCTCTATGCATTTCTGCATTGCATTATGGGGTGCAATGCATATTAAAGCTCTGGTTGCATGTTGGGATATGTGACCAGACTCCTGTATTATGGTAACTTTGGTTAACTGCGGATATTCTTGTTGGTCAAATACTGTGTACTACTTTTGTTCACAATCAGTACATTCTGGAGATCTACTTTTGTACAGAGTCTAATTCCAACTACCATAATAGTAGTACCAACTATCTGCTGCAGCTAAATATTTTCTTTAGCTGACAGAGGGAAAAAAAATTAAGTTAGATGTATGTTGCAGCTAATCCTGGCAGGACAGTAGATCTTCAAGATGATGTCTGATGACCACTGCAGTAGATCTATTTGAAAACAGCCCTAGTTTTGACCAGAAGCTACAGACAGGCATGCTTATTTAGTGCCACAACCTGCTAAAATGAGTAAATATGCTGCATACACACACTCAGAAAAAGTGTTACATTTTTCTTACCTTTCTAAGAGTTTATTGTCAATTAACATCAAAAACTGTTCGAGTGCAACTTAAAGACTCTTTGATGTTACAACCATATTGTACAGAACCGCCACCTAGAACGTGTTGAATATTCCATCCTTAGATTACAATTCACACCAATAATATTTAGTATTCAGGCAATGCTAAATGAAACACTGTATATTTTATATTCCTCAAAAACTTCCCTTTAAGACAATACTGTTATGATCTGCTTCATGAATGCAATTCTCTCTGCAAAATGTCAAAAAATAGAGCTGATAGTATGTAAAGCTTATAAGTGGTCAATTTCTGTACGACAAAATATCTATGCCCTTTTATACACAATCAGTTACAGAGAACAGCATTACATAACTTACATTATTCTGAATTATATAAAACCCTCAATAACACTTCAATGGCAAAGTTGACCATGAAAAGCCAATTCTGAACCCTTTGTTACTCTGTACAGCACATCAAAAGTATCTGCTGTATTTACTCAAAAGAGATCCCTGCCTGGCACAGTAAAGGGTGGTCAACGGTCAACTGTCCTCTGGATATGAGACACCTCTAGTACTGGCATTAGGAGCTGGAAGGCGTCCTGGATATATGATGCACTGTTAGAAGCCTGGAAATGAAAAAGGCAAACTTTAGCTAAGGTGATCACTTGCATTATGAATGAACTCCAAATCCTCAACTATCCTTTAAGTCCACGGTATTTACATGTAAGCATAAGTGATGTATTTCTTGGTTTAAGTCTAATTTGTGTCCACCAGCTTAAATTATTATTGCCATGTTACCGTCTTTACTTTTGTCTTTACTTTAAACTCAACAAGAATCAAACATTTTAGGAAAAGAAACTTCATCAAACAAACCTCCAGGAATACTCCAGTTATAAGGGGATTGAGGACCTCTCCTTTTTCATTTGTCTGCAACAAAGATTTTTTTGTTATAGACAAGTCAGAATGTATTAATATCTAAAACATGCCGAGATCATAAGAAAAGGCTTTGGTTTACTTACTCCAATTGTGGTTAAACAAGCTGTGAACTTTTTGGATAGTAGTGATATTTCCTTACAGAGAACAATGGTGATTCTGAAAAGAAGCATAAACCAACATTGTATATAATCTTTCATTCGTATATCTATGACATAGTTATATCTATATGCTTCTTTACAAAAGACTTACTGTGAAAGGACTTTGGCTTGTTCCTGGGCAGTGACCTCCTTCGCATCAGAGTGAAGCAGCATCTCTGCCACCTTGTGGAACTGTTCGATGGATCTGGCTGTGAGCTCAGCCAGGCTTGTGATAGCAGAAGAGTGAGCAGCCTATGGAGGAAAGGGATTTCACCGTTTAGTATAAGATGATTTCTGAAAACTTTCTTCTCACTAAACTAGAAGAATCATTTAACAATCAAAATAAAATAATACAATGGCAGGTGGTTCAAAAATAATTGCTCTAAAACTTTGTGATGATCAGTTAAAACACCAAGAGATCAAATTTTTCTATGCCTCTCTACTTGTAATGAGTATAAATACCTTACTATTTGTGCATTTTGTCCCTGAAATAGTGCGAAACTGACCACCAATGATGTTTACAGACGCTATAAAAGTTATTTCTATTCTCTACGTTCCCCAGCATAGCTTCACATTTTCTTAGTTGATGGTTTCATCAGCTGAATTTTGTCCTCCTTGTGTGGAGAAACACTCCCTTACTGGAGTAGTTACACTGCATCCAGTCACTTCTGTGCTTTTCCACTTTTAAGTGAATACAAGCAAAAAAGCTCTTCAAACAAGAATGGAAAATATTATTGTATGTACTTTAGTATGTTTTAACAAAAAAATTTTGAGTCAAAGGTAAAATGTTGGCTATATACTACTATTCCTTTGAGGATCTTTTTTCTCCAACCTGCTTCAAACATGAACTTTTTTGGTCAATGTACAATGGAAGAAAAACAGTTTCATAGTCCACACCTGCACTGGTGTGATAAGAAATGCCAGTAAAAAACTAACAGAATGTTCTGTACCTCCACTGTGTATTTGTTCTCTCCTGGCTGCTCATTTGCTTCGTCTTCCCGCTGCTTGTCTTCATTTGGCAACTTCATTTCTGTGATACGGTCGAAGGCATTTTGCCTGGCCTAAGGAAATACCACTTAGTATGAATGCGTGATGTTATAAAATCTGGATAACTTACAAAAACCCTTATTAAAACAGCCAAACTTATACCTTGCAAAGCTTATCAGCTGATGACGATATGTGAAGCTTCTTGAGATCATCTGTCAGTTCCTTTTCAAAGTTTTCACCATCATTCTCTACAGAGACAAAAATATATATACATTTATTTTCATTTTTGCAAAACTGTAGAAAATGTGAAAACGGGCACTGGTAGGATAACCAACCAAATACTTTGCATATTGTCATTTGTTTTTGCCACTTTACCTTTTGCATCATCGTCCTCATCGTCAAACTCCATCAGGGTGAATGACTCCTTAATCTGCTCCAGTTCCTCTCTTAGCTGGACCAGCTCATCACCGGACAGAGTGGTCAGCACAGACTTTACCTGCATGAAGCAATAAGAAAGACAAATAAGAAAATGTTTCAAAGGTCTTTTATAAATATACAAGATAGCAGTGGAAAGTGTTTTTATTTACATTAAATTAAATGTGTTTATGTAAAGATTAACATACTACCTTTAACTAACTAAAATATAACCTGGATCATAATAATCAAACAGTGTAGTCAATATGTCAGACGCATTATATATTGCTATGTGTAAAAAATAAAATAAAAATTAAATGATGTTGAGTTTATTGCTAAAATTAAAAAATTCCTGGTATGTCAGCGTAGTAAAAACATAAATAAAAGATACTTTTGGGAAAAAAAAAACACCAACGATGGACTCAACTATGATGCAAGGCGACGAGTGCCACAAACATGTACATGCTTTTTTCCTCATCTTGAACTAAATGTCAGTGTCAATGGAGAATCATTATTTTAAGTTAATCACAGTCCAGGTTTAGGCTTAACAGGTGTCTGGTAAACCTGCCTTTAGAGTTTCTCTCTCTTAGAGTTTACCTTTGCTTCACTCTCTCTGGACAGGATCTCCAGGGCCTCCAGGTGGGACAGGCCTTGGAACTCATCAAACAACATCCCATAGTGAGCCACCTTCTCAGTTTCTGAGGTGACGTTCTCAGTCTTCTGCTGTAGTTCTCTTTCTTTTGCCTCCCTTAGAACCTTAAAAGAGGAGCAGGAAACATGCACACACGAGTCATTAGATCATATTTCACAAACCTTTAAGCACTTAAAGATGTCATTAATCTCCTACTTAGTTTCAGTATTAAGTCAAAAATCAGCAGAAAATGCAATTCAGATATTGGGGAAATATCCTTAGCTGAACTGGTATACAGTCCTGGAACCAGTAGTCAAGTTAAGTCTTAGTATTCAGTTTGTCCAGTCTATGAGACTCCTAGCAAGTACTGATGGCACACCTGTGAGAGTGTGGAGGTCCTGTTCATCAGTCCTTTGGTTTTTTTGAACCCAGGATCGCCCTCGGCTATCACATCCATCGTCTTCTTTCCAATAAACTCTAAAGCATCCAGGCCACCACTTATTACTGTTTTACTCTGGCCAAAAAGGACAAGGCAGAGAAAATGAACACAGAATATATTAATTGAACAATTCTCCCTTTGATTACTATGACCATCAAACCAATACAGCAAAAGCATGGTTAAGTTATTAGGTCTGTGAGAGATAAGTGAGTGCTTACCGTACTCTGAACCATGCTGGAGAGGGAGGAGAGCATCCCTATGCTGCTGGAGGACAGAATTCCCATTGCACCACCCTCAGCATTTTCCTCTTCTGTTGTTTCCGCTTCACTGGTGGATGGAGCTGAAGTGAGACAGCAGAATTATTCATAAATTGTTTCCTCTGGAGGAAGCTTATCGCTTAAGCTCAGTCTGCTTTATCCCTTAGAAGTTAAATCACTAGTGACAACAAAAGCATGGTGTCATTTATAAGAATAATTTCTCATTAATGGCTCATTAAAAAAAAGCATTATAATCCTGAACGTGATATACATTTGTCAATTGTAAATTGGTATATATCTTTTTCCTTAACAAATGTAGTTATTTATTTACTTATTTATTTAACGAAAATCAAAAATTCCAACCAACCTTCGCTTTAAGTGGAAATTTTGAGTGGACAAAAACTAAAACAAACGCTTCACAATTCCTTGGAAAGAAAACTTTTATATTTCATTCCATAATAAGCTGTGAATATTTGTTTCTCCTTAAAAGTGTTTTGGAGATATGAGGTTATATTGCTAGATTATATTGCAAACATAGCTACTGTACAATACCTTCTGTTTTCTCTTCCTGTTCCACTTGAGCAGAGAGTTCCTCAGGACTGGGAATCCCCAATGATGTCTCTGCTTTTTCGATGACCTGAGACAACCCTTGGCCTTGGTAAAGTTAGGTGAAAAAGATACAGCATCTTTTGTGTGTTCATAAACTGATGCCTTGATTTTGCCAGTATAGTAGTCACTGGTCTCTGAACATGTTTCTGTTCAATTGTTCTTAGTTTTCATTAAGACTGAATACACTCCTGTTTTCAGTACTGCAGTGTTGGATACATGCAAATATCCAATAACTGTAAAGTGACTTGCCTACAGTGGCCACAGTGGCTGTGGCAGTAGAAAGGATGGACTTTCCCCAGCTCCCCCAGTAACCCCAGCCACCTTGGGATACAGTTGTTTGTGGAGTGGCCTGAAGAGAAGACAGCAATTCAGCTGCATCACAACATTAACCAAACAAAACCTGCCTTCCAAAGATTCCTGTTTTACAATAAAACAAGTTAAGTGAATCTGTTAAGTAAAATTTTAATGGAAAAATTGTGTCTATCAGGTCTTAATTTGTTGTTGATAGACTAGTAGGATAACTCAAAATATGCATTATAATCATCCCAACTGGAAAGAAATTATTGCCATTCACTAAAATAATATATTATATTTTTGTAGCAATTATAATACCCCTTGTTGTAACTGTTTTAACGATCAAATTCACTTTAAATGACAGCTACATGAGGTAAAAGCGGTTATTCCAAGAAGTGACCTTAGAACATTATTGGCTGATATGGATCAAAACCTAAATTTACGTCATCCTGCATTGATGTGTATATCCTTGAACCAATATAAGCCTAAACTTGCACAATACAGATCACAGTGCATGGAAGTTGCTTACCTCTATTGGATTTTCTGCTGGGATGGGTGTCTCTATAGTTTCTTCAGGTTTGGGTTTGTTCTCTGGCCTCCTCCTTGTTTTGCGGGTGGGGGCTACATCTGTGGAGCTGTCACTCTGAGAGTCCAGAGAGGAGTCATCGTGTGATGGTGATGACTCTTTGGGAGCCTGATCACTCCCATTTTCCACTGGGGGGTCATTTCCTGGTTTTTCATTGTCTGACATCTTTAAACATGCCCTGTAATGGACAGACAATACATTGTTGTTAAAATTGTTATTAACCCTAAAGGAAACTTAAAATCAGCATCAGAAATCATAATATGTTGTCATTCTTTACAGTGTACCTGTATATTATGATGTGATCAAAACTCAGTAAACATTTTGTGAGCAGGGAAAAGTCATTGCACTTCCATCAAATATCACAGAAAGACAACAAATTTTGTCCTTTAAAATGGTATGGTATGATAATCATCATCATGGTATGGAATCATCCTCAAAATGATCAGGGTCTGAGCTAACAAGGACCAGAAAACACAGACAGCATCAATACTTTGCCACTTATGTACTCAAATAGCATTCCCAGGTTTTGAACATGTCCATATTAGTATTTGAATACACAACCTCAATCAAATTTTCATGTTTTATAGTTATCAGAATTCTAAAAATGTCAAGAATATCTCTCTTTGGTAAGCAGCAACAATTTTGGCTACTAGTAGTCAACTGATTCCAAGTTTCTCGAGCACCATATGTTGCAGTGGAAGCCCTAATTGTACCTCTTATTTAAAGACAACCTTTGTTTTTGAGCCACAGAGACAGTAAGGATTTTACAAATTTGCAGTTTTCTTTATCCCCATCAAGGTTTTATCTTATTTTGTAGATAAAAGCTGTAAAAACAATAGTCTATAAATCTATTCAAAATGTATTTGTCTGTAATTTTATATGTAAATTACTTTAATGTTTAATCTGGACCCTGAGTCTGAGCTCTCAAACAACCTGTCATGCCTTAATGCCAGCCTCTTATAATAAATGCACTACAACATGTTTTTAAACATTTTCCAGTTACTACCTTTTTAAAATATTTTCTCCTGTATCCTCTCTATAGTTTGGGAAACAACAAGCTTCTGAATTCCAAACATGGAACACACCAAACAAATCCTTGAGCAGTTGAATTCTTCGGGATAGACCTGTTTTTTAAAGTGTACGGTAAAGGGTCCTATGCTTCACTGACCTGCATTTCACAGCATGATGCTGAAATTTATCATGCTGTGTATCACTCAGCACGGCGCTTAAGTGACATGCTCATTTGTGCTCATTGTGTCTAAAATACACTATATGGTCAAAAGTATTAGGGTACATCTTTTAATTATCGAATTCAAGTGGCCCCTATTTCCAGTGAAGGGAAATATTAACAGTTCACCAGACCAAGACATTCTGGACAGCGCAGTTTGGGGAAGAACCTTTTCTATTCCAGCATAACTGTGTCCCAGTGCACAAAGCAAGCTCCATGAAGACATGGTTCGGTGAGTTTGGTGTGGAAGAACTTCAACCACATCCAACACCTTTGGAATGAACTGGAATGGAGATTGTGAGCCAGACCTTCTCCTCCAACATCAGTGCCTGACCTCAAAAATGCTCTACAGAATAAATTAACACAAAGTTGCACAGAAACTCCAAAATCATGAGAAAAACCTTCCAAGAAGAGTGGAAGCTGTTATAGCTGCCAACTCCTTATTAAAATCTTTGAAATTAAAGTTGTTGATGTAACGGTAATGCACATGGTTTCAGGCAGCTCAGACTGAGGACACACAGATAAGAATGCTGTGTTCAGCTGACCTACAAGATCTACCACAGCAAGGTCACATCTGGAACATCTGCCTGTGTGACCATTTAGTACGTTAAAAGAGCTATAACACTACATTCTACTGATTATATACCAGCTGTCCAGGCAGTAGCAAATAAAGCAGGTTTCTTATTATGGGCTACTGACTGAACAACATGTGTATAGTCTGCAGACTGTAAAGCGTTACTCCATAGTCCGCAGACTGTAATGCGTTACTCCATAGTCCGCAGACTGTAACGCGTTACTCCATAGTCCACAGACTGGAATCTGTTATGCTGTAGTCTGCAGATTGTAACGTGTTACTCTATAGTCCACAGGCTCTCAAATGTTACTCTGTAGTCGGCAGACGGTAACGTGTTACTCTGTATTCCACAGACCGTAACGTGTTACTCTGTAGTCAGCAGACCGTAACATGTTACTCTGTAGTCAGCAGACTGTAACGTGTTACTCTGTAGTCAGCAGACTGTAACGTGTTACTCCGTAGTCAGCAGACTGTAACGTGTTACTCCATAGTCCGCAGAATGTAACATGTTACAATGTAGTCCACAGACTGTAACGTTACTCCGTAGTCTGTAACGTTACTCCATAGTCCGCAGACTGTAATGTGTTACTCTGTGGTCCGCAGAGTGTAATGTGATACTCCGTGGTCTGTAAACTGTAACGTGATACTCCGTAGTCCACAGACTGTAACGTGTTACTATGTAGACCACAGATTGTAACGTGTTACTATGTAGACCACAGACTGTAGCGTGTTACATCCTAGTCTGCAGACTGTAACGTTACTCCATAGTCCGCAGACTGTAACGTGTTAATCTGTAGTCTGCAAACTGTAACATGTTACTCTATAGTCAGCAAACTGTAACGTTACTCCGTAGTCCGCAGACTGTACCATGTAACTCTGTAGTCTGCAAACTGTAATCTGTTACTCCGTAGTCTGCAGATTGTAAAGTGTTACTCCATAGTCGGTAGACTGTAATGTTTTGCTCTATAGTCCACAGGCTGTAAAGTGTTATTCCATAGTCTGCAAATTGTAATGTGTTACTCTGTATTCCGCAGACTGTAACGTGTTACTCTGTAGTCAGCAGACTGTAACGTGTTACTCTGTAGTCAGCAGACCGCAAGGTGTTACTCTGTAGTCAGCAGACCGTAACGTGTTATTCTGTGGTCAGCGAGCCGTAACGTGTTACTCTGTGGTCAGCGGGCCGTAACGTGTTACTCTGTAGTCAGCGGGCCATAACGTGTTACTCTGTAGTCAGCGGTCCGTAACGTGTTACTCTGTAGTCAGCGGACTATAAACCGTTACTCTGTAGACTGTAACATGGTACTCCGTAGTCAGCAGACAATAAACCGTTACTCCGTAGTCAGCAGACTATAAACCGTTACTCTGTAGTCAGCGGACTGTAACATGTTACTCTGTAGTCAGCGGACTGTAACGCGTTCCTCTGTATTCCACGGACTGTAACATGGTAATATGTAGTCAGCAGACTATAACCCGTTAGTCTGCTGTCTGCAAACTGTAATGCGTTATTCTGTAGTCAGCCGACTGTAGCGTGTTACTCTGTAGTCAGCCGACTGTAGCGTGTTACTCTGTAGTCAGCCGACTGTAACGTGTTACTCTGTAGTCAGCGGACTGTAACGTGTTACTCTGTAGTCAGCGAACTGTAACGTGTTGCTCTGTAGTCTGCAAACTGTAGCGTGTTACTCTGTAGTCAGCGGACTGTAACGTGTTACTCTGTATTCCGCAGATTGTAACATGGTAATATGTAGTCAG